>CM051243.1:50507151-51017151 GCA_027917425.1 Gastrophryne carolinensis
GAAAAAGGTCATAGACATAATAATGGCCTGTGCTGTTCTGCACAATTTTGCAATTTCACAACGGGTCCCCCGGTATGTAGATTTGGCTCCCTCTCCACCCAGCGAAGACCAGGAGGACTCATTTCTGGCCACACACAGTAGTGTGTCCGGCCAAAGTGTGCGGACTAATTTGATCGCGACCCATTTTGCTTAATTTAACCTGTATTGGCCTTTGTTTAACATTGTGTTGTTGATTTAGTTTTCTTTCCCTTTGTGTATGTTTCGTTATGTTTGTTGTGTTCAACTAAGTAATGAAGTAATTACTCACCACAGGCCTAATGCTTTCCAACTCTCTTTTTTGGATGTGTGAACTGTGTGAATGTCCAAGTATATATTTCTCTGTGACACCAAAAAAAGAGACAATAAAATTTATGAGCCACAGGTGTCTTTAACTGTTTATTTCTTAAAAATAACAGCACAAACTTGGAGTTGCTGCTCACTCCAATTTGCAAACAAAATATATGTAACAACAAAGTAGAAATGGTTAGATCAACCATGCCAATAATTAAATAAAAAAAAAAACCTGCTTGCCAACATTTGCCACTGCCACAGGTGTAAACCTGGTACAGGTGTAGAAGCTTGAGTGGCACGTTCAGTGAGGATTCAGATATGGCCTTGGCTAGTGGCCTACCTCACCACTCTAAGGAGCTATATGGGCGCAAATCAAAAACACACAACCCAAGGCATACACCAAGGGTATCTTGGTTTGCCTCACCAGACAAGTCAATACAGGGGGGATTAAGAGCAAAGATGTTGTACAGATTCATGGTGTGGAGACATTAATATGGGTGATGGCCATAGTACCCAGGTGGTGGCCCTTGCTGATTGGACCTAACGTGGGCCTGTGTGGCATTCTGAATCTGCAACTGGTCCAAAATGTTGCGCATGATATTTACCATTTCACCCCTGTAGGCACGGTTGTCATTGTTGGCAGTCTCCATGTGGCTGTTGAGGGTCCGCAATTCTGTCTGCACAGCCTGTAATGTAGTATTTAGGGTCTCGATCCGGCCATGCAGTGCCTCTCGGTTCCTTTGGTTTTGGTGCTGGAAGGTAACCCTCTCCTGGTGCCATGCGTCCAAAATTGCCATGCCCCTCCCCTGGTTGCGCCGTAGCGGATTCCGCCTCCCCAATCCCCTGGTTCGGGGTCGTGCCGATGATGTTGGTCTGGGCCCCTCAACAGACACAGGCATGCTTTCACTATCCTCAACAGCAGAGAGAACACTGGGGACTTGACTGTCAGTCTGTGCATGCTGGCCATCATGTGCAGCCACTATGCAGCCAGCTTCCCTCTGCTGCTGCGGAGTTGGTGGTGAAACATTTTGGACCAGTTGCAGATTCTGGCCCAGGGGTAGATCTTCTGAAGGGCACATAAAGGATCCATCCTCCTCCAGCTCCTGGATTTCATCCATGAGTGTGTGGGTCTGTATGGACAGAGACAAATTATATGTTAGCTTGCCCACTACATATGTCAATCTGTTAGTAGTAACATGCAAAGTAACATGGCTAACCGACATTTGCTCCCTAAACTTACCGAATATATCGGTTCCTCCCTCCTAGGCTGCACGGAAGTTGACGGCATGTCCAAACTGGCAGTGGATTCCACAGTAGCTGAGCGATGATGGTGGCCTGCATGAGAAGCAAAGACACTATGTAAACACACACCTATGCATTGTTGACGGGTCAAAAGACATATGCCGAATTAGTTAACGGGTCAAAGCTGTCATGGGCACTACAACAACGGTGACAAATAAGCTTCAATTTCCATGCCATTATCTTTAATATTTTTTTGGCTATAACTACTTCCACATTGTTCACCTCAACTAAGCCAAACATTCAAGTTCAGCTTGTTCTGTGGCTGACCACATCCCTTATAGGCCATTAAAGCGGACCTTCACTCTGATTAAGAGTCTAGCTTATATGTTTCCCACACCCTGTACATACAGATTGACCACATTACAAATCTTCCTACCTGCATCTACTGCATGTTATGAGCCTTTAAACATCCAAGATGGAGGCTTATGGAAGCCGCCATCTTATCAGGCAGCCTGCAAACAGGAAGTGCCTCCTGACTGTGCTGCTCTGCATTCTTGGACTGGTGACCGTTATCTGACCCCAGCTCTGCTCTGTTTGAGCAAAGAACAGCTATAACCCGCCCCCCTGTACCTTATCCCACTCTTCTCTCCTCAGTAAGTGTGATGCTTCTGAGTCCAGATGGCGGCGCACGTATCCTAAATTCCTGGACAGAGTTGCAGGCCAGTGTGGGAAAGAATAATAAGTTAGTGACTAAAACTGAAAAAAATAGTTATTTGACCTGCTGGGGAACTGTTTTTTCAGACTTTGGCCTTTTCATTAAATCACACTGAAGGTCCGGTTTAAGTGTACACACTCAGCCTGGACATAGCAGGGACCTGGTTTTTGGGAGGCCTAGCAATGTATGTTTTCCTAATTCAAACCAAGCCTGTTTGTTGATTTTTTAACAACCCCAGCTCACACACAAGTAGACAACAGATCAAGATTGAAGTGTGTGATGTCATGGAGTGTAAAGACATAACTGCCAGGTTAATGGGAACCAACAAACTTTTACACTCGGGTTCTATGTACATTCACGTCTTGTATGTGGCCAAAAAATCAGAAGTTAAGTGGCCACACACATGCCACACCCTGGCCCAACACAGAAATCCCCTACAAGCCACAGCCTAGGTGCCTGGCTTCCCAGATGTGTTACTGTCTAATTGTGCATGCTCACTAATTGTAAAGGTCACATAAAGCTTACTCACCTGCAGGACGGGTCGGTGAATCTGTGTCCCTTAGGGCCGCGTGGCCCTCGACGGCGACTGGATGCATCAATCCCAAAATCATCTCCTCAGCCGGGGTCAACTTGAGTTTGGAGGGAAAACCTCCTCCAGTTTTCATGCTGCAAAACATAGTTAGGCGAATTTAGAACCAGGTGGCCAATACAACATCCAGTCTAATCCTAAAGCTAACATTTTTACCTGTAAATCCGCCTTTGATTTTCTTTTTTCCGCGCAGCATATTTGAGGTCCGATATCTTGCGCTGAATCTGTACAACATCCTTTAACTCTTCCCCCGCTGCATTCACTTGTCTGGTTAGGTCGGCCAAGATGTTTGCTCTGCGCTGTTTGGTGGTGTTTTTTGATCTGCGCCCATATAGCTCATCATAAACTAAGGTCAGGCCACTAGCCAAGGCCATAATTTGGCCCTCACCAAAACGCCCACTCAACTGCCCTCTTCGCAATGTGCGCCCTGTTGTTTTGGGTTGTGGGTCCTCCATGGTGTCATCCAAATGGGGTGACATCCTTGCCTGGGTTTGTGGGGGATAATGCAGGGAATGGTGGCTGCCTGGGGATTGGCCAGGACTGGGCAAGGGACTGGGAGTTCTGGCCTGGCTGGCCACAGAAGTCCCAGGTGTTGATGTGGCATAGTAACCTTGCCTTTCCACCTGTGCCGGTGCCAAATGTGGGCGAGCAGGAGAGTTTCGTTCTGAGGCTGAAGTAGTGCTGCCCTTGGAGGTAGTAGGGCGGACCAAGGGTGAGGGCGATCTTGCAGGGCCGGCCCTCTTCTGTTTTTTTTTTGGCCCACTCTTGGGGGGCTGCGGGACCTGGTTCTGGCTCTTGGGGGGCTACGTGGCCTGCTGCGGCGTCTAGGGGGGCTGCCTGGGGACCTGGTTCTGCCTCTAGGGGGGCTGCGTGCCCTGCTTTGGCGTCTAGGGGGGCTGCCTGGGGACCTGGTTCTGCCTCTTTGTGGGCTGCGTGGCCTGCTGCGGCGTCTAGGGGGGCTGCCTGGGGACCTGGTTCTGCCTCTTTGTGGGCTGCGTGGCCTGCTGCGGCGTCTAGGGGGGCTGCGGGACCTGGTTCTGCCTCTTTGTGGGCTGCGTGGCCTGCTGCAGCGTCTAGGGGGGCTGCGGGACCTGGTTCTGCCTCTAGGGGGGCTGCGTGGCCTGCTGCGGCGTCTAGGGGGGCTGCGGGACCTGGTTCTGCCTCTAGGGGGGCTGCGTGGCCTGCTGCGGCGTCTATGGGGGCTGCGGGACCTGGTTCTGCCTCTAGGGGGGCTGCGGGACCTGGTTCTGCCTCTTGGGGGGCTGCGGGACCTACTGCGGACTATTGTGGGTGTTGTAGTGGGGCAGGGTGGGGTGGGTCTTCGGACCCTCTTACCCGTTTTTGGCCCAGTAGCCATACTAGCCTTTGTGGCCTGTGTCTTTGCTTTGCCTGGCTGCTCCTTTTTTTGCCCATAGCTGGTAGTTGGCTGGGCCGGCATTTTGGTACTAGGCCGTAATTTTGCTTTGGGCTGCTGCGACCTGGTTTTGGGCCCTTCGGAAGGCTCCTGCCGTTTGGCTGCCTTCTTCCCCGTTTGCTCCTTTCCAGTTTTGCCAGGAGTTTTTTTGGGGGCCATTTTGATTTTTGAAAATAATCAGCTGTGTGTGCAGGGACCTTTAAGTAAGCTAGCCAGCGTGTGACGTACGTTCGCACGGCCGTGCGGAACCCGCTGAGGCATTGCGTACGTTCGCACGGCCGTGCGGAACGCGCTGGGGCATTACTTATCTGCTGCCGAGAACAAGAAGCAAGATGGCACCCACTATCTTCACCCGCCAACAAGAAGATATCATCATGCTCGTAAGTGTATTTGATGGACTTTTCTTAGATTTGGAAATGCTGCTCTACATGTGAAGGAAGCGCAGGAATAAATGGCTTTTGGTAAAAATGTGATAAACTACATGCACAACCAAAGGCACGCCACACACGTGTCAAACAACATTTAGGCCAGATTGTGAAATTACTGAACCCTAGAAATGTGTGTGTGTTAATGTAATTACACAAAAAAATGTGTTGCTGACACATATTGATAGGTATTTAGTAAAGTCGATGTTTTCTTTCTGTTTTGTAGACCATGCTGGAGCGCAGGTACGACTACCTGCCCAACACATTTGAAAAACGCAACGTCGCCCTGGAGATAATCTCGACCATACATCAGCAGACCAACACCACCTTCACCCACACGCAGATCATGCAGCATTGGTCGGACCTCAAACGGCTGCACATGCCCCGGGTGCAGAGGTTCTTCGGAATCCATTTTCCAAGTAAGTACATTGCGATTGCATGCAATATGTAACTAAGACAGAAGGTAGGCCTTTACTTAGAATGCCTTTTCTTTTCTAGTGTTGGAAATGGATTACCGAATTTGCCGCACCCGGAGGCGCAGAGGCCGACCAGTGCTGCATGATTCTGCAACTGGGAGTGAAGGTGGTGGATCTCCAGGGCGACGGTCCGACCCCTCCTCTGTGGCCTCCTCAGACCAGCCCCTGGACCTTACCACAGAGGAGGGGCGGCACAGCGTGGGCAGGGAGTCGTACCCTGCCTCGCATGCGGGATCCTCTGGTATGTCACTCTTCATGTCTACACCAAAACATAGAATTGCTAGCTCCTGATATCACCAAACTGAATCCTTTATTCTGTATTTGTAGATGTTTCGGTTGCGGGTGAAGTAGTGGGTGAGGAGGCAGCAGATAGGAGCCCACAAGACCCTGGAGAAGGTGAGTGATGTGACCCAGACTTAGCTAAAAACATTTGAGGACTGCGGAATCAGACATCCAAACTAACCATTTGGCCCATGTTTCTACAGGCACTTCTTCACAGCAGAGCCAGGAACCAGGACCTCCGGGTGTTGTCCCCAACGAGCCATCTCTCGGCCACCAACCAAGTAAGTAGTCATGGCATTTCTGTCTAAATTCCCATGAACACCAAAACACATAATGCCCTAGTCAATGCCAATATAAGAGGGACCTGTGTCCACTGAATTAGCTTAATTAGTTGCCCAACTGTCCTGTGGCCACTGAATTAGCTTAATTCCTACCACAACTGTCCTGTGGCCACTTAATTAGCTTAATGACCTGTGGCCACTTCCTAACCTTAATTCCTGTCATTAATGACATATGTGCATTATAGTTAATTTGTTTATTAAAATACATTAAATCCACAGGTGCTAAACATGTATTGTTCTCCGAATAATTTGTTTTTCTGATTTTTTGGCAGGGACCCCAAGACAGCGACTTGCTGATATGAATCGGAGGGTCCTTGAGTTGGTGGCCGATCTGCAGGCGATGCGGGACACGTTGGGGACAACAGAAGAGGAAGACTAGTGTCCTGGTTCCTGGCCCTGTAGATTTGTAAATAGTTGTATTTGTACATAGTTTTATTGGTTAAACACCAAATTTATTTGTATATAGTTTTATGGTTTTTAAAATTTTTTTATTGTATATAGTTTTTAAAGTTTAAAAAAAAACAGTGTATATATTTTTAGTAACCACAAAACAATTTGTATATAGTTTTTAATTTTTTAGGGCCAAAGTTGCCAAAAATATTTTGAGAACAAATGGCAATTGAGCAATAAAAAAAAAAAAAAAAAAACATGTCCCATTTATTTGCACACATACATTTAAAAAAAACAAGGGGACAATGACATATTTGAAAATCAAGATTGTGATGTCCGTGAAGTGATTTGGGTAAGTTTTAGGGACCTAAAATGGAAGAAGAAACAAGTGATTTGGGTAAGTTTTAGGGTGTGAAAATGGAAGAAGAAACAAGGCGCTAAGTGATTTGGGTAAGTTTTAGGGTGTGAAAATGGAAGAAGAAACAAGGCGCTAAGTGATTTGGGTAAGTTTTAGGGACCTAAAATGGAAGAAGAAACAAGGCGCTAAGTGATTTGGGTAAGTTTTAGGGTGTGAAAATGGAAGAAGAAACAAGGCGCTAAGTGATTTGGGTAAGTTTTAGGGTGTGAAAATGGAAGAAGAAACAAGGCGCTAAGTGATTTGGGTAAGTTTTAGGGACCTAAAATGGAAGAAGAAACAAGGCGCTAAGTGATTTGGGTAAGTTTTAGGGTGTGAAAATGGAAGAAGAAACAAGGCGCTAAGTGATTTGGGTAAGTTTTAGGGACCTAAAATGGAAGAAGAAACAAGGCGCTAAGTGATTTGGGTAAGTTTTAGGGTGTGAAAATGGAAGAAGAAACAAGGCGCTAAGTGATTTGGGTAAGTTTTAGGGTGTGAAAATGGAAGAAGAAACAAGGCGCTAAGTGATTTGGGTAAGTTTTAGGGACCTCAAATGGAAGAAGAAACAAGGCGCTAAGTGATTTGGGTAAGTTTTAGGGTGTGAAAATGGAAGAAGAAACAAGGCGCTAAGTGATTTGGGTAAGTTTTAGGGACCTAAAATGGAAGAAGAAACAAGGCGCTAAGTGATTTGGGTAAGTTTTAGGGACCTAAAATGGAAGAAGAAACAAGGCGCTAAGTGATTTGGGTAAGTTTTAGGGACGTAAAATGGAAGAAGAACCAAAGCGCTAAGTGGTTAGGGTGAGCTTTAAGGGAGCTCAAGGGAAAAGGCAGGATAGCACTAAGTGGTTAGGGTGAGCTTTAAGGGAGCTCAAGGGAAAAGGCAGGATAGCGCTAAGTGGTTAGGGTGAGCTTTAAGGGAGCTCAAGGGAAAAGGCAGGATAGCGCTAAGTGGTTAGGGTGAGTTTAGTGATGGAAGTGAAATTATGTAGGCGAGCACTTTAATGAGAGAAGTTTGTAGTGCGCAGGCGCAATATCGTAAGAATTTCGTCTGGACAGAATACTTTAGGAAAAAATGAAGCAGGATGTAGCGGGAAAATGATAGGATTCGTGTGAGGATACGATGGGAAAAGGGCAAAAACGAAAGGCTACGTTGGTAGTTGTGAAAAATGAATCTGAACATTTTCGATGGAAAATGACATCCTCGTCTGCGTACTCTGGCATACGAGCACACGGACGCGCTACGGAAGGTTTACGAAGCATGCATAGAATCGCTCGAACGTTCATGCGAGAGCGGGAAATTTTGAAAATATTACGACGTCGGCAACAAACCGAAAGTTTTTGGGTGTCTCTCTGAATCGAGCCTATTGTATCAGCATGTCACTTGTATCACACCATGATGCTTCCAAGCGGATTGAGTACATATAAGGGTCGATTCAAAGAAACATGTAACAGCTTGGATTTTGGTGCCGATCATCCTATTTTTCCCGTCCGCTCGTGCGTTCGTATGAACTTGCGAGTGATTCTATAAGCAAATACGTTTCTATCCTAAAATTTACGTCCGTTCGTATGGCAGTTCGGGAATCAGACCTATGTCAGTTTCCATCCTGAATTTTCCGTTTCATTTCTCAGGTTGCAACATTGGTTTTGCCCTTTTTCCTTTTTTGTCTGGACGTAAATCCTTCTGATCTTGCGGCTGCGCACTACAAACTTACCTCATTAAAGTGCATTCTAAATATTTGGTCTTATTTTTCTTTATTTCATTCATTTTGTAGTAACCAACCATTAATGAATGCATTTGCATAAGTAAATCTTACTTTGTTTAATTTTTAGTTAACTTGCATTTTTTACTTGTGGATTTAATTTTAATATTTTGGCTTCAAATGGTACAACTTAAAATTTTGTGTGTGGTTACCCACACCCTCTACATACAGATTGCTCTCAAATATAAAAAAACACCCAGCAACTTCTGCATGTTATGAGTCTAGAAACAGCCAAGATGGCGGCTCAGGTATTATCGGGCAGCCTGCAAACAGAAAGGGCCTTGTGACTGTGTTGCTCTGCATTCTTTGATTTCTGACCTTTCCGTGCCCCCAGCTCTGCTGTGTCTGTGCAAAATACAGCAGTAACCCACATCCTGCACTTTATCCCGCTCTCCTCTCCTCAGTAAGTGTGATGCATCTGACCAAAGATGTGCTTAAATAATTAAACAAAGCAAAGGTAAACAACTACACCAATAAATGCAATCTAAAAATATTATTCTAGTACATCAATTTAAAAATAAATACCAAAGGACATAAGTTTCTTTAATTAACGCAAATAGATTGCAAAATAAAGGTTTACATGCAAAGGACTAATTAAGGTCTACATTAAAATGCTTTTATAAGGCATACATGAATCAGGTATGCATTGCCATACAATTTATGGCCTCGGCCATGCTGATACATGCAGTTCATTGGAGCTCAAGACGCGCAGACTCCTCCACATAGCCAAAAAACCTGTTCAAGAACAGCAATCCGACTGCTAAAAGGTGTCGGCTGTGGCTTTCTTTTAAAACGTCTTTAGAGGTTTGAAAACTGTTCTCTGAATCACACCTAAACACATTCGATTATCCTAAGTTTTACGTTTTGATCCTAAGTTTTAGGATTTGATCCTAAGTTTTACGTTTTGATCCTAAAATTTAGGAACGAACTTGCGATGATCGTAAGAGCATATACGCATTCGAACGTAGGCTCGTGCGAGTCGGAAATGGCCAAAAAAACAGGAAAAAATGACTAACACCCACCCAAACTTACGATTCTCGATCCGAAATCAATTAACTTTTGCTCTTTGAATCGAGGGGATAATGTATCTTTATTTCTGTTACATAGGTCTAGTTACACATGTCACACACTGCTGCCTGTATAAGATCGTGTTCCTTGGAAATTGTTACAATCTGTCATTGTGATCACCTCTGTATTATTTCGATGTAAATGTATGTATGTATGTGTGAATGTATGTAAATGTCCAGATTCTAGTACTTTGTTTAAAGTGGACCAAAACCCAGAATTTTGACTATCCTGGGTTTTGGTCCTTGCCGATCAAGGGTGCCCCGCTGTGTTAAACTCCCCAGGTCTCTGTGGGTTTTATGGGTATATGGCGTGCATCTGTGATCCAAAAAAAATGTAAAATTTAAAAAATATTTTTATTCTAGCAAAAAAGCATAAACATTTCTCTGTCCTTTGGGGGAGGGGAGTCCGGACCTGCCCCCCCCCCCCCACTTAGGTGCACTCCTGGTCTTTGAGCCAGTTCAGCTAGGGGTGGCTCTTGGGCAAGAGAGTCTTAGTGTAGTCCCTATAGCCACTAGAGATGAGCGAGTAGTGAAATATTCGAAATTTCGAATTTCGATTCGAATAGACCGCGTTACTCGACTACTCGACCGAATCCCATTATAGTCTATGGGAAAAAAATGCTCGACACTTGGAAATCTCAATTCGACCACTTGGAGGTCACCAAGTCCACCCTGAAACATCAGAAAATGATGCCAACACTGCTGGAATGCAACTGGGACAGCAGGGGAAGCATGTCTGGGTGCATATAACGCGCCCAAGTCGCACTATTACGCCACTATCACAGCCTCTCAACAATACACTCCAAACACAATATTACTTCCTTCTACGTAAAGTGAGACAAGACAAGGAAACCTTCTTTCCTCTACATTGCCATGGACCCCAAGCCAAACTGTACAAAAAAGAAGAACAAAATTCTGCACCGCTTAAAATCACGTTGCCTAATGACAACCACAGATGGCATAGGCAAGGGGGAAAATAAATAGACCCCACCCCTAATTGTCATTGTGTGTGTGTGTGTGTGTGTGTGTGAGATGTGGTCAGACATGTCCTCTTGTGTCATTGTGTCACCCCATCAGTAAGGGAAGCTTAAAGGAGGAGGTTTGTTACAGTGTGTCACCCCAGCAGTAAGGGAAGCTTACAGGAGGAGGTTTGTTACAGTGTGTCACCCCAGCAGTAAGGGAAGCTTACAGGAGGAGGTTTGTTACAGTGTGTCACCCCAGCAGTCAGGGAAGCTTACAGGAGGAGGTTTGTTACAGTGTGTCACCCCAGCAGTAAGGGAAGCTTAGAGCTGAGACCTCTTAAAAATTGTGTGGAGGCCCAAGATCTGAGACCTCTTAAAAATTGTGTGGAGGCCCAAGAGCTGAGACCTCTCAAACATTGTGTGGAGTCCCACGAGCTGAGACCTCTCAAACATTGTGTGGAGGCCCAAGAGCTGAGACCTTTTAAAAATTGTGTGGAGGCCCAAGAGCTGAGACCTTTTAAAAATTGTGTGGAGGCCCAAGAGCTGAGACCTTTTAAAAATTGTGTGGAGGCCCAAGAGCTGAGACCTCTCAAACATTGTGTGGAGGCCCAAGAGCTGAGACCTTTTAAAAATTGTGTGGAGGCCCAAGAGCTGAGACCTCTCAAACATTGTGTGGAGGCCCAAGAGCTGAGACCTCTCAAACATTGTGTGGAGGCCCAAGAGCTGAGACCTTTTAAAAATTGTGTGGAGGCCCAAGAGCTGAGACCTTTTAAAAATTGTGTGGAGGCCCAAGAGCTGAGACCTTTTAAAAATTGTGTGGAGGCCCAAGAGCTGAGACCTCTCAAACATTGTGTGGAGGCCCAAGAGCTGAGACCTTTTAAAAATTGTGTGGAGGCCCAAGAGCTGAGACCTCTCAAACATTGTGTGGAGGCCCAAGAGCTGAGACCTTTTAAAAATTGTGTGGAGGCCCTAGAGCTGAGACCTCTCAAACATTGTGTGGAGGCCCAAGAGCTGAGACCTTTTAAAAATTGTGTGGAGGCCCAAGAGCTGAGACCTTTTAAAAATTGTGTGGAGGCCCAAGAGCTGAGACCTTTTAAAAATTGTGTGGAGGCCCAAGAGCTGAGACCTTTTAAAAATTGTGTGGAGGCCCAAGAGCTGAGACCTCTCAAACATTGTGTGGAGGCCCAAGAGCTGAGACCTTTTAAAAATTGTGTGGAGGCCCAAGAGCTGAGACCTTTTAAAAATTGTGTGGAGGCCCAAGAGCTGAGACCTTTTAAAAATTGTGTGGAGGCCCAAGAGCTGAGACCTTTTAAAAATGGTGTGGAGGCCCAAGAGCTGAGACCTCTCAAACATTGTGTGGAGGCCCAAGAGCTGAGACCTTTTAAAAATTGTGTGGAGGCCCAAGAGCTGAGACCTTTTAAAAATTGTGTGGAGGCCCAAGAGCTGAGACCTCTCAAACATTGTGTGGAGGCCCAAGAGCTGAGACCTTTTAAAAATTGTGTGGAGGCCCTAGAGCTGAGACCTCTCAAACATTGTGTGGAGGCCCAAGAGCTGAGACCTCTCAAACATTGTGTGGAGGCCCAAGAGCTGAGACCTCTCAAACATTGTGTGGAGGCCCAAGAGCTGAGCACTTATTAGTGCTGCAGCTACGGCTGCTTTAGTGAGGGGTAGCTGCTGCTGCTGGAATAGGGACAGAAAGACTTCAGTGGTGTATTACCACCTATATACAAAACTATATACACTCTGCTCAAAACGGCTGCTTTAGTGAGGGGTAGCTGCTGATGCTGGAATAGGGACAGAAAGACTTCAGTGGTGTATTAGCACCTATATACAAAACTATATTTTGCACTACTGTTTTGTGTCCTCTGTGCCAACAAAACACTGTTTTATACACGGTGCGTATAGGCACCATTTCACCTTCTGGCAGTATACGGCTGTATAGCCAGGTGTTTTTCTTAAAAATATTTTTTATATTTGGCACTACTGTTTTGTGTCCTCTTTACCAACAAAACCTTGTTATATACCCGGTGCGTATATAGGCACCATTTCACCTTCTGGCAGTATACGGCTGTATAGCCAGGTGTTCTTAAAAATATATTTATATTTGGCACTACTGTTTTGTGTCCTCTGTGCCAACAAAACACTGTTTTATACACGGTGCGTATAGGCACCATTTCACCTTCTGGCAGTATACGGCTGTATAGCCAGGTGTTCTTCTTAAAAATATTTTTATATTTGGCATAACGCGTGGCCAAAAAAGTAAAACGTCTGAAATGCGGAGGGCTAGCGCAAAGGGACGTGGACGAGGACGGGGGCGCGGAAATGCTGGTGGGGGCACAAACCGCGTTGAAGCCAGTGGGGATACAATGCGTGCTGGTGAGGGGCAGCCAGCATTACGCTCATCCAGCTTCCCTGCCTTTATGGGACAGTTATGCGGGGGGGCGGGGTAAACCTCTGTTAAGGCCTGAGCAGCGTGAACAGGTGGTGCAATGGATGGCCGATAACGCTTCCAGTCACTTGTCCACCACCCAGTCATCCACACAGTCTCACTCTGACCCTCCTTCCTCCCAACCTGGCCAACAGAGTCAGCCCAACCTTGACCCCTCCCAGGACCTCTTTTCGGGTCCTTTTCCAGATGTGCTGCAAGAATCCCAGGAGCTAGCAGAGGAATTTGTTTGTAGTGATGCCCAAACACTTGAGTATCCGCCATCTGCTAGTGATGTGGACCCGGAACCAGCATCTGCTATCATGAGCGATGATGATGAGACGCAGTTGCCATCAAGGGAGGCTGTTGGAATGTCCAGTGGGCAGGAGGAGGAGCAGAGAGAGGAAGTGGAAGAGGAGGTGGTGGACGACGAAATGACCGACCCCACTTGGACAGGGGTGATGTCCAGCGGGGAAAGCAGTGGAGATGCGGTCTGCGCATCACCGAATAAGGCAGCAAGAGGCAGAGGACAGTCCAGAGGCAGAGGACAGTCCAGACAGAGAAGGCAGGCCACAGCCAGCAGGGCCGAAGCTCTTCCCGGCAGCAGGCAGTCGCGCGAAGCTCCCCCATCGAGGCCTCGTACTTCTGTGGTGTGGAGATTTTTTAACGTTTGCGCGGATGACAAACTGAGCGCGGTTTGCGCAATCTGCCACTCAAAACTGAGTAGGGGCTCTGAGAAGATCAATCTGACCACCTCAGGCATGCGCCGTCACTTGGAATTCAAGCACTGGGCTGAGTGGGAGAGAGCAAACGCAATACAACCTGCGCCCCGTCTTGCTGCCACTGCCTCTTCCCCTTTGTTGTGTGCTGCCACTGCGGTCCAGACCTCCAGCCAGGACACCTCCACATCTGCCTCTGCCTCGGCTACTTTGGGGCCTTCTCCTTCAGCCCCACCTTCCCCCGCATCTTCGTCTGCACCTTCCATCTACTCGTCCCATCAACTGTCCATCTCGCAGGCGTTCAACCGCAGGCGGAAGTACGCCTCCAGTCACCCCCAAGCCCAAGCCTTAACCTGCCTCATCTCCAAACTGCTGGCCCTGGAGATGTTGCCGTTTAGGCTTGTGGAGACGCAGGCCTTCCGCGACCTGATGGCGGCTGCCGCACCTCGCTATTCTGTCCCTAGCCGCCACTATTTTTCCCGGTGTGGCGTCCCCGCCCTGCACCAGCACGTGTCGCGTAACATCAGGCGGACCCTGAGGTACGCAGTCAGCGCAAAGGTCCACTTGACCACCGACTCGTGGACAAGCGCTTGCGGCCAAGGACGCTACATCTCTTTGACGGCACACTGGGTGAATGTTGTGGAAGCGGGGACGGGGTCGCAAACAGGGACGGCCTACATACCACCCCCGCCCAAGATTGCCAGCACAGGTTCTGATAGACCCCCCTCCTCTTCCTCCTCCTCCTCCTCCTCCTCCTCCTCCTCATCCTCCTCCTCCTCATCCTCCTCCTCCTCCTCCTCCTCCTCCTCCTCCTCCTCATCCTCCTCCTCCTCCTCATCCTCCTCCTCATCCTCCTCATCCTCCTCCTCATCCTCCTCCTCCTCCTCCTCATCCTCCTCCTCCTCCTCCTCCTCCTCCTCTGCCTTAACATCGCCCTCAGCCCCTAGCCGGAAGCGTTGCAGCACTGGCACGGGGAGACGTCAGCAGGCGGTGCTTAAGCTCATCAGCTTGGGCGACAGGAAGCACAGCGCCGCAGAGGTGAGGCACGCCATATTGCAGCAGACAGAGATGTGGCTGTCGCCGCTGCAGCTAGGACCAGGCATGGTCGTGTGCGATAACGGCCGTAACCTGGTGGCGGCTCTGGAGCTTGCAGAACTCAATCACGTACCATGCCTGGCCCACGTTTTTAATTTGGTAGTACAAAAGTTTCTAAAGACTTACCCCAACCTGGCAGAGCTACTGGTCAAAGTGCGGCGCTTGTGCGCTCACTTTCGGAAGTCAACTGTAGCTGCTGCTAGCTTAAAAAAAAATCCAGCAACGCCTCCATTTGCCTCAACATCGGCTGTTGTGCGACCTGCCCACTCGCTGGAATTCCACCTATTGCATGTTGGCCAGGGTGTGTGAGCAGCAGAAAGCATTGATGGAGTACCAGATGATGCATCCACGCGTGCCTCCAACTCAGCTCCCTCAGTTTGCCAACCACGAGTGGCCATGGATGGCAGACATATGCGATGTATTGCGTATCTTTGAGGAGTCCACTAAGAAGGTCAGCAGCGAGGACGCTATAGTGAGCGTAACCATCCCGCTCCTAGGCGTCCTTAAAGAATCACTCATCGCAATAAGGGAGAACGCATTGCACACAGAGGAGATGGGGGTAGGAGGAGACGCAACGCAGGTAGACAGTCAGACCACACTTTTGTCTGCTGCTCGGTGGCAGTTGCAGGAGGAGGATGAGGAGGAGGAGGACAACGTGGAGGTGGCTGTGGAAGAGGATGCTGGTGGCAAGGGTAGCAGTCAGGCTGTGTGCGTCCCATTGGTTCAGCGCGGATGGGGCGGAGAGGAGGAGGAAGAGGAGGAAATGGAAAATGATCCTTCTGGTGGGGGCAGTGACATCATGCCTACTCAGAGTCTGGCACACATGGCTGACTTCATGCTGGGCTGCTTTTCCCGGGACATACGTGTTGTCCGGATATTGGAGAACAAACTATACTGGGTCTTCGCACTCCTGGACCCCCGGTATATAGATAACTTCTCCTCTTTTATTCCGGTAGAGGAGAGGACGAATCGATTACTGGAATACCAGAGGGAACTCTTGCAGAACATGATGCAGATTTTCCCACCCAGCATCGCTGGCGGCAGAGAGGAGAGTGTCTCCCAGAGTCTGACAACATCGATCAGGCCCACAGCCACCAGGGGAACACTCTCCAAGGTGTGGGACACGTTCATGTCACCCCCTCGTGCAACTTCCATCACTGCGGGGCCCGCTATCAGCAGGAGGGACAAGTATCGGCGGATGTTGCGGGACTACCTGGCAGACCACACCCCTGTCCTCCCCGATCCCTCGGCGACCTACACTTACTGGGTCTCCAAGTTGGACACGTGGCTGGAACTGTCCCTGTACGCCTTGGAGGTGCTTGCCTGCCCTGCCGCCAGCGTGCTATCAGAAAGGGTGTGTTCAGCGCAGCCGGGGGCATTATAACCGATAAGCGCAGCCGCCTGTCAACCGACAGTGCCGACAGGCTGACGCTAATCAAAATGAACAGCAAGTGGATTGACCCGGACTTTGCTTGTACAACAGTGGAAAGCAGCCAAGAGTGAAGTGCCATCTGTATGAAGTGCCATTTCCTCCTCCTCCTCCTCCTCCTCCTCCTCCTTAACCGCCGTAGAATTGCTGTATTAATGAAAAAAATTATGGCTCACCTCTTAGGCTTAATACAATCAATTTTTAAGAGGTCTCAACTCTTGGGCCTCCACACAATTTTTAAAAGGTCTCAGCTCTTGGGCCTCCACACAATTTTTAAGAGGTCTCAGCTCTTGGGCGTCCACACAATTTTTAAGAGGTCTCAGCTCGTGGGCCTCCACACAATTTTTAAAAGGTCTCAGCTCTTGGGCCTCCACACAATTTTTAAAAGGTCTCAGCTCTTGGGCCTCCACACAATTTTTAAAAGGTCTCAGCTCTTGGGCCTCCACACAATGTTTGAGAGGTCTCAGCTCTTGGGCCTCCACACAATTTTTAAAAGGTCTCAGCTCTTGGGCCTCCACACAATTTTTAAGAGGTCTCAGCTCGTGGGCCTCCACACAATTTTTAAAAGGTCTCAGCTCTTGGGCCTCCACACAATGTTTGAGAGGTCTCAGCTCTTGGGCCTCCACACAATTTTTAAAAGGTCTCAGCTCTTGGGCCTCCACACAATTTTTAAAAGGTCTCAGCTCTTGGGCCTCCACACAATTTTTAAAACATAGCAGCCCTAATAAGGGCTCTCAATGACTCTCTTGTCTTCTGGTAGCTGGTATATATGGTGGTAAATGCGATATTCTGAGCTTCTGGGGCCCTGCCTGACTACATAGAAAATGAGCTATATACTGTTCAACATAGCAGCACTAATAAGGGATTAAGGACTGTCTTGTCTTCTGGTAGCTGGTATATATGGTGGTAAAAGGTATATTCTGAGCTTCTGGGGCCCTGCCTGCCTACATATGAGCTATATACTGTTCAGCATAGTAGCCCTAATAATGGCTCTCAATGACTCTCTTGTCTTCTGGTAGCTGGTATATATGGTGGTAAAAGGTATATTCTGAGCTTCTGGGGCCCTGCCTGACTAAATAGAAAATGAGCTATATACTGTTCAGCGTAGCAGCCCTAATAAGGGCTCTTAAGGACTGTCTTGTCTTCTGGTAGCTGGTATATATGGTGGTAAAAGGTATATTCTGAGCTTCTGGGGCCCTGCCTGACTAAATAGAAAATGAGCTATATACTGTTCAACATAGCAGCACTAATAAGGGATTAAGGACTGTCTTGTCTTCTGGTAGCTGGTATATATGGTGGTAAAAGGTATATTCTGAGCTTCTGGGGCCCTGCCTGACTAAATAGAAAATGAGCTATATACTGTTCAACATAGCAGCACTAATAAGGGATTAAGGACTGTCTTGTCTTCTGGTAGCTGGTATATATGGTGGTAAAAGGTATATTCTGAGCTTCTGGGGCCCTGCCTGACTAAATAGAAAATGAGCTATATACTGTTCAACATAGCAGCACTAATAAGGGATTAAGGACTGTCTTGTCTTCTGGTAGCTGGTATATATGGTGGTAAAAGGTATATTCTGAGCTTCTGGGGCCCTGCCTGACTAAATAGAAAATGAGCTATATACTGTTCAACATAGCAGCACTAATAAGGGATTAAGGACTGTCTTGTCTTCTGGTAGCTGGTATATATGGTGGTAAAAGGTATATTCTGAGCTTCTGGGGCCCTGCCTGACTAAATAGAAAATGAGCTATATACTGTTCAACATAGCAGCACTAATAAGGGATTAAGGACTGTCTTGTCTTCTGGTAGCTGGTATATATGGTGGTAAAAGGTATATTCTGAGCTTCTGGGGCCCTGCCTGACTAAATAGAAAATGAGCTATATACTGTTCAACATAGCAGCACTAATAAGGGATTAAGGACTGTCTTGTCTTCTGGTAGCTGGTATATATGGTGGTAAAAGGTATATTCTGAGCTTCTGGGGCCCTGCCTGACTACATAGAAAATGAGCTATATACTGTTCAACATAGCAGCACTAATAAGGGATTAAGGACTGTCTTGTCTTCTGGTAGCTGGTATATATGGTGGTAAAAGGTATATTCTGAGCTTCTGGGGCCCTGCCTGACTAAATAGAATATGAGCTATATACTGTTCAGCGTAGCAGCCCTAATAAGGGCTCTTAAGGACTGTCTTGTCTTCTGGTAGCTGGTATATATGGTGGTAAAAGGTATATTCTGAGCTTCTGGGGCCCTGCCTGACTAAATAGAAAATGAGCTATATACTGTTCAACATAGCAGCACTAATAAGGGATTAAGGACTGTCTTGTCTTCTGGTAGCTGGTATACATGGTGGTAAAAGGTATATTCTGAGCTTCTGGGGCCCTGCCTGACTAAATAGAAAATGAGCTATATACTGTTCAACATAGCAGCACTAATAAGGGATTAATGACTGTCTTGTCTTCTGGTAGCTGGTATATATGGTGGTAAAAGGTATATTCTGAGCTTCTGGGGCCCTGCCTGACTAAATAGAAAATGAGCTATATACTGTTCAACATAGCAGCACTAATAAGGGATTAAGGACTGTCTTGTCTTCTGGTAGCTGGTATATATGGTGGTAAAAGGTATATTCTGAGCTTCTGGGGCCCTGCCTGACTACATAGAAAATGAGCTATATACTGTTCAACATAGCAGCACTAATAAGGGATTAAGGACTGTCTTGTCTTCTGGTAGCTGGTATATATGGTGGTAAAAGGTATATTCTGAGCTTCTGGGGCCCTGCCTGACTAAATAGAAAATGAGCTATATACTGTTCAGCGTAGCAGCCCTAATAAGGGCTATTAAGGACTGTCTTGTCTTCTGGTAGCTGGTATATATGGTGGTAAAAGGTATATTCTGAGCTTCTGGGGCCCTGCCTGACTAAATAGAAAATGAGCTATATACTGTTCAGCGTAGCAGCCCTAATAAGGGCTCTTAAGGACTGTCTTGTCTTCTGGTAGCTGGTATATATGGTGGTAAAAGGTATATTCTGAGCTTCTGGGGCCCTGCCTGACTAAATAGAAAATGAGCTATATACTGTTCAGCGTAGCAGCCCTAATAAGGGCTATTAAGGACTGTCTTGTCTTCTGGTAGCTGGTATATATGGTGGTAAAAGGTATATTCTGAGCTTCTGGGGCCCTGCCTGACTAAATAGAAAATGAGCTATATACTGTTCAGCGTAGCAGCCCTAATAAGGGCTATTAAGGACTGTCTTGTCTTCTGGTAGCTGGTATATATGGTGGTAAAAGGTATATTCTGAGCTTCTGGGGCCCTGCCTGACTAAATAGAAAATTAGCTATATACTGTTCAGCGTAGCAGCCCTAATAAGGGCTCTTAAGGACTGTCTTGTCTTCTGGTAGCTGGTATAGATGGTGGTAAAAGCGATATTCCGAGCTTCTGGGGCCCTGCCAGCGACAGCCTGTCTTTCCCTGCTGTGAGCGTCTGTCCCTCACTAAGTTCAAGCTGCTAATGCTGACGAAGAGGAAGTGCTGAGTTTTGTATATTCGAGGTCACATGGTTTTTCCAGCCAATGCGTGTAGACGCCGTTTTCGCGATGCCAGCGTCCTCCCAGGACCTGTCCCACCCCCCCTGCATGGTGATTGGTGTAAAAAATGCGCCAGGGAAGGTGGGAGGGGAAACGAATTGTGAGTGCGCCATCGCCGCTGTACTCGATCGAAATCGAGTATGACGAACAGCGTAGTATTCGATCGAATACCGGCTCGGTCGAATACTACTCGCTCATCACTAATAGCCACCAATCATCCTCCAGTCCTTATTGCCTTCCCTATAGCTACCAATCACCCTCCCGTCCTTATTACCTTCCCTATAGCCACCAACCATCCTCCAGTCCTTATTGCCTTCCCTATAGCCACCAATCATCCTCCAGTCCTTATTGCCTTCCCTATAGCCACCAATCACCCTCCAGTCCTTATTGACTTCCCTATAGCCACCAATCACCCTTGCGTCCTTATTGCCTTCCCTATAGCCAGCAATCATCCTCCAGTCCTTATTGCCTTCCCTATAGCCCCCAATCACCCTCCAGTACTTATTGCCTTCCCTATAGCCACCAATCATCCTCCAGTCCCTATTGCCTTCCCTATAGCCACCAATCACCCTCCAGTCCTTATTGCTTTCCCTATAGGCACCAACCATCCTCCAGTCCTTACTGCCTTCCCTATAGCCACCAATCATTCTGCAGTCTTTATTGCTTTCCCTATAGCCACCAATCACCCTCCCGTCCTTATTTCCTTCCCTATAGCCACCAATCACCCTCCAGTCCTTATTGCCTTCCCTATAGCCAGCAATCATCCTCCAGTCCTTATTGCCTTCCCTCTAGTCACCCATCACCGTCCAGTCCTTATTGCCTTCCCTATAGCCACCAATCATCCTCCAGTCCTTATTGCCTTCCCTATAGCCACCAATCATCCTCCAGTCCTTTTTGCTTTCCCTATAGCCACCAACCATCCTCCAGTCCTTAGTGCCTTCCCTATAGCCACCAATCATCCTCCAGTCCTTTTTGCTTTCCCTATAGCCACCAACCATCCTCCAGTCCTTAGTGCCTTCCCTATAGCCACCAATCATTCTGCAGTCTTTATTTCTTTCCCTATAGCCACCAATCACCCTCCCGTCCTTATTGCCTTTCCTCTAGTCACCAATCACCCTCCAGTCCTTATTGCCTTCCCTATAGCCACCAATCATCCTCCAGTCCTTTTTGCCTTCACTACAGCCACCAACCATCCTCCAGTCCTTATTGCCTTCCCTATAGCCACCAATCATCCTCCAGTCCTTATTGCCTTCCCTATAGCCACCAATCCTCCTCCAGTCCTATTGCCTTCCCTATAGCCACCAATCACCCTCCAGTCCTGATTTCCTTCCATATAGCCACCAATCACCCTCCAGTCCTTATTGCCTTCCCTATAGCCACCAATCATCCTCCAGTCCTTATTGCCTTCCCTATAGCCACCAATCACCCTCCAGTCCTTATTGCCTTTCCTATAGCCACCAATCGTCCTCTAGTCCTTGTTGCCTTACCTATAGCCACCAATCGTCCTCTAGTCCTTATTGCTTTCCCAATAGCCACCAATCACCTCCCATTCTTATTGCCTTCCCTATAGCCACCAACCATCCTCCAGTCCTTATTGCCTTCCCTATAGCCACCAATCATCCTCCAGTCCTTATTGCCTTCCCTATAGCCACCAATCATCCTCCAGTCCTTATTGCCTTCCCTATAGCCACCAATCATCCTCCAGTCCTTATTGCCTTCCCTATAGCCACCAATCATCCTCCCGTCCTTATTGCCTAACCTATAGCCACCAATCATCCTCCAGTCCTTATTGCCTAACCTATAGCCACCAATCATCCTCCAGTCCTTATTGCCTTCCCTATAGCCACCAATCATCCTCCCGTCCTTATTGCCTAACCTATAGCCACCAATCATCCTCCAGTCCTTATTGCCTTCCCTATAGCCACCAATCATCCTCCAGTCCTTATTGCCTTCCCTATAGCCACCAATCATCCTCCCGTCCTTATTGCCTAACCTATAGCCACCAATCATCCTCCAGTCCTTATTGCCTAACCTATAGCCACCAATCATCCTCCAGTCCTTATTGCCTTCCCTATAGCCACCAATCATCCTCCCGTCCTTATTGCCTAACCTATAGCCACCAATCATCCTCCAGTCCTTATTGCCTAACCTATAGCCACCAATCATCCTCCAGTCCTTATTGCCTTCCCTATAGCCACCAATCATCCTCCCGTCCTTATTGCCTAACCTATAGCCACCAATCATCCTCCAGTCCTTATTGCCTAACCTATAGCCACCAATCATCCTCCCGTCCTTATTGCCTAACCTATAGCCACCAATCATCCTCCAGTCCTTATTGCCTAACCTATAGCCACCAATCACCCTCCAGTCCTTATTGCCTTCCCTATAGCCACCAATTGTCCTCTAGTCCTTATTGCCTTTCCTATAGCCACTAATCGTCCTCTAGTCCTTGTTACATTCTTTACTGCCACTAAGCACCCTCCAACCCTTACTGTTTGCTCCGCTGCCCCTAAAGACTTTATTATTGCTGTCACTTGTCACCTGGTTCTCGACACCTTCTGAGGTTCCTTCAATTGTCCTCCATTCCATACTACCTTCTCCATTGTTGCTGATCCGCCCCTGTTGCTGAGGCCAGCCATGGGCGGGTCTGCACACAACACCCCGGCATTTGGTGGTTCGGTTCACTGTAAAATGGCCAAGTGTGAGCCTGAATGGGGCCCTGAAGATGCCAGTGGCCCTGGCAATTGCTCAGGTTTGCACTGTGTTGGCACCGGCTTTGGTCCCAGGGTCTATTTTTCAACGAGACAGCACCAGGGAACATGTTGCCACAAGCCTGGAATGAGCCCCCCCCCCCAATGCTCACCCATTCATGTCCCATCAGCTTTTCTGAGAATCACAGTCACATAGCGTGGCAGAATGACGGCCTTCTCTGCGGGAAAGCACAGGGGTACTTATCACATCCCAGTCCTAGGCTTGAGGCTGGGGAAGACGCAGAAGGGCATCCCAAATTGGGATACCCCCATGCAACGGGTGATAAAGGAAGTATAGTCATTTGTGACTTTACTCCTCTAAATGTACTAAAAATCTGCATTGTGGCCTGCAGCAACCCAGGACCGGTCCCCCATCAATCACATCTCGGGCGTCATTGGGCGGCAGTAACAAAGGGAGCTGACACTAGCCAAACTTGATGATTTGCCTGCCCAGGTTTATTCAGTGTGACATAATATTCCTCAGACAGCCATTAATAACTTGGCTGATTGCCAAGGCGCTTATTTATGCACATGAAACCAATTCAATGGATGGAGGGGGGAGGGCAATATAGTAAGTGAGCAGCCCGACACATCATGGGATGGGGGCTGGAGATACAGGAAAGTGTAACTATAAGTAACCACTGTTTCCTAAGAGCTGTGTGACAATATCCAGTGGCTTGGGGGGCTACTCCAACATGAGTCAACAGAAGACTTCCGTTCCCTATTCTACCAAGAGCTTTTTCTACCTTCCAATCTCCTCCCTTCCTCCTTTCCCATCGGTCTTCACTCTGTCTTTCCCCATCTAATCCTTCTCCTTTCACATCTCCTCCTTCATCCTATCTCCCCCCTTCTTCCTTCTTCATCTCTGCTAATTTTCCTTCCACCCTTCCCTCTTTACCATCTCCTCCTTTTCACTTTTCCAATCCTTTTCTTCTCCCTCCTTTGCCTTCTACCCTCCCGCCCTTTTCCCATCTTCTTCCTTCCTTCTGCCTTCCTATTTCATCTTCTCCTTTCTTCTTCCCCACCTCATCCTTCCTTCCTTTCTCACTTCCCCTTTCCTCCTTTCCCATCACCTACCCATTCTTTTCTCACTCCTTCCCCCTATTCTCTTCCTTCCTCACCCTCCCTTCCTTCCCATACTCTGTACACCCTCCCTTCCTTCCTGTCCTTCACCCTCTTCCATCCCTTTTCTTTCTTCACCATCTTCTTCCTTCCATTATTTTTCCCATTTTATCCTTTCTTCCTTACCCGTCTCCTTCTCCTACCTTTCTTCCATCCTCCACCTTTCCATCTCCATCTTTTCTGCATCTTTCAAATGTCCCCCTCCTTTCTCATATCTTCATATCTCTAACATGACTCAGCAGAGGACCTGCCTTCCCCACTCTAGAGCCCTTTTCTCTGTCCTCCTTTTCTATCTCCTCCCCTTCTTTCTTTCTCTTTTCCCATCTCTTATCCTCTTCCCATATCACCCTCCATCCTTTCTTCCCCAACTTCCTCCTTCCCCATCTTCCTTCCACCCCTCCTTAACTATCTCCTCCTCACTTATACTTATCCTATTCCTTTCTTCTTCCTTCAACTTTTCCCTTCTTCCCTCCCACTTTCACATTTCCTTCCTTCCTCTCTCCTTTCCTAATTTTTCATTTCTTCCTTGTTTCACATCCATTTTTTCCCCCTTCCCCCTGTTCCTCATTTTCCTTCACCTCCCCTATTATTTCCTACCCCATGCTCCTATTCCATCTGCTTCTCACTTCCACCTTTATTCTCTCCCTCCTTTCCCATCTTACTTCCTCCACCCTCCTTTATTATCTCCTTCTTTCCTTCTCTTCCCATTATCTTCTTCCTTCCATCCTTCTTTTGAATCTTCTCCCTTATTTCCTTCTGTGTTAACTCATTCTTGATTTATCCTTTTCTATTTCACCCGCCTTCCCTTCTATTTTCGATCTTCCTCTTACCTTCCCCCTTTTTCTAATTTCCTTCCTTGCGCCCCCTCCTTTCTTGTCTTTTTCACCTAACTAGTGATACTCCTTCATCTCTTCTTCCCAACGTTCCTTTGCTTACCTCCTATCTTTATCTTCTTTCTTTCCTCTTACATCACCTTTCCTTTGCTTACTTCCTCACCCTTCTTTTTTCATTTTCTCACTCGTTCCATTATTTTTCCGCACTGCTGCCTGGGGGGTTTCACACAGTGGGGCATTCTGATTCGGGATACCACGGGGGAAGCCCAGGGGACAGCCCTTAATCTTTTAGATTCCTACTTTGCCAGGTATGCAGAGGTGTAGCTAGGCTTTCTGGCACCCGGGGCGAAGATTGGAAATGGCGCCCCCTACCTGTGCTCAGTCCCCACCTTGGCACTCCCCTGACCAGCTGCACCAGGGGCAAATGTCCCCCAGCTTCCCCGTAGCTACGCCCCTGCCTCAGGTATGTCCCTTTAACCAAGCGTACCCATGCCAGGCATTTGAGAATGGCCGACGCAGGCTGCCCTCAGTCAGAGACGAGTGAATATGCAGATGGTGGATTTCCATGGGGATACACATAGAGGCGCATCCTAAAACAGGAGGTGGACCAAAACCCAGGTAAGTGAAAAACCTGAATTTTGGTCCACTTTATGGATTGTTTGCTTGAAGGCCCTGGTGAGCTGGGACGGCTGAGTCCTATCACATCACAATGACAAGCAGGGCACTCGGCCCAGAAATCCGGGTCCGGCGTCTGAATTCCAGGCACGTGTTGCTGCCCGCAGCGCTCTGCCAAACCAGTTATCGAATGATTAGAACAATATCTCTGTGTTTCATTGCCGCATTAAGTATTAACAAATTCAGGCGGGCGCGAGACCGGGCGCACAATCGCTTGTCGGATTGAGCCCACACACGCTCATTAATGCCTGCCGCGCTGATATTACATTAACGCTCCAACCATTGACGCTTGGACGGCACAATGTCATGTAATTAGCCGCCCGCTACAATTATATTTAACCTGCTTGGGATTGTGGTGCACTGCCAGTCATGGCGGGGGGGAGGCGCCACACTCAACCGTTAGCAAATAGCCTTTATCTATATTAAAGTGACCTAAAACCCAGGATTTTGACTATCCTGGGTTTTGGTTCTTTCCCCTGATCGGGGATGCCCCTCTGTGTGAAACCCCCTAGATCTCCGTTGCCAACTCACTCCTTCGCAGTCCTACGGCGCATATGCAGCCGCTCATCCAATCAGCGCGCTCAGAGCCGCTGACGTCACATCATCTTAGCCTTCGACTAAGGCCAGCGCCTCCGAGCGCGCTGGCGGCCGCATCCCCCGCTTCTCTATAACAGGGAGCTTGCCCACGTCGGCCATTCACAAATGCCTGGCTCGGGCATGCGCACTGCTAGGGGGATAGCGGGGATGCAACCGCTGCTTGCGCGTGCGCTGTTGGACCGGGTAACAAGGTAAGTGTATGGGGTGACCTGGGAGGTTTCACACAGTGGGGCATTCTGATTTCGGATGACCCTGGGGGAGGGAATCAATCGGCTTGGGAATCTTATAGATTCCCGGGCCGATCGCCGCGGGTTTTGGTCCACTTTAAATAGGCAAACAAATCATTTATTGCATGTTACACCTCAAAGAGGCACAGATAAGAACAACGAGGGACAGGGGACATGGACTCCAAAGAGGCACAGTCCCTACAAATCAGGGACACTTGGAAGGTATGATGGGGGGGGGGGTTAGAGCCTATATAGGGGGTTTCTCCTGAGATCTTTCCTCACTGCTGGCTAGAAAAGTTGCCTTAAAGTGGACCAAAACCCAGGATTATGACTATCCTGAGTTTTGTTTCTTTCCCCCAGGGATGCCCTGCTGTGTGAAACCCCCCAGATCGCCGATGCCAACTCACCTCTTCCCGGTCCTACGGCGCATGTGGGGCCGCTCGTCCAATCAGCGCGCTCAGATCCGCTGACGTCACATCCCTTCCCTGGCACGCCCTGCTAGAGGAATAGCAGGGATGTGGCCATGGCTCGTGCATGCACCGTTGGACCAGGAAACAAGGTAAATGTATGGGGCGACCTGGGGGGTTTCACACAGCGGGACATCCCGATTTTGGATACGCCGGAGGAATGGAATCGATCGGCATGGGTTTTGGTCCACTTTAAATATTTGGACAGTAGCATAGAATTCAACTCTTTTAGGTGTCTAGTTTGGAATAGGAGGGGGAGAGTTAGAGCCAATATAGCGGGTTTCTCCTGAGATTTAGCCTCACTGCTGGCTAAAAAAGTTTCCTTAAAGGAGCAATAATGGCCCAATAATAAAAATCCATATAAATATGCTGGATAGCAGGACGAGGGGTCACTTATACACCTGACATCAAGAAATATCCATCCAGGCATATTTTTTTTATATTAATGGAACGACAAGGAAATCAGGGGTGACAGGCTCTGTCACCTCTCATAGACTAAACCTGTCACCCCTGGATTTTATTCCTACCATGAGAAAATAAACCACAAGCTTGGTGGGAGTTTTATTCTGTTCGGGTGTATAAGTGACCCCTCCTCTCATTAGCCAATGTGTTTATATAGATTTTTAATATTACACAATTTTGCGATAGTGCTCCTTTAAGGAGGGACAAAATCCTGGTGTTTCAGCCCTGAAGTGTAAAAGACCCAGAGACCGGCTACTGGCCAAATCGGGATGCCCTTCTGTGTGTAACCTTCCCCCCGGGTCACCACAAAACTCACCTTTTCCCGCAGCCCCCTTGCAAATGTAAACAACTTTGGCTGCATCCCCAGCATCTCTGGGCTGAGGCTGGAGATGGGAGCGTGTCCCAATGGAAAGGGAACTGGGGATGCAGCTGCTCTCGCTCATAATTGCCTCACATAGCATACGCCACTGATTGGACGAAAGCCCACACATAGGAGAGGGAAAGGTGAGCTTTTATGGGCAATCTGGAGAGGTTTACACAGTGGGGCATCCCAGGGACATAAGTTGAGGGGGTGCCACCACACCAGGGCCCACAAGGTCAGGGGGGCCCTATCATTGTTGCCCCTCCAGCTTATTTATCATATTTGTGCTCACTTGGCATCATTTAGAGAAAGGAAGCAGCATTTGTCTGCGCTGTTTCAGTCTTTAGTTGTTTAGTTGAATCCAGTTGAGTTAAGACTCCCCGGGGTGCCGGGGATACAGCCGCGGCTGGCAAGCATAGCGTGGGAGCCTCAGAAAAGGTGAATGCAGGGCGATCTAGAAGGCTCACACAGCAGGGCATCCTGAATCTGAATGCCCCAAGATTACTTGATCTTTTAGATTTCCGGGGATCCACAACGGCTGGTTAGTCCACTTTAATAGGAAATCACTGGGTGTCACCATTGTTGAGTGCTGTGAGTGCTGGGTGCAGTGGAGTCAAATCCAGATAGACATTTGTGGTGTAACAGGAACTGGCTTTACTGGAACATGAGTACAGTAAGAGAAGGTCACCTCAATGTACAGGAGACACAAACATGTAGTAGAGAATGTACAACAGAGACTACACATAGATATATGTAACAGCGCCATCTACTGTCCATTATTGTAAACTGCATTAACCTAGCAATATAGATGCAGATCACATACAGAGACAAGCTGTAAGTTGTTGCACAGTATCTCCAACAACCATGACTAATAGGTGATGCCCAGCACAAACTAGAGGTTTCCTGCTTCCAGTAACTCCCGGTTTTATGTTTGGCCACTGCAGACAGGAAGTGAGGCACATGGAGCCTCAAAACTTCTGTGATACAGAAATGGCAATCACAATGGTGCCGCTCGTCGGAAGGTCGTCCGGAATCTGAGAGACCAGAAGATGAATCCCCCAGTGAGGTGAGTATTTAGTGCCCAAAGGTAAAACTGGAGAAGGGGCAGCAGATCCATGAGGTTTGGGGGAGGTTCCACGATATTCCACTTTAAGTGCAGTAAGAGAAGGTCACCTTACAGGGTGGATAACATAGACAGGAAAAAGAAGTCATAGAGATCACCTCAATGTACAGGAATAGGGATGAGCGAATCGATCCGGACGAACCCGGATTCGATCCGAATTTCAGGAAAAATTCGATTCGGATCGAATCCGAATTTCCCCGCGATTCGATCACTCGAAGTTTTCCTTTAACATCCATTCATTTACATTACAGGCATTCTAAGATGGCGGACGGGACATGTCTGGACATGTATCCCGCGCCAGTGCAAGCTGGGGCAGTCACATGCAGCCTATCAGCAGCCAGCAAGCCCGGTGACGTCACACAGCGGTATTTAACGGCGGCCATCTTGCTTTTCCTCATTTCTCTATTGCATTCGTGACAGACAGACAGAACGCTGTGTAGCTGAGGCAGTTAGACAGGCTGGAGACAGGGACAGACAGGGACAGGCTGGAGACAGGCAGGAGACAGGCAGGAGACAGACAGGAGACAGACAGAAAGCCAGGGAAAGGTAGGAAAAACGGAGCTGGCTGACAGGGAGATTTTTTTTTTTTTCATCCAGCCTTTGTTAGCGTTTTCAGCTGCTTATAGTAACTAACTGTGCATATATACTGAACTGATCTTAAGTCTGCTGTGAGGCATCCCATTCTGTGACTAAAGCAGCCTCTGTTTAAGACCATATAAGCATTTGCTCTTATCATATTTGAAATTAGGCCTGATAAAGACACTTTTGCTGGCCAAAGCACTACTGGACCCTGCCAGCTCGATTCCTGCCCGGGGCATCCCATTCTGTGACTACAGCAGCCTCTGTTTAAGACCATATAAGCATTTGCTCTTATCATATTTGAAATTAGCCTGATAAAGACACTTTTGCTGGCCAAAGCACTACTGGACCCTGCCAGCTCGATTCCTGCCCGGGGCATCCCATTCTGTGACTAAGCAGCCTCTGTTTAAGACCATATAAGCATTTGCTCTTATCATATTTGAAATTAGCCTGATAAAGACACTTTAGGCCAAAGCCCTACTGGACCCTGCCAGGTCGATTCCTGCCCAGGGCATCCCATTCTGTGACTAAAGCAGCCTCTGTTTAAGACCATATAAGCATTTGCTCTTATCATATTTGAAATTAGGCCTGATAAAGACACTTTTGCTGGCCAAAGCCCTACTGGACCCTGCCAGCTCGATTCCTGCCCGGGGCATCCCATTCTGTGACTACAGCAGCCTCTGTTTAAGACCATATAAGCATTTGCTCTTATCATATTTGAAATTAGCCTGATAAAGACACTTTTGCTGGCCAAAGCACTACTGGACCCTGCCAGCTCGATTCCTGCCCGGGGCATCCCATTCTGTGACTAAAGCAGCCTCTGTTTAAGACCATATAAGCATTTGCTCTTATCATATTTGAAATTAGGCCTGATAAAGACACTTTTGCTGGCCAAAGCACTACTGGACCCTGCCAGCTCGATTCCTGCCCGGGGCATCCCATTCTGTGACTACAGCAGCCTCTGTTTAAGACCATATAAGCATTTGCTCTTATCATATTTGAAATTAGCCTGATAAAGACACTTTTGCTGGCCAAAGCACTACTGGACCCTGCCAGCTCGATTCCTGCCCGGGGCATCCCATTCTGTGACTAAAGCAGCCTCTGTTTAAGACCATATAAGCATTTGCTCTTATCATATTTGAAATTAGCCTGATAAAGACACTTTTGCTGGCCAAAGCCCTACTGGACCCTGCCAGGTCGATTCCTGCCCAGGGCATCCCATTCTGTGACTAAAGCAGCCTCTGTTTAAGACCATATAAGCATTTGCTCTTATCATATTTGAAATTAGGCCTGATAAAGACACTTTTGCTGGCCAAAGCCCTACTGGACCCTGCCAGCTCGATTCCTGCCCGGGGCATCCCATTCTGTGACTACAGCAGCCTCTGTTTAAGACCATATAAGCATTTGCTCTTATCATATTTGAAATTAGCCTGATAAAGACACTTTTGCTGGCCAAAGCACTACTGGACCCTGCCAGCTCGATTCCTGCCCGGGGCATCCCATTCTGTGACTAAAGCAGCCTCTGTTTAAGACCATATAAGCATTTGCTCTTATCATATTTGAAATTAGGCCTGATAAAGACACTTTTGCTGGCCAAAGCACTACTGGACCCTGCCAGCTCGATTCCTGCCCGGGGCATCCCATTCTGTGACTACAGCAGCCTCTGTTTAAGACCATATAAGCATTTGCTCTTATCATATTTGAAATTAGCCTGATAAAGACACTTTTGCTGGCCAAAGCACTACTGGACCCTGCCAGCTCGATTCCTGCCCGGGGCATCCCATTCTGTGACTAAAGCAGCCTCTGTTTAAGACCATATAAGCATTTGCTCTTATCATATTTGAAATTAGCCTGATAAAGACACTTTTGCTGGCCAAAGCCCTACTGGACCCTGCCAGGTCGATTCCTGCCCAGGGCATCCCATTCTGTGACTAAAGCAGCCTCTGTTTAAGACCATATAAGCATTTGCTCTTATCATATTTGAAATTAGGCCTGATAAAGACACTTTTGCTGGCCAAAGCCCTACTGGACCCTGCCAGCTCGATTCCTGCCCGGGGCATCCCATTCTGTGACTACAGCAGCCTCTGTTTAAGACCATATAAGCATTTGCTCTTATCATATTTGAAATTAGCCTGATAAAGACACTTTTGCTGGCCAAAGCACTACTGGACCCTGCCAGCTCGATTCCTGCCTAGGGCATCCCATTCTGTGACTAAAGCAGCCTCTGTTTAAGACCATATAAGCATTTGCTCTTATCATATTTGAAATTAGGCCTGATAAAGACACTTTTGCTGGCCAAAGCCCTACTGGACCCTGCCAGCTCGATTCCTGCCCGGGGCATCCCATTCTGTGACTACAGCAGCCTCTGTTTAAGACCATATAAGCATTTGCTCTTATCATATTTGAAATTAGCCTGATAAAGACACTTTTGCTGGCCAAAGCACTACTGGACCCTGCCAGCTCGATTCCTGCCCGGGGCATCCCATTCTGTGACTAAAGCAGCCTCTGTTTAAGACCATATAAGCATTTGCTCTTATCATATTTGAAATTAGGCCTGATAAAGACACTTTTGCTGGCCAAAGCACTACTGGACCCTGCCAGCTCGATTCCTGCCCGGGGCATCCCATTCTGTGACTACAGCAGCCTCTGTTTAAGACCATATAAGCATTTGCTCTTATCATATTTGAAATTAGCCTGATAAAGACACTTTTGCTGGCCAAAGCACTACTGGACCCTGCCAGCTCGATTCCTGCCCAGGGCATCCCATTCTGTGACTAAAGCAGCCTCTGTTTAAGACCATATAAGCATTTGCTCTTATCATATTTGAAATTAGGCCTGATAAAGGCACTTTTGCTGGCCAAAGCCCTACTGGACCCTGCCAGCTCGATTCCTGCCCGGGGCATCCCATTCTGTGACTACAGCAGCCTCTGTTTAAGACCATATAAGCATTTGCTCTTATCATATTTGAAATTAGCCTGATAAAGACACTTTTGCTGGCCAAAGCACTACTGGACCCTGCCAGCTCGATTCCTGCCCGGGGCATCCCATTCTGTGACTAAAGCAGCCTCTGTTTAAGACCATATAAGCATTTGCTCTTATCATATTTGAAATTAGCCTGATAAAGACACTTTTGCTGGCCAAAGCCCTACTGGACCCTGCCAGGTCGATTCCTGCCCAGGGCATCCCATTCTGTGACTAAAGCAGCCTCTGTTTAAGACCATATAAGCATTTGCTCTTATCATATTTGAAATTAGGCCTGATAAAGACACTTTTGCTGGCCAAAGCCCTACTGGACCCTGCCAGCTCGATTCCTGCCCGGGGCATCCCATTCTGTGACTACAGCAGCCTCTGTTTAAGACCATATAAGCATTTGCTCTTATCATATTTGAAATTAGCCTGATAAAGACACTTTTGCTGGCCAAAGCACTACTGGACCCTGCCAGCTCGATTCCTGCCTAGGGCATCCCATTCTGTGACTAAAGCAGCCTCTGTTTAAGACCATATAAGCATTTGCTCTTATCATATTTGAAATTAGGCCTGATAAAGACACTTTTGCTGGCCAAAGCCCTACTGGACCCTGCCAGCTCGATTCCTGCCCGGGGCATCCCATTCTGTGACTACAGCAGCCTCTGTTTAAGACCATATAAGCATTTGCTCTTATCATATTTGAAATTAGCCTGATAAAGACACTTTTGCTGGCCAAAGCACTACTGGACCCTGCCAGCTCGATTCCTGCCCGGGGCATCCCATTCTGTGACTAAAGCAGCCTCTGTTTAAGACCATATAAGCATTTGCTCTTATCATATTTGAAATTAGGCCTGATAAAGACACTTTTGCTGGCCAAAGCACTACTGGACCCTGCCAGCTCGATTCCTGCCCGGGGCATCCCATTCTGTGACTACAGCAGCCTCTGTTTAAGACCATATAAGCATTTGCTCTTATCATATTTGAAATTAGCCTGATAAAGACACTTTTGCTGGCCAAAGCACTACTGGACCCTGCCAGCTCGATTCCTGCCCAGGGCATCCCATTCTGTGACTAAAGCAGCCTCTGTTTAAGACCATATAAGCATTTGCTCTTATCATATTTGAAATTAGGCCTGATAAAGGCACTTTTGCTGGCCAAAGCCCTACTGGACCCTGCCAGCTCGATTCCTGCCCGGGGCATCCCATTCTGTGACTACAGCAGCCTCTGTTTAAGACCATATAAGCATTTGCTCTTATCATATTTGAAATTAGCCTGATAAAGACACTTTTGCTGGCCAAAGCACTACTGGACCCTGCCAGCTCGATTCCTGCCCGGGGCATCCCATTCTGTGACTAAAGCAGCCTCTGTTTAAGACCATATAAGCATTTGCTCTTATCATATTTGAAATTAGGCCTGATAAAGACACTTTTGCTGGCCAAAGCACTACTGGACCCTGCCAGCTCGATTCCTGCCCGGGGCATCCCATTCTGTGACTACAGCAGCCTCTGTTTAAGACCATATAAGCATTTGCTCTTATCATATTTGAAATTAGCCTGATAAAGACACTTTTGCTGGCCAAAGCACTACTGGACCCTGCCAGGTCCATTCCTGCCCAGGGCATCCCATTCTGTGACTAAAGCAGCCTCTGTTTAAGACCATATAAGCATTTGCTCTTATCATATTTGAAATTAGGCCTGATAAAGACACTTTTGCTGGCCAAAGCCCTACTGGACCCTGCCAGGTCGATTCCTGCCCAGGGCATCCCATTCTGTGACTAAAGCAGCCTCTGTTTAAGACCATATAAGCATTTGCTCTTATCATATTTGAAATTAGGCCTGATAAAGACACTTTTGCTGGCCAAAGCACTACTGGACCCTGCCAGGTCGATTCCTGCCCAGGGCATCCCATTCTGTGACTAAAGCAGCCTCTGTTTAAGACCATATAAGCATTTGCTCTTATCATATTTGAAATTAGGCCTGATAAAGACACTTTTGCTGGCCAAAGCCCTACTGGACCCTGCCAGCTCGATTCCTGCCCGGGGCATCCCATTCTGTGACTACAGCAGCCTCTGTTTAAGACCATATAAGCATTTGCTCTTATCATATTTGAAATTAGCCTGATAAAGACACTTTTGCTGGCCAAAGCACTACTGGACCCTGCCAGCTCGATTCCTGCCCGGGGCATCCCATTCTGTGACTAAAGCAGCCTCTGTTTAAGACCATATAAGCATTTGCTCTTATCATATTTGAAATTAGGCCTGATAAAGACACTTTTGCTGGCCAAAGCACTACTGGACCCTGCAAGCTCGATTCCTGCCCGGGGCATCCCATTCTGTGACTACAGCAGCCTCTGTTTAAGACGATATAAGCATTTGCTCTTATCATATTTGAAATTAGCCTGATAAAGACACTTTTGCTGGCCAAAGCACTACTGGACCCTGCCAGCTCGATTCCTGCCCGGGGCATCCCATTCTGTGACTAAAGCAGCCTCTGTTTAAGACCATATAAGCATTTGCTCTTATCATATTTGAAATTAGCCTGATAAAGACACTTTTGCTGGCCAAAGCCCTACTGGACCCTGCCAGGTCGATTCCTGCCCAGGGCATCCCATTCTGTGACTAAAGCAGCCTCTGTTTAAGACCATATAAGCATTTGCTCTTATCATATTTGAAATTAGGCCTGATAAAGACACTTTTGCTGGCCAAAGCCCTACTGGACCCTGCCAGCTCGATTCCTGCCCGGGGCATCCCATTCTGTGACTACAGCAGCCTCTGTTTAAGACCATATAAGCATTTGCTCTTATCATATTTGAAATTAGCCTGATAAAGACACTTTTGCTGGCCAAAGCACTACTGGACCCTGCCAGCTCGATTCCTGCCCAGGGCATCCCATTCTGTGACTAAAGCAGCCTCTGTTTAAGACCATATAAGCATTTGCTCTTATCATATTTGAAATTAGGCCTGATAAAGACACTTTTGCTGGCCAAAGCCCTACTGGACCCTGCCAGCTCGATTCCTGCCCGGGGCATCCCATTCTGTGACTACAGCAGCCTCTGTTTAAGACCATATAAGCATTTGCTCTTATCATATTTGAAATTAGCCTGATAAAGACACTTTTGCTGGCCAAAGCACTACTGGACCCTGCCAGCTCGATTCCTGCCCGGGGCATCCCATTCTGTGACTAAAGCAGCCTCTGTTTAAGACCATATAAGCATTTGCTCTTATCATATTTGAAATTAGGCCTGATAAAGACACTTTTACTGGCCAAAGCACTACTGGACCCTGCCAGCTCGATTCCTGCCCGGGGCATCCCATTCTGTGACTACAGCAGCCTCTGTTTAAGACCATATAAGCATTTGCTCTTATCATATTTGAAATTAGCCTGATAAAGACACTTTTGCTGGCCAAAGCACTACTGGACCCTGCCAGCTCGATTCCTGCCCAGGGCATCCCATTCTGTGACTAAAGCAGCCTCTGTTTAAGACCATATAAGCATTTGCTCTTATCATATTTGAAATTAGGCCTGATAAAGACACTTTTGCTGGCCAAAGCCCTACTGGACCCTGCCAGCTCGATTCCTGCCCGGGGCATCCCATTCTGTGACTACAGCAGCCTCTGTTTAAGACCATATAAGCATTTGCTCTTATCATATTTGAAATTAGCCTGATAAAGACACTTTTGCTGGCCAAAGCACTACTGGACCCTGCCAGCTCGATTCCTGCCCGGGGCATCCCATTCTGTGACTAAAGCAGCCTCTGTTTAAGACCATATAAGCATTTGCTCTTATCATATTTGAAATTAGGCCTGATAAAGACACTTTTGCTGGCCAAAGCACTACTGGACCCTGCCAGCTCGATTCCTGCCCGGGGCATCCCATTCTGTGACTACAGCAGCCTCTGTTTAAGACCATATAAGCATTTGCTCTTATCATATTTGAAATTAGCCTGATAAAGACACTTTTGCTGGCCAAAGCACTACTGGACCCTGCCAGGTCCATTCCTGCCCAGGGCATCCCATTCTGTGACTAAAGCAGCCTCTGTTTAAGACCATATAAGCATTTGCTCTTATCATATTTGAAATTAGGCCTGATAAAGACACTTTTGCTGGCCAAAGCCCTACTGGACCCTGCCAGGTCGATTCCTGCCCAGGGCATCCCATTCTGTGACTAAAGCAGCCTCTGTTTAAGACCATATAAGCATTTGCTCTTATCATATTTGAAATTAGGCCTGATAAAGACACTTTTGCTGGCCAAAGCACTACTGGACCCTGCCAGGTCGATTCCTGCCCAGGGCATCCCATTCTGTGACTAAAGCAGCCTCTGTTTAAGACCATATAAGCATTTGCTCTTATCATATTTGAAATTAGCCTGATAAAGACACTTTTGCTGGCCAAAGCCCTACTGGACCCTGCCAGCTCGATTCCTGCCCGGGGCATCCCATTCTGTGACTACAGCAGCCTCTGTTTAAGACCATATAAGCATTTGCTCTTATCATATTTGAAATTAGCCTGATAAAGACACTTTTGCTGGCCAAAGCCCTACTGGACCCTGCCAGGTCGATTCCTGCCCAGGGCATCCCATTCTGTGACTAAAGCAGCCTCTGTTTAAGACCATATAAGCATTTGCTCTTATCATATTTGAAATTAGGCCTGATAAAGACACTTTTGCTGGCCAAAGCCCTACTGGACCCTGCCAGCTCGATTCCTGCCCGGGGCATCCCATTCTGTGACTACAGCAGCCTCTGTTTAAGACCATATAAGCATTTGCTCTTATCATATTTGAAATTAGCCTGATAAAGACACTTTTGCTGGCCAAAGCACTACTGGACCCTGCCAGCTCGATTCCTGCCCGGGGCATCCCATTCTGTGACTAAAGCAGCCTCTGTTTAAGACCATATAAGCATTTGCTCTTATCATATTTGAAATTAGGCCTGATAAAGACACTTTTGCTGGCCAAAGCACTACTGGACCCTGCCAGCTCGATTCCTGCCCGGGGCATCCCATTCTGTGACTACAGCAGCCTCTGTTTAAGACCATATAAGCATTTGCTCTTATCATATTTGAAATTAGCCTGATAAAGACACTTTTGCTGGCCAAAGCACTACTGGACCCTGCCAGCTCGATTCCTGCCCGGGGCATCCCATTCTGTGACTAAAGCAGCCTCTGTTTAAGACCATATAAGCATTTGCTCTTATCATATTTGAAATTAGCCTGATAAAGACACTTTTGCTGGCCAAAGCCCTACTGGACCCTGCCAGGTCGATTCCTGCCCAGGGCATCCCATTCTGTGACTAAAGCAGCCTCTGTTTAAGACCATATAAGCATTTGCTCTTATCATATTTGAAATTAGGCCTGATAAAGACACTTTTGCTGGCCAAAGCCCTACTGGACCCTGCCAGCTCGATTCCTGCCCGGGGCATCCCATTCTGTGACTACAGCAGCCTCTGTTTAAGACCATATAAGCATTTGCTCTTATCATATTTGAAATTAGCCTGATAAAGACACTTTTGCTGGCCAAAGCACTACTGGACCCTGCCAGCTCGATTCCTGCCCGGGGCATCCCATTCTGTGACTAAAGCAGCCTCTGTTTAAGACCATATAAGCATTTGCTCTTATCATATTTGAAATTAGGCCTGATAAAGACACTTTTGCTGGCCAAAGCACTACTGGACCCTGCCAGCTCGATTCCTGCCCGGGGCATCCCATTCTGTGACTACAGCAGCCTCTGTTTAAGACCATATAAGCATTTGCTCTTATCATATTTGAAATTAGCCTGATAAAGACACTTTTGCTGGCCAAAGCACTACTGGACCCTGCCAGCTCGATTCCTGCCCGGGGCATCCCATTCTGTGACTAAAGCAGCCTCTGTTTAAGACCATATAAGCATTTGCTCTTATCATATTTGAAATTAGCCTGATAAAGACACTTTTGCTGGCCAAAGCCCTACTGGACCCTGCCAGGTCGATTCCTGCCCAGGGCATCCCATTCTGTGACTAAAGCAGCCTCTGTTTAAGACCATATAAGCATTTGCTCTTATCATATTTGAAATTAGGCCTGATAAAGACACTTTTGCTGGCCAAAGCCCTACTGGACCCTGCCAGCTCGATTCCTGCCCGGGGCATCCCATTCTGTGACTACAGCAGCCTCTGTTTAAGACCATATAAGCATTTGCTCTTATCATATTTGAAATTAGCCTGATAAAGACACTTTTGCTGGCCAAAGCACTACTGGACCCTGCCAGCTCGATTCCTGCCCGGGGCATCCCATTCTGTGACTAAAGCAGCCTCTGTTTAAGACCATATAAGCATTTGCTCTTATCATATTTGAAATTAGGCCTGATAAAGACACTTTTGCTGGCCAAAGCACTACTGGACCCTGCCAGCTCGATTCCTGCCCGGGGCATCCCATTCTGTGACTACAGCAGCCTCTGTTTAAGACCATATAAGCATTTGCTCTTATCATATTTGAAATTAGCCTGATAAAGACACTTTTGCTGGCCAAAGCACTACTGGACCCTGCCAGCTCGATTCCTGCCCGGGGCATCCCATTCTGTGACTAAAGCAGCCTCTGTTTAAGACCATATAAGCATTTGCTCTTATCATATTTGAAATTAGCCTGATAAAGACACTTTTGCTGGCCAAAGCCCTACTGGACCCTGCCAGGTCGATTCCTGCCCAGGGCATCCCATTCTGTGACTAAAGCAGCCTCTGTTTAAGACCATATAAGCATTTGCTCTTATCATATTTGAAATTAGGCCTGATAAAGACACTTTTGCTGGCCAAAGCCCTACTGGACCCTGCCAGCTCGATTCCTGCCCGGGGCATCCCATTCTGTGACTACAGCAGCCTCTGTTTAAGACCATATAAGCATTTGCTCTTATCATATTTGAAATTAGCCTGATAAAGACACTTTTGCTGGCCAAAGCACTACTGGACCCTGCCAGGTCGATTCCTGCCCAGGGCATCCCATTCTGTGACTAAAGCAGCCTCTGTTTAAGACCATATAAGCATTTGCTCTTATCATATTTGAAATTAGGCCTGATAAAGACACTTTTGCTGGCCAAAGCCCTACTGGACCCTGCCAGCTCGATTCCTGCCCGGGGCATCCCATTCTGTGACTACAGCAGCCTCTGTTTAAGACCATATAAGCATTTGCTCTTATCATATTTGAAATTAGCCTGATAAAGACACTTTTGCTGGCCAAAGCACTACTGGACCCTGCCAGCTCGATTCCTGCCCAGGGCATCCCATTCTGTGACTAAAGCAGCCTCTGTTTAAGACCATATAAGCATTTGCTCTTATCATATTTGAAATTAGGCCTGATAAAGACACTTTTGCTGGCCAAAGCCCTACTGGACCCTGCCAGCTCGATTCCTGCCCGGGGCATCCCATTCTGTGACTACAGCAGCCTCTGTTTAAGACCATATAAGCATTTGCTCTTATCATATTTGAAATTAGCCTGATAAAGACACTTTTGCTGGCCAAAGCACTACTGGACCCTGCCAGCTCGATTCCTGCCTGGGGCATCCCATTCTGTGACTAAAGCAGCCTCTGTTTAAGACCATATAAGCATTTGCTCTTATCATATTTGAAATTAGGCCTGATAAAGACACTTTTGCTGGCCAAAGCACTACTGGACCCTGCCAGCTCGATTCCTGCCCGGGGCATCCCATTCTGTGACTACAGCAGCCTCTGTTTAAGACCATATAAGCATTTGCTCTTATCATATTTGAAATTAGCCTGATAAAGACACTTTTGCTGGCCAAAGCACTACTGGACCCTGCCAGCTCGATTCCTGCCCAGGGCATCCCATTCTGTGACTAAAGCAGCCTCTGTTTAAGACCATATAAGCATTTGCTCTTATCATATTTGAAATTAGGCCTGATAAAGACACTTTTGCTGGCCAAAGCCCTACTGGACCCTGCCAGCTCGATTCCTGCCCGGGGCATCCCATTCTGTGACTACAGCAGCCTCTGTTTAAGACCATATAAGCATTTGCTCTTATCATATTTGAAATTAGCCTGATAAAGACACTTTTGCTGGCCAAAGCACTACTGGACCCTGCCAGCTCGATTCCTGCCCGGGGCATCCCATTCTGTGACTAAAGCAGCCTCTGTTTAAGACCATATAAGCATTTGCTCTTATCATATTTGAAATTAGGCCTGATAAAGACACTTTTGCTGGCCAAAGCACTACTGGACCCTGCCAGCTCGATTCCTGCCCGGGGCATCCCATTCTGTGACTACAGCAGCCTCTGTTTAAGACCATATAAGCATTTGCTCTTATCATATTTGAAATTAGCCTGATAAAGACACTTTTGCTGGCCAAAGCACTACTGGACCCTGCCAGGTCCATTCCTGCCCAGGGCATCCCATTCTGTGACTAAAGCAGCCTCTGTTTAAGACCATATAAGCATTTGCTCTTATCATATTTGAAATTAGGCCTGATAAAGACACTTTTGCTGGCCAAAGCCCTACTGGACCCTGCCAGGTCGATTCCTGCCCAGGGCATCCCATTCTGTGACTAAAGCAGCCTCTGTTTAAGACCATATAAGCATTTGCTCTTATCATATTTGAAATTAGGCCTGATAAAGACACTTTTGCTGGCCAAAGCACTACTGGACCCTGCCAGGTCGATTCCTGCCCAGGGCATCCCATTCTGTGACTAAAGCAGCCTCTGTTTAAGACCATATAAGCATTTGCTCTTATCATATTTGAAATTAGGCCTGATAAAGACACTTTTGCTGGCCAAAGCCCTACTGGACCCTGCCAGCTCGATTCCTGCCCGGGGCATCCCATTCTGTGACTACAGCAGCCTCTGTTTAAGACCATATAAGCATTTGCTCTTATCATATTTGAAATTAGCCTGATAAAGACACTTTTGCTGGCCAAAGCACTACTGGACCCTGCCAGCTCGATTCCTGCCCGGGGCATCCCATTCTGTGACTACAGCAGCCTCTGTTTAAGACCATATAAGCATTTGCTCTTATCATATTTGAAATTAGCCTGATAAAGACACTTTTGCTGGCCAAAGCCCTACTGGACCCTGCCAGGTCGATTCCTGCCCAGGGCATCCCATTCTGTGACTAAAGCAGCCTCTGTTTAAGACCATATAAGCATTTGCTCTTATCATATTTGAAATTAGGCCTGATAAAGACACTTTTGCTGGCCAAAGCACTACTGGACCCTGCCAGCTCGATTCCTGCCCGGGGCATCCCATTCTGTGACTAAAGCAGCCTCTGTTTAAGACCATATAAGCATTTGCTCTTATCATATTTGAAATTAGGCCTGATAAAGACACTTTTGCTGGCCAAAGCCCTACTGGACCCTGCCAGGTCGATTCCTGCCCAGGGCATCCCATTCTGTGACTAAAGCAGCCTCTGTTTAAGACCATATAAGCATTTGCTCTTATCATATTTGAAATTAGCCTGATAAAGACACTTTTGCTGGCCAAAGCCCTACTGGACCCTGCCAGGTCGATTCCTGCCCAGGGCATCCCATTCTGTGACTAAAGCAGCCTCTGTTTAAGACCATATAAGCATTTGCTCTTATCATATTTGAAATTAGGCCTGATAAAGACACTTTTGCTGGCCAAAGCACTACTGGACCCTGCCAGCTCGATTCCTGCCCGGGGCATCCCATTCTGTGACTAAAGCAGCCTCTGTTTAAGACCATATAAGCATTTGCTCTTATCATATTTGAAATTAGCCTGATAAAGACACTTTTGCTGGCCAAAGCCCTACTGGACCCTGCCAGGTCCATTCCTGCCCAGGGCATCCCATTCTGTGACTAAAGCAGCCTCTGTTTAAGACCATATAAGCATTTGCTCTTATCATATTTATATTATAAGACACTTTTGCTGGGCATAGGCTTACTGCTGCCTGCCAGGTGCACTTCTGTTGAGGCATCCCATTCTGTAACATAGCATACCCCTCTTTATTTACACTAAGCAGCTCTCTTATTTACACTAAGCAGGCCTGTTGGAGGCTGAGTGTTACTGCTCACTTTTGGTGTGCATTATATTCTGTTTTATATAGACCCACTGCTGCCTGGGGGTTCTTAAAATATCACCTACTACCACGCCAGTTAGACTATGTCGGGCAGACAAGTGCCTGGAAGTGAAAAGAGGAGTGGCAGAGGCCAAGATTCCGCAGGCAGAGCTCGCATCAGACTGGGGGCCAGTAGCAGCAGGAGTCACGCTGAGAGACCTAATCTGCCAGTATCTGCTAGCGGTCGGGTCTCCACCAGTAACGCATCTGCCGTGGTAGATTGGCTGACGCGCTCATCAACAACATCATCACAACTTACATCTGAGACCCCCAGTCTAGGGTCGGTAGGTTCCTCTGACACAACCCTGAGTTGGCATGCCCCGAGAGCAGTCCCTGTCCTCCCATTTCCTCTGTCCTACGCCGTTCCCTCCCCCAGCGACGTATCCTATGCTTTGGGTTCAGCTCCACTCTTTGGTGAGGAGGACGATCAGATACAGGAGGACAGTCAGCAGCTACTGCCCAGCCAAGAAATGGAGGTGGCTTCTTTAGCTAGGCAGACAAATAGTGATGTGGACAGTGTCGTGGGTGCTGCGAGCGTTCCAGCTCCTGCGCCAGACACTGTTGACGAATCCACGAACATCAGTGACGTACAGCCACAACCCGGTGATGATGATGATGATGACGATGAAGCCGATCGCACTTGGGAGCCGGGTGATGAAGGGGCTTCATCGTCATCATCAGGAGAAGAGGGGCGCAGGTTGCCCCGGAGTCAGCAGCTGAGGCAGCAAGGTGGTAGCAGTCAGCATGGGGGCACAATTCCAAAGGCTGGAGCCGGCCGGGGCCGGGGCCGGGGTAGAGCACCTGCTGTGCGGCAGTCTACCTTATCGGGAGGTAGTGGAGCAGGGGTTCCTGGAGTTGGCAACAGCAGCAGTGAATCAGTGAGGCCAGGGGGTGGGAAAAGTAGCTACTCGGCAGTGTGGCAGTTTTTCCTGAGGCATCCGCAGGAGGGTAACATGGCCACATGCAAGATATGTAGGCAAAAGGTGAAGCGTGGCCAGGGTCCAAATGTTGGCACCACGGCCCTGCGTCAACATATGATGCGTCACCATAAAACGACCTGGGAGAACCGAGGCTCCCAAGGGGTGGTCCAGTCTGCTTCCTCACCAAGTGAGCTCCCAATTTCTGCCAGCCAAGGCTCCAGCACCTCAGCCGAAGGCAGCTGTGCGTCACACCCATCCTCTGTCGCTCCTGCTCCTCCTCCTCCTCCTCCAAGTCATGCATCCCGCCAGCAATCCATCAGCGAAGCCATGTCCAAGAGACAGCAGTATGCGCCCACTCATCCTACGGCGCAGAAGCTGAATGTGCTCCTGTCCAAGTTGCTGGTGCTGCAGTCGCTCCCTTTTCAGGTGGTGGAATCTGCACCTTTCAGAGAACTGATGGCTTGTGCCGAGCCGAGGTGGAGAGTCCCAAGCCGTCATTTCTTTGCCAAGAAGGCAGTACCAGCGCTGCACACTTTTGTTGAACAGAAGGTGGGCCAGTCCTTGAGCCTGTCGGTGTGTAGCAAAATACATGGCAGCGCCGACATCTGGAGCTGTAACTACGGTCAGGGGCAGTACATGTCGTTTACGGCCCACTGGGTGAATGTGGTCCCTTTGCAGCAGCAACTTGGACAGGTCACGCCGCTTCGGCCTCCGCGCTCTCTGCCCATTGGGCCTGTGACACCGTGCGACTCGGCCTCCTCATCCTCCGCCATCTCCTCACCCTCCACTGTAGGCTCAAGTCTCAGTGCCCCTCCAGTCTACCATGTGTGCAGGGCACGGAGGTGTCACGCAGTGCTTCACATGGTTTGTCTTGGCGAACGGAGTCACACAGGGGAGGAACTGCTTAAATGTATTCATCAGGAAATCCAAACATGGCTTACTCCGAGAAAACTTAAAATGGGAATCATGGTTACCGACAATGGGAAGAACATTTTGTCTGCGCTGCGCCAAGGAAGCCTGACCCATGCCCCCTGCATGGCTCATGTCTTCAATCTGGTTGTCAAGCGGTTTCTGAAGTGTTCCCCCCATCTGCAGGACATCCTAACAACTTCACGGAAACTTTGCATGCACTTCAGCCACTCCTACACCGCCAAACACACCCTTCTTGAGCTACAGCGTCAGAATGGTATCCCCCAACATAGTCTGATTTGCGATGTTTCCACCCGTTGGAATTCCACCCTTCACATGTTGGACCGATTATATGAACAGAGAAAAGCCATCACGGATTTCCTGATGATCCAAGCAGATAGGGGGACTCCCCTGTGTAACTTCAATGTCAACCAGTGGCAGCTCATACGTGACACCTGCCGTTTGCTCAGGCCCTTTGAGGAAGCCACTTTATTTGTCAGTCGGCAGGATTACGGGATGAACGACGTGATTCCACTGCTTCATGTACTACAGCACATGTTGGAAACCATGGCTGGTCAGGGCACTGGAGACATGGCGTTTACATCTTACGGCCACATGAACCCCCTTGGAGCTGAACTGGAGGAGGAGGAGGAGGAAGAGGAGGAGGAGGAGTTGCCCAGCGAAACACAGTTTAGGCTTGGCGAAATGGCTGGTTTATCTAGTCAGCGGACAGGAGAGGAGGAGCAGGAGCAGCCAGAGGAGCTAGAGGTTTTTGAGGAAGGAGAGACAGAGGACCCGGGCACACCGTGGCAGTATGCAGTGGAGATGGAGACAGGTAGTCCATCCGAGTCACTTGCGCAAATGGCACGAAGCATGCTCACGTGCTTGCGTAGTGACCCCAGAATTGTTTCCATCTGTCGGCGGGATGACTTCTGGCTGTCCACCTTATTGGACCCTCGCTTCCGGCACAAAATGGGGGCATTTTTTAAACCCACCGAGAGGGAGGACAAACTCAACTACTACAAAGACATTCTACGTAGGCAGTTGGCCGATGCCTATCTGCGCCATGGTCCATACTCTCGCAGGTCTGACTCGAGGGGACCTCTGCGCTCACCTTCCACTGCCATGGCCGCTGGGGGGGTTGGCAGCAGCAGCAGCAGAAGCTCCATCAGCAGCAGCAGCCTCAGTCTTCAGTCGCTAATGAGTAGCTTTCTACACCCGCATAGTGAGGCTACTCATGAGCAGCAGGAAGACCTGGAGCAGGACCTGAACCAGCAGGTCATGTCATACTTTGACATGACCATGCCAACACACCTTGAGGATCCGCTGGACTTCTGGGCAGCCAAACTTGATTTGTGGCCGCAACTAGCAGAGTTTGCCCTGGAAAAGCTGTCCTGCCCGGCAAGTAGCGTGCCATCTGAGCGGGTGTTTAGTGCGGCGGGGGCCATAGTTACGGCGAGGAGAACTCGTCTGTCAACTAAAAATGTGGAGAGACTCACCTTTGTCAAAATGAATCAGGGATGGATCAGCCAGGATTTCCACCCACCAATGCCTGATGCATGCGACTAGATTCAGCATGGTGCCACGTTTTACACTTTCCAAATGGTGCAAAACATATTTATGTCTTTAGGCCATTTTTTGGGCTCCTGCTGCTGCTACTGTCAACTCCTGCCAACTCCAGGGTGTGATTCATCCAATTTTTGGGCTCCTGAGGCCAACTCCAGTGTATATTTGGGCTCCTGCTGCTGCTGCTGCCAACTTCTGCCAACTCCAGGGTGTGATTCATCCAATTTTTGGGCTCCTGAGGCCAATTCCAGTGTATATTTGGGCTCCTGCTGCTGCTACTGTCAACTCCTGCCAACTCCAGGGTGTGATTCATCCAATTTTTGGGCTCCTGAGGCCAACTCCAGTGTATATTTGGGCTCCTGCTGCTGCTACTGTCAACTCCTGCCAACTCCAGGGTGTGATTCATCCAATTTTTGGGCTCCTGAAGCCAACTCCAGTGTATATTTGGGCTCCTGCTGCTGCTGCTGCCAACTTCTGCCAACTCCAGGGTGTGATTCATCCAATTTTTGGGCTCCTGAAGCCAACTCCAGTGTATATTTGGGCTCCTGCTGCTGCTACTGTCAACTCCTGCCAACTCCAGGGTGTGATTCATCCAATTTTTGGGCTCCTGAAGCCAACTCCAGTGTATATTTGGGCTCCTGCTGCTGCTGCTGTCAACTCCTGCCAACTCCAGGGTGTGATTCATCCAATTTTTGGGCTCCTGAAGCCAACTCCAGTGTATATTTGGGCTCCTGCTGCTGCTGCTGCCAACTTCTGCCAACTCCAGGGTGTGATTCATCCAATTTTTGGGCTCCTGAAGCCAACTCCAGTGTATATTTGGGCTCCTGCTGCTGCTGCTGCCAACTCCTGCCAACTCCAGGGTGTGATTCATCCAATTTTTGGGCTCCTGAGGCCAACTCCAGTGTATATTTGGGCTCCTGCTGCTGCTGCTGCCAACTTCTGCCAACTCCAGGGTGTGATTCATCCAATTTTTGGGCTCCTGAGGCCAACTCCAGTGTATATTTGGGCTCCTGCTGCTGCTACTGTCAACTTCTGCCAACTCCAGGGTGTGATTCATCCAATTTTTGGGCTCCTGAAACCAACTCCAGTGTATATTTGGGCTCCTGCTGCTGCTACTGTCAACTCCTGCCAACTCCAGGGTGTGATTCATCCAATTTTTGGGCTCCTGAGGCCAACTCCAGTGTATATTTGGGCTCCTGCTGCTGCTACTGTCAACTCCTGCCAACTCCAGGGTGTGATTCATCCAATTTTTGGGCTCCTGAGGCCAACTCCAGTGTATATTTGGGCTCCTGCTGCTGCTACTGTCAACTCCTGCCAACTCCAGGGTGTGATTCATCCAATTTTTGGGCTCCTGAAGCCAACTCCAGTGTATATTTGGGCTCCTGCTGCTGCTGCTGCCAACTTCTGCCAACTCCAGGGTGTGATTCATCCAATTTTTGGGCTCCTGAAGCCAACTCCAGTGTATATTTGGGCTCCTGCTGCTGCTGCTGCCAACTTCTGCCAACTCCAGGGTGTGATTCATCCAATTTTTGGGCTCCTGAGGCCAACTCCAGTGTATATTTGGGCTCCTGCTGCTGCTACTGTCAACTTCTGCCAACTCCAGGGTGTGATTCATCCAATTTTTGGGCTCCTGAAGCCAACTCCAGTGTATATTTGGGCTCCTGCTGCTGCTACTGTCAACTCCTGCCAACTCCAGGGTGTGATTCATCCAATTTTTGGGCTCCTGAGGCCAACTCCAGTGTATATTTGGGCTCCTGCTGCTGCTACTGTCAACTCCTGCCAACTCCAGGGTGTGATTCATCCAATTTTTGGGCTCCTGAAGCCAACTCCAGTGTATATTTGGGCTCCTGCTGCTGCTGCTGCCAACTTCTGCCAACTCCAGGGTGTGATTCATCCAATTTTTGGGCTCCTGAGGCCAACTCCAGTGTATATTTGGGCTCCTGCTGCTGCTACTGTCAACTCCTGCCAACTCCAGGGTGTGATTCATCCAATTTTTGGGCTCCTGAGGCCAACTCCAGTGTATATTTGGGCTCCTGCTGCTGCTACTGTCAACTCCTGCCAACTCCAGGGTGTGATTCATCCAATTTTTGGGCTCCTGAGGCCAACTCCAGTGTATATTTGGGCTCCTGCTGCTGCTACTGTCAACTCCTGCCAACTCCAGGGTGTGATTCATCCAATTTTTGGGCTCCTGAGGCCAACTCCAGTGTATATTTGGGCTCCTGCTGCTGCTACTGTCAACTCCTGCCAACTCCAGGGTGTGATTCATCCAATTTTTGGGCTCCTGAAGCCAACTCCAGTGTATATTTGGGCTCCTGCTGCTGCTGCTGCCAACTTCTGCCAACTCCAGGGTGTGATTCATCCAATTTTTGGGCTCCTGAAGCCAACTCCAGTGTATATTTGGGCTCCTGCTGCTGCTGCTGCCAACTTCTGCCAACTCCAGGGTGTGATTCATCCAATTTTTGGGCTCCTGAGGCCAACTCCAGTGTATATTTGGGCTCCTGCTGCTGCTACTGTCAACTTCTGCCAACTCCAGGGTGTGATTCATCCAATTTTTGGGCTCCTGAAGCCAACTCCAGTGTATATTTGGGCTCCTGCTGCTGCTACTGTCAACTCCTGCCAACTCCAGGGTGTGATTCATCCAATTTTTGGGCTCCTGAGGCCAACTCCAGTGTATATTTGGGCTCCTGCTGCTGCTACTGTCAACTCCTGCCAACTCCAGGGTGTGATTCATCCAATTTTTGGGCTCCTGAAGCCAACTCCAGTGTATATTTGGGCTCCTGCTGCTGCTGCTGCCAACTTCTGCCAACTCCAGGGTGTGATTCATCCAATTTTTGGGCTCCTGAGGCCAACTCCAGTGTATATTTGGGCTCCTGCTGCTGCTACTGTCAACTCCTGCCAACTCCAGGGTGTGATTCATCCAATTTTTGGGCTCCTGAGGCCAACTCCAGTGTATATTTGGGCTCCTGCTGCTGCTACTGTCAACTCCTGCCAACTCCAGGGTGTGATTCATCCAATTTTTGGGCTCCTGAGGCCAACTCCAGTGTATATTTGGGCTCCTGCTGCTGCTACTGTCAACTCCTGCCAACTCCAGGGTGTGATTCATCCAATTTTTGGGCTCCTGAAGCCAACTCCAGTGTATATTTGGGCTCCTGCTGCTGCTACTGTCAACTCCTGCCAACTCCAGGGTGTGATTCATCCAATTTTTGGGCTCCTGAAGCCAACTCCAGTGTATATTTGGGCTCCTGCTGCTGCTGCTGCCAACTTCTGCCAACTCCAGGGTGTGATTCATCCAATTTTTGGGCTCCTGAGGCCAACTCCAGTGTATATTTGGGCTCCTGCTGCTGCTACTGTCAACTCCTGCCAACTCCAGGGTGTGATTCATCCAATTTTTGGGCTCCTGAAGCCAACTCCAGTGTATATTTGGGCTCCTGCTGCTGCTGCTGTCAACTCCTGCCAACTCCAGGGTGTGATTCATCCAATTTTTGGGCTCCTGAAGCCAACTCCAGTGTATATTTGGGCTCCTGCTGCTGCTGCTGCCAACTCCTGCCAACTCCAGGGTGTGATTCATCCAATTTTTGGGCTCCTGAAGCCAACTCCAGTGTATATTTGGGCTCCTGCTGCTGCTGCTGCCAACTCCTGCCAACTCCAGGGTGTGATTCATCCAATTTTTGGGCTCCTGAGGCCAACTCCAGTGTATATTTGGGCTCCTTCTGCCCCTCATAGTGATGCCACTTCAACTCTCTGCAATTGTGCCGCTCTGCGATTCTATTAGCGATGCCTCTGATCTGCATGTGATATTTCTTCAAAGTATTATTTAACTAACCCAGCACGCATCCTGTGCGTGTTACAGCAAGGCTGAATGGTTTACAACCCTATTGAGGCTGTAGGAGGCTCAGAAATAGCCGTTTTTAATAGCGATTCGTCGCGAATTTATTCGGGTCGAAACGATTTTTGTCGGAAAATTCGGCGAATCAGTCGAATCGAATTTTTCAAAAGTTCGCTCATCTCTATACAGGAAACACAACATGCAGCAGTGCAAGATGTACTGTACAACATAAACTACACATAGATATATGTAACAGCACCATCTACTGTTATAAATGTAAACTGCATTAACCTAGCAATATAGATGCAGATCACATACAGAGATAAGCTGTAAACAACTATGATTAATAGGTGATGCCCAGAACAAACTAGGGGTTTCCTGTTTCCAGTAACACCCACAGGTTTTATGTTTGGCCACTGCAGACAGGAAGTGAGGCACATGAAGCCTCAAAACTTCTGTGATCCAGAAATGGATAACCCGTCAGTCAATGCAAAGCTGGCCACAGGTGAGGTGAGTATCAGGTCTAGGCTGCAGGGGTTAAGCAGAAGGCAATTCAGTTTTAACTGGACTTCCTCTTTAAAGGTGACCTCAACCCTCCACTGCAACTGTGTGCCCATGGCACCCAAACCTACCCACTACTACTGCTTCTGTAAACCCCACAAATAATAAGATACTTACTTTTTTTCTGGAGGAGTCTTTGTCTAAGGGGGATCTGGAAGAGCCTTTACACTGCACCACTGCCTACCTATTTATAAAGGTTCTGCTGATGCACTTGGGTGCAATTGTTGCTGGGTTGGGCAGGGCTTCAATAAAAGATAATTATCTGCCAGGCTAACCAGCGACAGGAGAGGTGGGTTAAGGTGACACTGTTCTGGATACCACCTGTCACCAAATTGCCAGGTGCACTTTAAAGCAGACCAAAACCCATCTTTTTAATTAAAGCTCACCCCCACCTCTCACCCCACAGGCAGTACCCTCTTGAAGGATTTGCCATCCTGTCCTCTCTCCTTTCTAATCAATAGATTTGGTAATTTCTCCAGATTGCCGGGGTTTGCATTTGGGTAGAAGGAATCCCTGCTCTGAGCACCATATGGGCAGTACTGTGTTAGCCAGGACCTCAGAGGAAAGATATTTAGGGGTACTGATTACTGATAGCTGCAAGATGAGTGGACAGTGTAGCCAGGCAGTGGGAACAGCAAGCAGGATGCTCGGCTGCATAGCTCGAGGCATCACCAGTAGGAAGAGGGAGGTTGTGACGCCGCTGTATAGAGCCCTGGTGAGACCACAGCTAGAATACTGTGTGCAGTTCTAAAGAGACGTTACCTGCAAAAAGACATTATTTAAATAGAACGGGTCCAAAGGCGGGCAACAAAAATAGTGGAATGACTTAAACTTAAGGAGAGACTTAAAGAACTTAATTTGTACAGTCTGGAGGAAAGAAGGGAGAGAGGGGACATGATGGAGACCTTTATATATGTGAAAGGATTCAATAAGTTTCAGGAGAGAGGTATTTTTAAAGAAGAAACTTAATGATAGAACAAGGGGGCACAACCTGGAGCTAGTCGGGGGGAAGATCAGGAGCAATGTTAGAAAATGTTATTTTACAGTAGGAGTAGTAGATGCCGGGAACAAACTTCCAGCACATCTATCCTAAGATACAGAGAACATACAGTGTACACATAAGGGCAGACTAGATGGAGCAAATGGTCTCCTTCTGCCGTCAACCTTCTATGTTTCTATCTTTGGGTGGCAGGACCAGAGATTGCAGGATTGCATCCTGACCCAGGATTTCAGGAGAGGAAGAAATAGAGGACTAGGAAATGTGTGGTATCCCAAGATTACATTTGGGGGCTGCTAGGCACCATAATCTGATGATGTAGGAGCCTGACACCAGAACACCAAAAAGGGGGTTTACAATATTTTGTGGTAAGAGAAAATTGTGTTTTTTGTTTCCACTACATTTTGAGGGCTATCGGGGCCGGGAGATTCGCTAATTTGTTTTTGTTAGGTCTTGGTCTGCTTTTATTCAGGCTTCTCTTTTAGAGTTGCCCAGATTTAGTGACAATTCCAATTCGATGGTGGCTCCTATTACGCTGCCTATGGTGGTGGCTTTACTATGTTTTCTTATTGGTGGGGAGAGAAACCATTCATCCTAATGCATAAACACAGGGGGAGATTGATGGGAGCGTGGGGAAGTGGAGAAAGCGATGTAAAACATGGCGGGTGGCTGATAAAGACAGTGCGTCTGGTGTAATAACAAATTGCCAGCCAGCCATATAAATTTATATTGGCGATATAAACAGCTGCCTGGGAGGAATGGCTCCCGTCCGGGGTACAAGCTGCCGCCTGCAAACACTCAATGGTAATGCTTTCCTTCACAGCCTGCAAGTGCGCCATTGCCTTCAATGACACTCTAATGGCCTCACCCGATACCGCTATTCACAAGATATATAGTGGAGAATGTCAAGGACTGGACACACTGTGGAGAATAACAAGAACTGGACACACGGTGTAAAATGTTAAGGACTAGACATACAATCTAGAATGTCAAGGACTGGACATACAGTAGAGAATGTCAAGGACTGGACATACAGTGGAGAATGTCAAGGACTGGATACATATTGGAGGATGTCAAGGACTGGACACATAGTGGAGGATCTCAAGGACTGGAAACATAGTGGAGGATGTCAGGGACTGGACATACAGTGGAGAATGTCAAGAATTGGACATACAGTGGAGAATGTCAAGAACTGGACACAGTGGAGGATGTTAGAGACTAGACACATAGTGGAGGATGTCAGGGACTGGACACAAATGTCATACAGTGGAGAATGTCAAGGACGGGACGCACTGTGAAGAATGTCAAGGACTGGACATACAGTGGGGAGTGTCAAGGACTGGACATACAGTGGAGAGTGGCAAGAACTGAACACATAGTGGAGAATGTCAGGGACTGACACATAGTGGAGAATGTCAAGGACTGGACACACAGTGGAGGATGTCAATGACTGGACACATAGTGGAGGATGTCAAGGACTGGATATACAGTGGAGAATGTCAAGGACTGGACAAATAGTGGAGAATGTCAAGGACAGGACACACTGTGGAGAGTGTCAAGGACAGGACATACAGTGGAGAATGTGAAGGACTGGACACATAGTGGAGAATGTGAAGGACTGAACACATAGTGGAGAATGTGAAGGACTGGACACATAGTGAAGGATGTCAAGGACTGGACATACAGTGGAGGATGTCAAGGACTGGACCCCATACCTCTATTCACAAGACATACAGTGGAGGATGTCAAGGACTGGACCTCATATCTCTATTCACAAGACATACAGTGGAGGATGTCAAGGACTGGACACACTGTGGAGAATGTCAAGAACTGGACACACGGTGTAAAATATCAAGGACTAGACATACAATCTAGAATGTCAAGGACTGGACATACAGAAGAGAATGTCAAGGACTGGACATACAGTGGAGAATGTCATGGACTGGATACTTATTGGAGAATGTCAAGGACTGGACACACTGTGGAGAATGTCAAGAACTGGACACACGGTGTAAAATGTCAAGGACTAGACATACAATCTAGAATGTCAAGGACTGGACATACAGAAGAGAATGTCAAGGACTGGACACATAGTGGAGGATGTCAAGGACTGGACACATAGTGGAGGATGTCAAGGACTGGATATACAGTGGAGAATGTCAAGGACTTGACAAATAGTGGAGAATGTCAAGGACAGGACACACTGTGGAGAGTGTCAAGGACAGAACATACAGTGGAGAATGTCAAGGACAGGACACATAGTGGAGAATGTCAAGGACTGGACACATAGTGGAGAATGTGAAGGACTGGACACATAGCGGAGAATGTGAAGGACTGGACATACAGTGGAGGATGTCAAGGACTGGACCCCATACCTCTATTCACAAGACATACAGGGGAGGATGTCAAGGACTGGACACACTGTGGAGAATGTCAAGAACTGGACACACGGTGTAAAATGTCAAGGACTAGACATACAATCTAGAATGTCAAGGACTGGGCATATAGTAGAGAATGTCAAGGACTGGACATACAGTGGAGAATGTCATGGACTGGATACTTATTGGAGGATGTCAAGGACAGGACAGATAGTGGAGGATCTCAAGGAGTGGAAACATAGTGGAGGATGTCAGGGACTGGGCATACAGTGGAGAATGTCAAGAACTGGACACATAAGGGTCGATTCAAAGAAACATGTAACAGCTTGGATTTTGGTGCCGATCATCCTATTTTTCACGTCCGCTCGTGCGTTCGTATGAACTTGCGAGTGATTCTATAAGCAAATACGTTTCTATCCTAAAATATACGTCCGTTCGTATGGCAGTTCGGGAATCAGACCTATGTCAGTTTCCATCCTGAATTTTCCGTTTCATTTCTCAGGTTGCAACATTGGTTTTGCCCTTTTTCCTTTTTTGTCTGGACGTAAATCCTTCTGATCTTGCGACTGCGCACTACAAACTTACCTCATTAAAGTGCATTCTAAATATTTGGTCTTTTATTTTTCTTTATTTCATTCATTTTGTAGTAACCAACCATTAATGAATGCATTTGCATAAGTAAATCTTACTTTGTTTAATTTTTTGTTAGCTTGCATTTTTTACTTGTGGATTTAATTTTAATATTTTGGCTTCAAATGGTACAACTTAAAATTTTGTGTGTGGTTACCCACACCCTCTACATACAGATTGCTCTCAAATATAAAAAAACACCCAGAAACTTCTGCATGTTATGAGCCTAGAAACAGCCAAGATGGCGGCTCAGGTATTATCGGGCAGCCTGCAAACAGAAAGGGCCTTGTGACTGTGTTGCTCTGGATTCTTTGATTTCTGACCTTTCCGTGCCCCCAGCTCTGCTGTGTCTGTGCAAAATACAGCAGTAACCCACATCCTGCACTTTATCCCGCTCTCCTCTCCTCAGTAAGTGTGATGCATCTGACCAAAGATGTGCTTAAATAATTAAACAAAGCAAAGGTAAACAACTACACCAATATATGCAATCTAAAAATATTATTCTAGTACATCAATTTAAAAATAAATACCAAAGGACATAAATTTCTTTAATTAACGCAAATATATTGCAAAATAAAGGTTTACATGCAAAGGACTAATTAAGGTCCACATTAAAATGCTTTTATAAGGCATACATGAATCAGGTATGCATTGCCATACAATTTATGGCCTCGGCCATGCTGATACATGCAGTTCATTGGAGCTCAAGACGCGCAGACTCCTCCACATAGCCAAAAAACCTGTTCAAGAACAGCAATCCGACTGCTAAAAGGTGTCGGCAGTGGCTTTCTTTTAAAACGTATTTAGAGGTTTGAAAACTGTTCTCTGAATCACACCTAAACCCATTCGATTATCCTAAGTTTTACGTTTTGATCCTAAGTTTTAGGATTTGATCCTAAGTTTTACGTTTTGATCCTAAAATTTAGGAACGAACGTGCGATGATCGTAAGAGCATATACGCATTCGTACGTAGGCTCGTGCGAGTCGTAAATGGCCAAAAAAACAGGAAAAAATGACTAACACCCACCCAAACTTACGATTCTCGATCCGAAATCAATTAACTTTTGCTCTTTGAATCGAGGGGATAGTGGAGGATGTCAGAGACTAGACACATAGTGGAGGATGTCAGGGACTGGACACAAATGTCATACAGTGGAGAATGTCAAGGACTGGACATACAGTGGAGAGTGTCAAGGACTGGACATGCAGTGGAGAGTGGCAAAACTGGACACATAGTGGAGAATGTCAGGGACTGGACACATAGTGGAGAATGTCAAGGACTGGACATACAGTGGAGGATGTCAAAGACTGGACATACAGTGAGAAGGTCAATGACAGGACAAATAGTGGAGGATGTCAAGGACTGGACACATAGTGGAGAATGTCAAGGACTGGACACATAGTGGAGAATGTCAAGGACTGGACACATAGTGGAGGATGTCAAGGACTGGACATACAGTGGAGAATGTCAAGAACTGGACACATAATGGAGGATGTCAGAGACTAGACACATAGTGGAGGATGTCAGGGACTGGACATACAGTGGAGGATGTCAAGGACTGGACATACAATGGAGAGTGTCAAGGACCGGACATACAGTGGAGGATGTCAAGGACTGGACATATAGTGGAGAATGTGAAGGTCAGGACACACTGTGGAGAATGTAAAGGACTGGACATACAGTGGAGAATGTCAAGGACTGGACACATAGTGGAGAATGTCAAGGACTCGACACATAGTGAAGGATGTCAAGGACTGGGCATGCAGTGGAGGATGTCAAGGACTGGACACATGGTGAAGGATGTCAAGAACTGGACACATAATGAAGGATGTCAAGGACTGGACACATAGTGAAGGATGTCAAGGACTGGACACATAGTGGAGGATGTCAAGGACTGAACACATAGTGGAGGATGTCAAGGACTGGACACATAGTGGAAGATGTCATGGACTGGACATATAGTGGAGAGTGTCAAGGACTGGACACATAGTGGACGATGTCAAGGACTGGACACATAGTGGACGATGTCAAGGACTGGACACATAGTGGACGATGTCAAGGACTGGACACATAGTGGACGATGTCAAGGACTGGACACATAGTGGACGATGTCAAGGACTGGACACATAGTGGACGATGTCAAGGACTGGACACATAGTGGACGATGTCAAGGACTGGACACATAGTGAAGGATGTCAAGGACTGGACACATAGTGGACGATGTCAAGGACTGGACACATAGTGGAGGATGTCAAGAACTGGACACATAGTGGAGGATGTCAAGGACTGGACACATAGTGGAGGATGTCAAGAACTGGACACATAGTGGAGGATGTCAAGGACTGGACACATAGTGGAGGATGTCAAGGACTGGACACATAGTGGAGGATGTCAAGGACTGGACACATAGTGGAGGATGTCAAGGACTGGACACATAGTGGAGGATGTCAAGGACTGGACACATAGTGGAGGATGTCAAGGACTGGACACATAGTGAAGGATGTCAAGGACTGGACACATAGTGGAGGATGTCAAGGACTGGACACATAGTGGAGGATGTCAAGGACTGGACACATAGTGGAAGATGTCAGGGACTGAACATGTGGAACTTGGAGGAGGATACAGCCAGAAGTTCCTTAGACTGATGTAGCTGAACACCACCCCTTCCTCGGTCTACATCAGTTACAATGTACAGTATCTCAAAGAAGCCATATGCAGTGCCTGAGAGAATCTAGAGCAGTAGTCCTCAAACTTCCTCCTCAAGGGCCGAGACAGGCCAGGTTTTGCAGCTCTCTATGCTGATGCACAGATGTAATAATTAGGGCTATAGCTCTGTCTGAGCATCAGTTAATTCACCTGTGGAGTAGCGTGGAGAGCTGCAAAACCTGGCCTGTCTTGGCCCTTGAGGAGGAAATTTGAGGACTACTGATCTAGAGGGCTAGTTCTGCTATTGACTCCCCCTGCTGGCTGCTAGTGGTATCTTTAAATGTATATATAAAATATGTCCTTCAAACATATTACCAGTGACTTCTAGTTCCTATTTTTCTCAGCCAGGTTACAGATTTGTCTCCATAGAAACATTTAGTGCATTACATTAAAGGTTAAGTGCAGCGTTTATTTATGATGATGTACTTTCGGCCTGCCTAAAGACTGCGTACCACAATTAGGGGCCCCGGGGGGGGGGGGGGGGGCGGTTACATCGGCCCCCATTTGCAACATTGACAGAGATAAAGAATGAAAGTGGCATTTTGCAGAGTGACTGGTTTCTCTGAGGAGCCTAATGATGGTGCTCAGCCAGGCAAGTCAGCCAGGTAAGCCAATGGTAGTGCTCAGCCAGGTAAGCCAATGGTGGTGCTCAGCTAGGTAAGCAATGATGGTGCTCAGCCAGGTAAGCCAATGATGGTGCTCAGCCAGGTAAGCCAATAGTGATGCTCAGCCAGGTAAGCCAATGGTGGTGCTCAGCCAGGTAAGCCAATGGTGGTGCTCAGCCAGGTAAGCCAACGCAAATACTATTATAGGCATAATGTAAGCGCAGCATGGTACTGGCTGGGGTCACAAATAGAATTGCTGCTTTACCTCAAATGGGAACGCCTTCCACTGAATTCTTAGGGCTGAACCTAACATTGTCCAAGCTTACCTTTACTGTAAAAGCATCATTTCTGGCATTCTAATTGATTCAATCTGATTGACAGACGTGGCCTCCTCCTCCAACTGATAGACAAGACACACCACCCCAAATGACAGATGTGGCCCCCTGCTCTGACTGATAGACAAGACACACCACCCCAAATGACAGATGTGGCCCCCTGCTCTGACTGATAGACAAGACCCACCACCCCAAATGACAGACGTGGCCCCCTGCTCTGACTGATAGACAAGACACACCACCCCAAATGACAGATGTGGCCCCCTGCTCTGACTGATAGACAAGACCCACCACCCCAAATTACAGACGTGGCCCCCTGCTCTGACTGATAGACAAGACCCACCACCCCAAATGACAGACGTGGCCCCCTGCTCTGACTGATAGACAAGACACACCACCCCAAATGACAGACGTGGTCCCCTGCTCTGACTGATAGGCAAGACACACCACCCCAAATGACAGACGTGGCCTCCTGCTCTGACTGATAGACAAGACCCACCACCCCAAATGACAGACGTGGCCTCCTGCTCTGACTGATAGACAAGACACACCACTCCAAATGACAGACGTGGCCTCCTGCTCTGACTGATAGACAAGACACACCACCCCAAATGACAGACGTGGCCCCCTGCTCTGACTGATAGACAAGACCCACCACCCCAAATGACAGACGTGGCCCCCTGCTCTGACTGATAGGCAAGACACACCACCCCAAATGACAGACGTGGCCTCCTGCTCTGACTGATAGGCAAGACACACCACCCCAAATGACAGACGTGGCCCCCTGCTCTGACTGATAGGCAAGACACACCACCCCAAATGACAGACGTGGCCCCCTGCTCTGACTGATAGACAAGACACACCACCCCAAATGACACACGTGGCCCCCTGCTCTGACTGATATACAAATCACACCACCCCAAATGACAGACACCCTCCATTTCTCTTCCTCTCTCTGCTTCTTTTTCCATCTTTCCCTGCATTTGTCATGCCCCCCCATCTCTTCCTCTACATCTTCCCTTCCCCTCTTTCATTCCTCACATCCCTCTTTCTGTTCCACTTCCTCATCATCTCTCTCTCTCTCCCCCTCCCCATGCCTTTCTCCCACTTTCTCCTAACTCTTTTATCACCTTATCTTTTCCTTTCCTCACCTCTTCTTCCATCTATCTTCCACCTATGTTACTGCATATATGTTTAAAACACAGCACTCAGTATACTATCAAATGAAGAAATAGTGAAAACAAATTGATTAAAATAGTGAAGATGAAGGGGGTTGCCCCAAACAAAACCCCCTAAAGTGGGACTGCACTTACACCAAGGACTAACAATTGCACTACCACCTGATTATATAAAAATATGTATTTTTATTAGGCAAAACAGTCAAACTCTACATATTAAAATGTTCATTAAAAAACACATAACACACTATGAACACCATCTTCCACAAGGGGGTGCTGGACCTGCTGCTTTTAAAGTGGACCAACACCCAGGATTTTCACTATCCTGGGTGTTGGTCCACTTCCGCGGTGTGAAAGCCCCAAAAACTCAGCCGACCCCGCTCCCGCGTGACTCGCTCCACCAATCACCGCTGACGGACAAGCGAGGTCCATCGACGGACAAGGTGAGAGCGCCCGCCGCTGCCTCTCGCGCGTCCCTCTTACAGGGAGCGCGCCCGCGCCGGCCATTCACAGACGGCTGGCGCGGGTGCGCGCCCTGCTAGAGGGATGCGTGAGAGGCGGCGGCCCGCGCATGCGCCGTTGGAACGAGGAACAGGTAGGATTTGCAGGTGTCCTGGGGGGTTTCACACAGCGGGGCACCCCCGATCGGGGTGCCCCGCAGGCAGGGAGCTGATTGGCCCGGGAATCTTAACGATTCCCGGGCCGATCAGCGGTGGGTGTTGGTCCACTTTAAAGCGGACCTTCAGCATCATTTAATTAAAACCCTTAAAAAACTATTTCCCAGCATCTAAAATTAATGTATTTAAAGTTTGTAATCACTTATTTTTTATTCTTTCCTTCACTGGCCTGCAACTCTGTTCAGGATACGGGCGCCGCCATCTTGGCTCAGTAGCATCACATACTGAGGAGAGGGGTCATAAGTGCAGGGGAGCAGGGTTATAGCTGTGTTTTGCACAAACATAGCAGAGTTGGGGGCCAGGAAAAGGTCAGCAATCTCAGAATGCAGAGCGACAGTCAGAAGACACTTCCTGTTTACAGGCTGCCTACACTTCCATGGGCAGCCATCTTGGATGTTTAAAGTCTCAGAAAATGCAATAGATGCAGGTAGTATGATTTTTAATGTGGGCAATCTGTATATACAGTGGGGGGGAAACATAAGATAGACTCTTATTTAGGGTGAAGATCCGGTTTAATGCACCTATTATACCATGATGATTTTAATACTAAATTCATATCCTAAAAAATCAACCCCTATATATCCCCTAATACATATATATTATATGTATCTATACCAAGGACAGACTCCACAAACGTTTCAGCGTGCAAAAGAGGCTAATAAACAAGAATCTAGAGTAATACTGTTTAAATTCCTTTACTTATTCCAAGGAAATGCACTTACAAACGTAATAAAATTCAAGCTGGAGTCAGATACAATAAGGAAGCAGGTCGCTCTCACTCACACTAACCACTACAGCTGCTCATGGGAAGATGTAAAGGTAAGTAGTCCCAATAGTCTGCTATCCAGAGTGAAAAAATCCAGGTCGAAGAACCGCCACCGCCTGGTGAAAGTGCATTTCCTTGGAATTAGTAAAGGAATTTTAATTTAAACAGTATTACACTAGAGCGGACCTTCAGCATGATTAATTGAAAAGCCCAAACCCTCAAACTATTCCCCAGCGTCTAAAATGAATATATTTTACGTTTTTAGTCACTTACTTTTTACCCACTGGGCTGCAACTCTGTTCAGGACTCTAGGATACGGGCGCCGCCATCTTGACTCAGAGGCATCACATACTGAGGAGAGGAGAGTGGTGAAAAGTACAGAGGGGCGGGTTATAGCTGTGCTTTGCACAGACAGAGCAGAGCTGGGGTCAGGAAAAGGTCAGCAATCCCAGAATGCAGAGCGGCACAGACAGAAGTCACTTCCTGTCTGCAGGTAGCCTGAGACTCTGAGCCACCATCTTGGATGTTTAAAAGTTTATAACATGCAGTAGATGCAGGTAGGATGATTTTTAATGTGAGCAATCTGTATGTACAGGGTGTGGGAAACATATAAGATATACTTTTATTCAGAGTGAAGGTCCGGATTAATGTGGGCAATCTGTATGTACAGGGTGGGGAAAACATAAAAGATAGGCTCTTATTCAGGGTGAGGGTCCGGATTAATGTGGACAATCTGTATGTACAGGGTGGGGAAAACATATAAGATGGGCTCTTATTCAGGGTGAGGGTCCGGATTAATGTGGACAATCTGTATGTACAGGGTGTGGGAAACATATATGTATGCAATCTGTATGTACAGGGGGGGGGCATATAAGAGAGGCTCTTATTTAGGGTGAAGGTCTGGATTAATGTGGGCAATCTGTATGTACAGGGTGGGGGAGACATATAAGATAGACTCTTATTCAGGGTGAAGGTCCGGATTAATGTGGGCAATCTGTATGTACAGGGTGGGGGAGACATATAAGATAGACCCTTATTTAGGGTGAAGGTCTGGATTAATGTGGGCAATCTGTATGTACAGGGTGGGGGAGACATATAAGATAGACCCTTATTTAGGGTGAGGGTCCGGATTAATGTGGGCAATCTGTATGTACAGGGTGGGGGAGACATATAAGATTGGCTCTTATTCAGGGTGAAGGTCCAGATTAATGTGAGCAATCTGTATGTACAGGGTGTGGGAAACATATAAGATAGGCTCTTATTCAGAGTGAGGGTCCGGATTAATGTGGACAATCTGTATGTACAGGGTGGGGGAAACATATAAGATAGACTCGCATTCAGGGTGAGGGTCCGGATTAATGTGGACAATCTGTATGTACAGGGTGGTGGAAACATATAAGATAGGCTCTTATTCAGGGTGAAGGTCCTCTTTAAACGTTTGTGGAGTCTGCCCTAGTTATCTTACGGTATACCTTCCTTCTATTCTTCCTTTTTATCTCACTCTCTTTTTGTTCTTCCTCCCTGCGTCCCTCCTTTTTTTCTCCTCTCCTTCCCTCTCCCTACACTCCATGTGATTCTGTGATATCTGTGATATGTAGGTACGCTGGGTGACATATCCCTTTATCAGGCATTTTTCTCTTTTCATCTTTAAACTTTCCTTTTCCTTCTTGAATGCTGATGAGCTTCTCAGGCAGTGGCTTCTCGGGAATCTGACTGAAGATCTTTATTGTGGAAAGAACAGTAGCGCAGCTCTTCTGTGATTGGAATGTACTGGAGAAACAGATCGCAAATCACTGAAGCAGTAAATGGAAACTCCAATATTTTGCCCACTGTGGAAACATATAAGGTAGGCTCTTATTCAGGGTGAAGGTCCGGATTAATGTGGGCAATCTGTATGTACAGGGCGGGGGAAACATATAAGATAGGCTCTTATTCAGGGTAAAGGTCCGGATTAATGTGGGCAATCTGTATGTACAGGGTGGGGGAAACATATAAGATAGGCTCTTATTCAGGGTGAAGGTCCAGATTAATGTGGGCAATCTGTATGTACAGGGTGGGGGAAACATATAAGATAGGCTCTTATTCAGGGTGAAGGTCTGGATTAATGTGAGCAATCTGTATGTACAGGGTGGGGGAAACATATAAGATAGGCTCTTATTCAGGGTGAAGGTCAGGATTAATGTGGGCAATATGTATGTACAGGGTGGGGGAAACATATAAGATAGGCTCTTATTCAGGGTAAAGGTCCGTATTAATGTGGGCAATAGGGTGGGGGAAACATATAAGATAGGCTCTTATTCAGGGTGAAGGTCCGGATTAATGTAGGCAATCTGTATGTACAGGGTGGGGGAAACAAAGGATAGGCTCTTATTCAGGGTGAAGGTCCAGATTAATGTGGGCAATCTGTATGTGCAGGGTGGGGGAAACATATAAGATAGGCTCTTATTCAGGGTGAAGGTCTGGATTAATGTGAGCAAACTGTATGTACAGGGGGGGGAAACATAAAGGATAGGCTCTTATTCAGGGTGAAGGTCCAGATTAATGTGGGCAATCTGTATGTACAGGGTGGGGGAAACATATAAGATAGGCTCTAATGCAGGGTGATGGTCCACTTTAACTCATTCTAGGCACCCATGTGACTATCTGGTTTAATGAACAATGAGCAACCCTCCACACAAGATGCATGTGGGTTCACTAGAAACCGGATAAATGGCAGGAGAGGGTAGGCTGTATCTGTTGCTTGCATGTATGGCTGGGCTGTCTCAGGAATTTAATCCACCACGTCACAGCACCCAGTGCCGGAATAAGTGTGGTGAAGGCCCCTGGGCACAAATCTGGTGGAGGCCTCAGATACAGGATTTTTTCCTTTAAAATAATAGTAACTGATTGGTGGTTGTCTGGCACCCGCCTACTTACTGGAACATCAGATCGAGTCCCTTGTGCCACTCTTGTGCGGGTGCGTGCTGCTCAGGAACTCCTGCTTTGCCATTCTGGGTTGAGGGTAGTGTAGTTGCCTGGCTGGTCCAGTAGAAAACAGTTTCCTGCATTGAGCTGCCAGCGGTTGTGCTTGGTGGCTTATGTGCAGTGACAGCTCTGCACGCACCCATCACTTTAGCGTTACTGACGGCGGCTTTGCTGCTCTAGACTCTCCGTCCTGCCCTGTGGTGGCTTTGGCTGTGGCTTGCCCAGGTGTGCCGCCGATAGCTTTGTTGCTGGCCCTGCGGCGCCCATCAGACCAAAGGCTGAAAAGTCTCCTCGACCAGACCATAAGCCAAAGGTTGCAGATGCCAACTCACCTCTTCCTAGACCATGCAGCGCATGCGTGGCCACTTGTCCAATCAGTGCGCTCAGAGCCGCTGATATCACGTCGTCTAAGGCCAGCGGCTCCAAGCACGCTGTTGGCCGCATCCCCCGCTTTCCTCTAACAGGGAACGTGGCCGCGCCGGCCATTCACGAAGGCCTGGCATGGGCAGGCGTCCTGCTAGAGGGATAGCGGGGATACGGCTGCGGCTCGTGCATGCGCCGTTTTATGGGGCAACCTGGGGGGTTTCACACAGCAGGGCATCCCGGTTTTGGATGCCCCGGGGGGGGGGAGGGAATCGATCGGCGTGGGCTTTGGTCCACTTTAAAGAGGAACATCGCCAACATTGACTTTCCTGGGTTTTGTTTCTTTCTGGATGTGTGTATCCCCCGGGATCGCCTTTAAACTCACCTGTTCCTTGCTCTTATGGCGCATGCGCAAGCTGCTTAGCCAATTAGCGGTGCTCATTCCATTTAGGTTTCCTGGGCTCAGTGCAGCAAGGAAACCAAAATGGAGTGAGCGCAACCGGCTGCATCCCTGTTTTCAGTGGGGGAGCGAACACACGCGATCATTCAGAAAGGCCTGACGCGGGTGCACGACTATGTAGAAATGTTCTGGGAATGGGGCTTGTGGAAGAGGTGAGTGGATAGGACGATCTGGGGGTCTCACACAGCAGAGCATCACGATTTTAGATTCCCCATAAAGAGGTAAACGCAAGGGGATTGTTTCCCCTCTTTGAAAAAAGCTATCACTCAATTCATTTTACGGCAGAAAAGGTTTATCTTCTTCATATATAGTTACATATTACAGGAAAGCCAGTTGGACGTTGAGTATTAAAGTATATCATACCCAGCTGCCCCATCACCAGCCATCACCAGGTGCTGAACATTGGGTGGTTCAACAAGACATGTCCAACATACCAGCAATGATCCCTACTGGGTACAACAAGGCATACCTAACTGCCCCCTGATCAGACATCCCCAGGTGTTTAACATTGGTTGACTCAACCAGTTATGTCCAACATTCCAGTAATGAATCAATAGCCCTCACCAGATGTTCAACATTGGGTAATTCAACAAGACCTGTCTGACATTCCAGTAATGATCCCCGTTAGGTGCAGCAAGGCATAACTAACAGTCCCATCACCAGTCCTTACCATGTTGTTCAACATTGGGTGGTTCAACAAGACCTGTCCAACATTCCAGTCAAGATCCCTATTAGGTGCAGCAAGGCATAACCAACTACCCCATCATTAGCCCTCACCAGTTGTTGAACATTGGGTGGTTCAACAAGACCTGCCCAACATTTCAGTAATGATCCCTATTGGGTACAAGGCATGACCAACTGCTTCATCATCAGTCCTTACCCGATGTTGAACATTGGGTGGTACAATAAGGCAGTGTCCAACATTCCAGTAATAATCATTATTAGGTTCAGAAAGGCATAACCAATTGCCCCATCACAGCCCTCACCAGTAGTGATGGGCGAACCCAAACCACAAAGTTCCCAAACCTGAACATGGACTTCAGCCCATAAACCTGCATCACTTAAGCTGCTGTAACTCACCTCTGCCTGTGATCGTCTTCCTGTCAGTGGTGGTGGCTACAAAAGATGGCCGCCAGCTCCAATGAGTTAGGACCCTTCTAGTGCTAGCTAGTGTCCTCACTCATGTGAGCCAGTGTGCATCTTTCTGTAGCCTCGGCTGGATCCGGTTTCAAATGTTGCCACCGCTGATGACAGAAAGAGGATCGCGGGCAGAGGTGAGTTACAGCAGCGCACTTCCTGTTGCACACTTTGTAAGTTAATTTATTCAAAGTTCGGCTGAACTTGCTGGACTTGAACTTTGGAGGGTTTCCTCTTCCCTACTCACCAGGTCCTGCCCAACATTCCAGTCAAGATCCTTATTTCGCGATTTGTGGGTGCTGGTCCAGCTTCTCCTTGTGGGGTCATCGGCCAATCAGCCAGGAGACAGAACTCAAACCGCACCTCCACCTGCCACCTAATACCGCTGGAGGACCTCCTCCGGCCCCAGACAAACTACAGAGGCCAGCGTGGACATCCAAGGACATGGACCTGCGATGACACTGTAAACCGGACCTTCAGCATCATTTGTTGAAAAGCCCAAACCCTTAAAAAATTATTCCCCAGCATCTAAAATTAATATATTTTACATTTTTAGTCACTTAGAAAACATAGAAAACATAGAAGGTTGAAGGCAGAAGGAGACCATACGGTCCATCTAGTCTGCCCTTATGTGTATACTGTATGTACTCTTTATCTTAGGATAGATGTGTGCTTATCCCAGGCATGTTTAAATTCACTTACCTTTTATTCTTTCCCCCCCTGGGCAGCAACTCTGTTCAGGACTTGAGGATATGGGCGCCGCCATCTTGCCTCTGAAGCATCACATACTAAGGAGAGGGGTCAAAAATGCGGGATGCAGGGTCATAGCTGTGCTTTGCACACGCAGAGCAGAGCTGGGGTCAGGAAAAGGACAGCAATCCCAGAATGCAGAGCAGCATAGTCAGAAGACACTTCCTGTTTGCAGGCAGACATGTGTCACCATTTTGGATGTTTAAAAGCTCAGAAAATGCAGTAGATGCAGGTAGGATGAATTTTAATGTGAGCAATCCGTATATACAGGGTGGGGAAACATATAAGATAGGCTCTAATTCAGGGTGAAGGTCCGGTTTAAGGAGAGAGGACAGGTAGGCAAAGTTTTTTTAAGGGATTTTTGGAGACTCGATCAGCACAAATCCCAAGAAATGCAAAAAAAATTGGTTCCGAATTACGATTAGGACGAATTGGTTCGCTCATCTCTAGTGCTGACAATAAAACCAGTAGAGGCCTTAATAAATGAAATTCCAGTCCCTTCCAAGTTCTGTTCTATGCCAATGAGAATCTCACTCTGGTACAGACTCAGATGGGGGTGAGCCAAGGACAAAAACCATGAGCGGTGATGTGACATCTCTCTAAACTTGCTGCAAAGCCAACACCATTACTTTCCTATTGTATATGTGTAACTTGGGGCTCATATAATTGTAGAGCGCGCTTAAGGTACTTGATGGCTCTGCAAATGATTAAGCAGCAGTTTAAAATTCAAATTTCCCACTCGGAAGGGATTTTCAGGAACAATCAAACTTGATCATAACTTAAAGTGGACCAACACCCAGGATTTTGACTATCCTGGGTTTTGGTCCACTTCGGCGGGGCACCCCGATCAGGGGTGCCCCGCTGTGTGAAACCCCCCAGAAACCCCAAAAAACTCACCTCTCAACGCTCCCACGTGAACGCCGCAGCCAATCCCCGCCAACGTCCAGGCGGGGATCAGGAACGTCCAAGCCGCTTCCGCCGCCGCCGCCTCCCGCGCGTCACTCTCGGCGCGCGGGAAGCGGCGGCGGATCAGGTAAGATGTTTTTGGGGTTTCTGGGGGGTTTCACCCTGCGGGACATCCCGATCTCGGATGTCCCGCGGGGTGGGAGGTGATCGGCCCGGGAATCTTATAGATTTCCGGGCCGATCACCCCTGGGTGTTGGTCCACTTTAAAATAATTTGAAACAACTCTTCTGCTATGGTTTTGGTGAAGTTAAGAAGTGTTGCTGCCCTTTCTTCTGTACATTACTGCATATCCCGGATCTTTACTCGCCCATCACAGGGTAACACATTGGGGTTGATTCAGCAAGGGCACTATTTTTGCACTTACAGATTCACATAATTCATGGATGCACCAGTAAGTATGATGGTTCCGCTGTTTTTTTTCCACTAGTTTCCCACCTTGACTTGAGCATATACACAAAAACACAATCCACTATAATAAAAGTGCATAGATCTCAAAAAATGTCATAAAAATCTGTCTAATCTGTCAAATTAATTCATTCTATAAATAGTGTGCTAAAGAGTGTTATAGTGCTATTTATAGTGCAAAATAAATAAATGAATAAATAATAAAAAAGAACATGGAAAGGTTCACCTAAAATGTGTAGTTCAGAAATGGTGTCCCCGCTGCTCTTGTCCTGGAGATAAGTAACCCACGCGTTCCATGGTCCCCTTGGGCAGACCACTTCCTCAGGGTGCAAAATTCTGGGTGCAAAACAACTCTGATTGTTTACAATGGGGAGCAGTGAGGCCTCATTCCCTGCATCCATTCAAATGGGCTGGGGAGGGATCATGCATACTGCTGGCGATGTGCCCACTCTCGCTCCCCATTGAAGTCTATCAGAGCCATTTGCCGTGTGACATAGTCACGGAAACCTGCTCTGATTGAGCAGTGCTGTTGGACCGGTAAGAGCTGAGTTGTATTGGGTGATCTGGGGGGGGGTTCAACACAGCGGGGCACGGAACAAAACCCAGGATAGTCAAAATCTCAGCAGCCTGTGACCCCCAATTTACCTGGAAGTCAAGATACTGGTTATTAGTGTAGTAGTTATTATGTGCTTCTGTTTCTAGACAGTTTATCGTTCATCACACATAATCCTGACAAAGTCCTCAGGAGTCATTTGTTCTGGAACCCCGATCTACGCAATCTGCTGCCCGCCTGGCAGTGCCGCCTGCAAATCATCCAGGGAGGAAGTAACAGGAGGGGACAGGATTCTGGAGACGCCAAGGCCGCCTCGTGCCATATGTACATTCATTGTTTTATCTCCTTAATGTAATTAAAGGGGACCAACAGTCAAAAATAGACATAAGCCTTGATCATACAGTAGCTTCTCTACTTACTAACGTGTTTGAATACTAATGAATCTGCAAGTATTGCCTCTCATTATTTCTCATAAAATTATTATATAGAAAGTGCCTCAATGGGACTGTGGCAACTGCAACATAGACATGTATCAACCCTCCAATGAGCTGTCATGCCCCCCTCCATTGCAGTGAAGGGTGGGGGGCAGACAGCTCTCCTTGACAGGGGTGTCACCACCTCGGAGCGAGACAGGAAGAGACTCACGATGAGAGAGCGGCTCTGCGTATGGTGTCGGGTGGCAAGGGACCTGCATCCAGCCCTTCAGCCTTACAGAGTAGGAACGATGGTCTGCTTGGCAGAAAAGGTGAGTATAGCTTTTTTTAATCTTGGCTGAGAATGTACATTGATACAATTTACTTCATCTATGCATTCTACTAGAATTGTGTGAGGAAAGTCAGAGGCATGCAAGTGTTTCGGACCAGCAGTGCCAGCGGGAGGAGCCATGCAAACTACCATTTGGCCTTTTTTGCCATCACAAGCCCTCAGAAACACAGATGGAACTGCTTTTAGCCCAGAGGTTACACTTGGGGGTGAGACTTGGGAGTAGAGATGATTTGGACTATTCGCCGAACTTCTCCAAGAAATGTGGGTTTGTCCAAATCCAACTTGTAATGCCCTGTGAGTCTCCCACATTCTGTGAGCTGGCAACCCCCAATTTCTACCACTGCTTCCGCCTTTAGTCAAGCCCCCGTTTATGGGGACGCGCGATATGCCTCGCCGGACACGGTTGCCCCAGGTCTTAAATGGCACAAAGGATGCCAGCTCACGGTGAAGATAGACAAAGTCGTCTACACACGGGGATAAGGCAGAATGGTCAAACACTTGCTGGAGGTCAAGCCAGATGGTCAGAGGTAACGCAGTATCCAAAAGGGGTCAGACTGGGATCAAGGTCGGGCAGGCAAAATTGTCGATTTGGGCAGCAAGCTGGGATGGTCAAACAAAGTCACACCCTGAGCAATACTGAGGTCAGAGCTGAACTTTATTTAAAGCATGGCTGCCTAATGGAAATAGAGAGTATGTGATTGGTGCAAATTTAATCCAGGATGGGATAGGAGAACTGATCCCAGGGACTGGACTGCCCTGACCAGTAACGCTGTCCAGCCCCTGAAACACTCAGGTGCAGGTGATGTAACTATTGGACAGAGCGGCATCTTCTACGAGCCGCTCTGTCAAGAAGCAGGGCGCAACCGTACTACTGCAGGGGAGCGAGGGAGGCAGGCAGGGCAGCTCGCCACGCTCTCCGGCTTCTGGGAGCAGCGAGTGCACCCTGCTCCAGACAGCCAGGGAACGCCACGCCGGCCAGGATACTTTCGCTGCACGTCCCCCGAGACAGGTAAGTTCCTCACACAACTTTTACAAACCGCTCATCTTTAGGGTTTAAAAATGACAAAATGCGTTGCACGCCCACGCCCGGTTACCTCCCTGCTCCCGTCCTGCTGTGTGAATTGAAGCCGGGAAGGCCAGCCACGCTGTCAGCTGTCTTTCGCCGCGCACATCGGCACTGGATCTGAGTACGGCACTTATTGTCTTTAAACCCTAAAGATGAGCGATTCATAAAAATTGGATTTGGACAAACCCAAATTTCTTGGAAAATTTTGCGAATTGTCTGAATTGAGTATTTAGGAAGTTCGCCCATCTCTACTCCCAAGTCTCCCTCCCCCATACACCCACTAATCTCTGGGCCAAAAGCCCACAAGATGGAGACCAAGTATTGCAGTCCACTCTGTGTTTCTGAGGGCTTGGGATACGGCATAACGGCAATTTGCATGGCTCCTCCTGCTGCCAAGGAGTGATGGGTAATCGCTATGTTAATCACTATGCTGATATCTCTATTGTATTATTCTATGGACATGCAATGTACGTGGCTGTATTCTGCTGGAAACTTCCAGCATGTTTTGTTTGAGAATGTTCTATTATCAGTGATTGTTCACATTTCTGTATGTTCACCCTATGTAATGTTATTTAACACCCCGCCTCCTTTTGGTGTGGTCACAGGCCCCCTCAGTCTATTCCAGACCTGCTGGAAGAAGGACACTGTGTGCTTGCAGGTAGATAAAGGAATAGCTTCAGACCTCCACGATTCTACATAAGAGTCACAGCTACCTAAACTTCTCAGCCTCATTTACCGCCATGTGGAATGCTAAAAGGGGTGAAGTTGTGGTGAGTCCTATCTGCCAGGGGCATAAGTTGAGGGGGTGCCACCACATCAGGGCCCAGAAGGTCAAGGGTGGCCCCATCATTGTTGCTCCTCCACCTTATCGATCAGATTTGTGCTCACTTGGCATCATTTAGATAAAGGAAGCACCATTTATCTCAGCTGTTTCAGGCATTAGTTGTCTAGCTGCTTCCAACTAAGTTAAAAGACAGAAAAAAACTTTACTGTATAAGCTTTGAAATGGCCCCATTTAATGCTTGCACTGGGGCCCTGTCACATTTAGTAACGCCACTGCTATCCACTTCTAGCCCATGCGAAATGGTAACCAGATGTCTTTGTCAGATGCATTGTGGAACACAGCATGCAAGTGCATGGGTGCAGTGTGACTCTGCTGTCTTCAATTTCTTGGCTTGTTCTCTTTGACCTTGGCTTTGGCTACCCCTTGGACTGACTTTATGGCCAAGACCTTGGCTTTACCTGTGACTAGTGCTGGGCCAACCCAAACCACAAAGTTCGGATTCGTACCAATCTTTGCAAGTTCAGGTTTCCAAACCCAAACACGGATTTCAGACAAGTCTGTGTTCAAGTTCGGCATTCCACTGGGCTCAACCAGGGGTGGACTGGCCATAGGGAGACCCGGGCAAATGCCCAGTGGGCCACACTGCTTTGGGGCAGTCTGGGCTGCTACCTTTACTAATTCTCCCATCCAATCCCAGTCCCTTCACCACTTTATCCCCTGACCCAAGCAACCCCAGCCCATGTCCTCACCCTAATGATATAGCCTCAGTCTTGGAGCACACTGGTTGAATGTCCAGAAAGCAGCAGAGATGCCACTGGCTGGTCATGGACAGGCCAGGTGCTGATTTTTGGTCCCCGTCCGCTACTGAACTCACCTGAGCCCCGCCATCCCATCGGTGGTTGGCTCTCTGCTGCGCTGTCAAATAGGCTACAGGCCGGGCTATAGAAAGATGCCCGTCACTCCTATGAGTACACTGGCAGCTGGCACTAAAAGTGCTGGCACTAGTAGCATCCTCACTCATGGGAGCAGCGGCCATCTTTCGGTAGGTGGAGGGACCCTCAGAGTCAGAATTGCCCCCCAGGTTTAGGTTCGGCCCAAGTACCCAAAATGAACTTGCAGAACCCGAACCTCTAGGGCAGCGATACTCAACTGGTGGACCGGGGACCAAATGCAGACATCGGTGCCAGATTTCTGGACCCCTGCCCTGACAGCACTGCACTCACTTGCCCATCCAATCCCTGTCCCCTCAGCTCTGCCCCATCCAGCCTAGTCTCCCTGCCCCATCCATTCCTGTCCTCCCAGCTCTGCCCATCCAATCCCTGGTGTCCCAGCTTTGCCAATCCATCACTCTTTCTTCCAGTTCTGGACATCTACTCCCCCAGCTCTGCCAATCCATCCCTTCTCCATCCCTCCCTGTCCTTCCTGTTCTGTCTATCCATCCCTCTTCCTTATCGCTCCACTCCCATTCACCCCTTCCCCAAGCCCTATCTATCCATCCTTGTAACCAGATTTTATTGCCAGTTACATTTTGGGCCCTGTACATGGCCTGCAGTTTAAGCAGTGTGCTGCGGGCCAGAGCTGTTGGTTCTTTGGGCCCCCCCCCCAAAAAAAAAATCTCCTCTTTTGGGGTGGGGCAAGCAGCCTTTTTTAGTTTTGCTTGGGGAGTCTATAGCCGCTCCCCCAGTGTGCTGATTTCTAACTATCCCCCTCCCCCCGCGACAGCCCTCTACCCGGACCTTCACCTCTCACCAGATGCCTTTAAATGGACCTTTACAAGAAGTGGTTGAGTACCCCTGCTCTAGAGATTCACCCAACACTATTTGTGACCTTTCTTGCATTTTCCTAACCTAAGCAGCCTTCCTCTGACTTCAGCGTGGTCATAGCTCGTGATCCTGCTCTGCCTATGATGCCTATTGTGATTGCCATTCCCTGAACTTCATACCCAGCTTTGCCTGGTGGATGACCTGGAGCGTTCCTGTGGCGCAGTCTGTCTCTCCACGCAGGGGACTCCAGTGAAAACTTGGGCATCTAGTATATTCCGGGACCTGGTTCCCAATGTTCTGGAATTCTCCCTGAGCTCCTTATGCCCAGTCCGCCCCTGTTACAAAAAAAGGCGATATGCTTTGCAGTGATCGCACTTTGTACTTTATAACTCAAACTTTTTTTTGGAGTCACTTCCATCCGCCCCCCCTCCCCTCTGCGTAGGCATTCCCGTAATGTCAGGGGAAATATCTGCATCAGCACCGTTCCCAGAGTCTCTACCGCCGCATTCTAATCCACCTATTCTGCATATTTTACAACTTTTCCTGACAATAGAATCGACATCATTTGCATGTTAGACGGCGCTATATGTTATTTTAATGCTGAAAGATACACAGCGGGCCTTGCCGATAAATGCCAACATAGAGGTCGCACATCACATTACAACATTTAGATGCCAATGTAACGCTCTACTGTTTTTCAAACAGCATAAATGCTTAAATAAACTTGCGCTTGCAGTAAGTACATGTAGAGTTAGTACTGTAATATTTAAATCAGATAAAAATATATTCTCTATTATGTATATTATAGTATTCAAGTCAGTACAGTATAAGTCAGTACATCTTCTGGAAATCTGACTTTTTGAACATATTTTATATTTAATCTTCAGTTTAGCAATACTGTTAAATTTAGGTGATGTCACTGGAGAACAATAATGACTATACAATCTCTCAGTACTCAACATGCATGCAGGAGAACGTAGATGTAAAAGCCAAGGCGAGTTACCCACAAGGAGGAGGCAAAGCAAGTCTAAAAACATAAGCCAAGGTCGTGTAGACAGCAAAGGTGCAGAGACAAAGTCTTTGTAACGGGTAGAGAGCTACACCATGCACTGGTTTCAGGATGGGGTGTCTGCCAACAGATCTGGTGTTTTACCGGTGCCTTCCGGGGTGCCACTACTGTCCCCAGTGGCCAGTGAGCCCAAATATGGGAAAAGTCCAGTCTGGTTTCGGGGAAGCTGATGCAGGGAAGCCAGAGAATCCAGAGTCAGGGAAAGCCATAATCCAGTGCAGGTAATCATCCAAGCAGGGGGTCGAGAGCCCAGAGACAGGTCGGTGTCCAAAGCGCGGGGGGGGGGGGGGGGGGCTAGGTCAGAGCCAGAGAGCAAGGTCGTAATCCAAGAGCCAGAGGGTCAGAGCCAGGGCAGGTCATAATAAAAAGACAGAAGCCAGAGCCAAAAGCCAAACCAGGAACAAAATCACACAGGAACAGAGGCAAGCACCACTCCAAGAAGATCTGCAGGCAACTTCCTAGTGCCAGGAAGTGCCTGCCGTGCATGCGCACAGTGCACACAAGGGTCAGACCAGCCTCACACAGCCCGAACCAAGACACCCGAGAGATGCAACTGAGCGAACACACACGCGCCGGCGCAGGTCTCCCATCATGAAATTCAGTTATCTTACCGGTGCTGCTGTGCTGCTAATCGTGCTTCAGCAGCCCTGGTTCCAGTGGGTGGGCATGACTTGTATACAGCATCCATCTATAGGAAATAATGGATGCTGGCTGTACAATGGCCACAACCCCCCCCCCCCCCCCCCCCCCCAGTGTGCTGCAAGGCTCTGTCCTGGGCCCCATTCTTTTTAATATATTTGTAAGTGACATAGGAGAAGGCTTGGTAGGAAAAGTTTGTCTGTTTGCTGATGATACAAAGGTTAGGAATAGGGTGGACACTCCTGGAGGTGTCTGCAACATGGAAAATGATTTGGCTTTACTGGATAAATAATCAAAACTGTGGAAACTAGAGATTAATGTCTCTAAATGTAAAATCCTGCAATTGGGTAGAAGGAATCCCTGCTCTGAGTACCGTATGGGCAGCACTGTGTTACCCAGGACCTCGGAGGAAAGATATTTAGGGATACTGATTACTGATAGCAGCAAGATGAGTGGACAGTGTAGCCAGGCAGTGGGAAAATCAAGCAGGATGCCCGGCTGCATAGCTCGAGGCATCACCAGTAGGAAGAGGGAGGTTGTGATGTCGCTGTATAAAGCCCTGGTGAGGCCACAGCTAGAAAACTGTGTGCAGTTCTGGAGACCTTACCTGCAAAAAGACATTATTCAAATAGAATGGGTACAAAGGCGGGCAACAAAAATGGTGGAAGAACTTAAACGTAAAACTTATCAGGAGAGACTTAAACAACTTAATTTGTACAGTCTGGAGGAAAGAGGGGAGAGGGGGGGCATGATTGAGACCCTTAAATATGTGAAAGGATTGAATAAGGTTCAGGAGGGAAGTGTTTTAAGAGGAAAGTCAGGGGGAAGATCAGGAGCAATGTTAGGTAATGTTAATGTGAGGTAGTTGAAAAATCAATAGTCATTGAATTTAAACATGCCTGGGATAAGCACACATCTATCCTAAGATATAGAGAACATACAGTATATACATAAGGGCAGACTAGATGGACCGTATGGTCTCCTTCTGATGTCAACCTTCTATGTTTCTTTGTTTCTATGCATGTTATGGGGGGATTAGGAAGGCTTCTGCCCGCTTTGGGGTTCTGCATGCTGCCTGTTATGAGGGGATTGGGGGGATTTTGCACATTGCATATTATGGGGTGATTGGGGGGCGATTCTGCTGACTGCTTGTTATGGGGATCTGGAGGGGGAAATCTGCACACTGCCTGCTATTTGGTTCTGGGAGAGGGGTTATTTTAGCACACCATTTGGTCCAGAATATTTGTTTCCTGTTTTTCTCGTCTAAACCCTCTGTGCGTCTTATGTACAAATGAGTCTTATATTGCATAATACGTATGCAATATACCCTGTAAAATATAAAATAAACATAAAAATCTTAATATCATTTCTGTGTAAACATGTTAAATGTTATCTAAATGTATATCAATATATATAAGGTCTAACATACTGTGCATTCCTTTTATACAGTCTGAACTGGAAATCAGGCATCATCATAATTCAAGTAAGCAGCAACTTAATTTAACTAAGCGACAGCCTTGTGTTGGTTATTTTTTGGGTGCGAGCAACATACGGCCATTGAGTTTGTTGCCACCATCTAATCGTCCGGCCTATAATTACAATTACAGGGCGCCTGGCAGGAAATCCAAACTCCTTTCCAAACGAATGAGACAAAACACCAGACCAGGCAACCGTTTATAGCAGAAGGCACCTGCCAATTTCCTAATTGTGTGAACAGAATTAATGGCAGGATTATGGCAGCAAAAGGAACTTTCATGTCCAAGGTCCTCTGACAGGGCAAAGCTGTGTTCAAAGGCAAAAATGGCACCCTTATAAAGCCTTACAAAAAAACCCACTATAATGTCAGGCCCAGGCGAATTATATGGCTGGACATTCAGGACAGTTTGGAGATTTCCTGGTTTGGCAAAGGGGTGACTGAGGCATCTCTAAACATGACAGATAAGGAAATAGCAATGGTCACTTCTGGGAGCTACATACACAGGCTAAGAAGGAAATCACCAGTTGGAGTCACTGGCTGGGGACAGTTGATCAGAGTAGGGCAGAGTCAGAAACAGGGAACATATGCACGCAAGACAAACAACCCGTCTACACAACCATCGAGGCAAGACGCTGACCAACTAGGGGTGTGAGAGGTCTGGTACTCGACAGAGAACCCGTAAGCAACCTACATCTTGAATGACAGAAAGGGGATCACAGATGCACACCATAGACATGAATTGTAGTTAGGTTTTAAACACAGGAATGAGATCTGGACATTCAGATACATATTGTAATACAGATGTGATCACTATGAGAGACTGTAACACTTTTCACAAAAGTATCTTATACAGGCAGCAGTGTGTCACATTTGTAACAAGATGAATGTAACAAAAATAAAGGTACATTATTGGGGTAATTTATTACACGCACGCCTGTTTGCTATTTTATGTCTGGCCAGGTGTGCCATGTGTGGTGGGAGCGTGGAATAACATGCCAATCTAAGCTATTTAGTGCTGACAAATGCAGGGGATTACTAACTTTCTGATGGTACCTTGCTGTGTGTTCGCCACATTTCGCTGATCAAATTGTGTGGTATTTACTAGAGAACAGGGTGCTCCTGACAGCAGGCGAGCTGCAGCAGTGCAGTTTGCTATTGTGCTGGAAACCCACTTAACAGCTTAGAGCAGCATGGGATTTGTCTCAGTATATATGTAGGGTGTCTCAAGAGCTGGTGTTCCCCAACCCTCTCCTCAAGAGCCACCAACAGGCCATGTCTTGTAGATCTTCCAGACACGCAGGTGAAGTTATTAGTGCTGCAGTGCTATATAGGCAGCTAACAACTGTTAGTGGCTCTCAAGAAGAGGGTTGGGAAACACTGCTCTAGGGTGTCTGGGGTGTTTGAAAAGACTCTAAAAAAAAAGAAAAGTCATGTGAAAACCATTTTATCTATCTGACCTTCACACTCAATGTATTATTGAAAGACTCCTATAGGGTTTGCTACTAAAAGCATTGAAAAGCCGTTCGCCAGCATTCGCCCGGCGAAGACGAATGGACTTAAAAACGTCTAAACACAGCCTTCGCCTGGTGAATAGGCCATTTCTAGCATAGGAAATGCAGTAAACTAGCAAAAGCATGCCGAATGGTCAGCAAATGGCCGGCGAACGTTTAGTAAATCACCCTCTATATGTACACAATCCACTTGGAAAGCTGCCAAGCATCATGGTGTGTCTGATACAATGTATAGTTCCAAGAAAAACGTAGGTACTTGTAAAAGTAATACCAAAAAAAAGAAAGGACTATGAACGATGGCACCATCTGACCCCATCAGGGTTAAAAAAAACGTGCTATTTACAGTGATAATAGGAAGTGTCTATTGTAAGGGTAGACTGCCTCTCCACATACACTATCACCATCACTTACTATGCCCGATTAGGGGATTTTAATAGGAAATATGTTCTGAGAACTACTTTGTCATTAAGGCCTATTAAGGCCCAATGCGGCCACATACTCACCTAATTGCATGAATCAGTGCTGTTCAAATATGGCCATGGGTAGCCACATCCCCATCTGTCCACTATGCCGCTGTCATCCAACCCCTGCTGCTGTCCTCTACCACTCACCTAGCCCCTTCACCCCCTGCTGCTGTCCTCTACTACTCACCTAACACCCCCACCCCCTGCCGCTGTCATCCAACCCTTGCTGCTGTCCTCTACTACTCACCTAACCCCTCCATCCCCTGTCACTTTCCTCTACTGCTCACCTAACCCCTCCATCCCCTGTCACTGTCCTTACCTAGCCAATTCTCCCCCTGCCACTGTCCTCTACCACTTACCTAACCTCTCCCCCTGGCAACTGACCTGCGCCTCTGCTCTAACCTAGCAGAGGGCTCAGCAGCAGCAGCAGAGTAAGAGGAGGAAACACTGGAGGACCAGACACGGCAGCGAGTTCCAGAGAGCAATCAGCAGCAGAGAAGAGAACCTGTCAGGTATCTGGAGGTGGTGGTAAGTACTGAGAGACTGACCCACAATGCAGTGCAACACAGTTAATTGTAGATACACCCAGTGTGCAACTATTTCCAGCCCCCCTTAAAATAAAGCACCAGAAGAAATAGGTAGGCGTCTTTGCACTGCAAGGCTCACAAGTGGCAAAAGAGGGAGGGTTAAAGAGAAACAATTGCCAAGATTTTCACTATCCTTGTGATTTTGTCTCTCTCTAGCGGGACATCCCAATATCCTGGGTGCAACTGGTGCCAGTACAGAAAAAAGAGGACCTTAGCCCCATTACACAAAGCAAGGAACATGGGTCACATATGGCTGGAGAGCACAAGTACACTGGAGGCTGATTCACTACTAACGCCAGGTATCGGCAGATGAGTGTCTGTATAGCGGCGCTTAGAGCGACCGCTAGTATACACTGTAAGCAGGTATCGGACGCTGTAACCTAGCGTAGTAACCTGGCCGGCATTGATGAATATGATGTGTGTTGGGCGCTCTAACAACAGCACAATGCTGCGGCGAGCGAGAGGTAGCGCCAGCTCAGTGCGACCGGCACTCGGCACTCCACACCATATTCAACAAAATACTAGACACACAGCGTTGGCGCTCTAAAGCTGGGCGCTGTAGCATAGAGCGCCAGACGCTGTGTGATTAAAGGCAGATTTTGAACACATATCCACCAGTAACAAAGCGAAAACACATGGAATTACATTGCTGTAATATTGTGACATTAACACTTTAGCACCAGACCTGTAATGACAATTCTGCATAACAATATAAAAAGTCAAAAAAATTTATAAAAGTGTTTGTTTGGAGCCATGAGACGTCACACAATGATTTGAGCAAAAAGAAAAAAAATTGCCAAACACGCTGTTTAAACACAAGCAAATGAAAGCCGATTGAAATGTATTGGAGAGCGAAAGGTAATACGTGGCGCTCCTGAGCCTAGAGCGATGGCGCTATACGCTGAGCTGCCTGAAATAATACATGTGATACTATATGGCACTGTTAGAGGCGCTCACCAGATTCGCTTTCTTAAATGTGGTTTTGCGTACAGCGCCCAGCGTTCACCAGACACTACCTGCTGCTATGAAACGCTACCTGGCGCTATTCCTTCTTAAATAACCCCTAAAAAGAGACACAATGATCCAGCCCAGAGGCAAGGCTACACAAATACATCTATAGGGAAGACACAAGAGGGAATTAGAAATGCCTGTGAGCGGCAGGAAACATTGGGGACCCAGGTAAAAGCCACATAAACACAACAGACATACACAAACACAACAGCAGGTGGCTCAACACGGAGAGCAGCCTGTTCAAGGCTCTGTCAATGTCAGGCCTCGCAATTGCCCTGTAGATATCTGATGGAGCTCAGCTTTATCCTCTTCTTTTTTTGTTTAACAAAACTATTTCCAAGGCATTAGATAAAACAAAGACAAAGAAGTGCATAACATCTGACACAACAGCGATGTTATGGAGAACAGGTTATCCCTTAAAAAAGGATGAAATGACAAGAAGTCAGTTGGTCCAGCATTACATTAAAGTGGACCAAAACCCACGGAGGTCGGCCCGGGAAACTATAAGATTTCCGGGCTGATCGATACCCTCCCCCCGGAGCACCCCGATCGGGTGTGAAACCCCCCAGTTCGCCCATAAACTCACCTTATTTTCTGGTCCAATGACGTAAGTGCAAGCCCCATCCCCACTATCCCTCTAGCAGGGCACGTGTCCACGCCAAGCATTTGTGAGTGGGCAATGTGGGCATGCTCCTTGTTAGAGGGTAGCGGGGGATGCAGCCGCCAGAGTGCATGGATCCACACTGATTGGATGAGCAGTCACACATGCGTTGTAGGACCAGGAAGGGTTTAGGTTGGTTTGGTGACCTGGGGGGTTTCACACAGCGGGGAACCCCTAATCAGGGTGCCCCGGGGCAAAGACCTAACCCAGGATAGTCAAAATCCTGGGTTTTTGTCCACTTTAAGGTTATATATGTGGCTGTATTTGTATTAAAACCAGACACTTCAGCATAATTTAATTAAAAGCCCAAATCCATAAAAAAAAGTATTTCCCAGCATCTAACATTAATATATTTTATGTTTTTTTTTTATTCCTTCCCCCGCTGGGCTGCAACTCTGTTCAGGACTCTAGGATACGGGTGCCGCAAACTTGCATCAGAAGCATCACATACTGAGGAGAGGAGAGCGGGATAAAGTGCGGGGGCGGGGTTATAGCTGTGCTTTGCACAGATAGAGCAAAGCTGGGGTCAGTAAAAGGACAGAAATCCCAGAATGCAGTCAGAAGATACTTCCTGTTTGCAGGCTGCCTGATGCCCATGAGCCGCCATCTTGGATGTTTAAAGGCTCAGAAAATGCAATAGATGCAGATAGAATGAATTTTAATGTGAGCAATCTGTATGTACAGGGTGGGGGAACCATATAAGATAGGCTCTTATTCAGGGTGAAGGTCCAGATTAATGTGAGCAATCTGTATGTACAGGGTGTGGGAAACATATACGATAGGCTCTTATTCAGGGTGAAGGTCCGGGTTAATGTGGGCAATCTGTATGTACAAGGTGGGGAAACATATAAGATAGCCTGTTATTCAGGGTGAAGGTCAGGAGGTCAGGATTAATGTGAGCAATCTGTATGTACAGGGTGGGGGAAACATATAAGATAGGCTCTTATTCAAGGTGAAGGTCCGGAATTAATGTGAGCAATCTGTATGTACAGAGTGGGGGAAACATATGAGATTGGCTCTTGTTCAGGGTGAGGGTCCAGATTAATGTGAGCAATCTGTATGTACAGGGGGGAAACATATAAGATAGACTCTTATTCAGGGTGTAGGTCCAGGTTAATGTGGGCAATCTGTATGTACGGGGGGGGGGGGGGGACATATAAAATAGGCTCTTATTCAGGGTGAAGGTCCGGTCTAAATGGTTTATATGGGGGTCTATGGCTACAGGATGAACGATATCCTGTGTCAGCGCCAGTATTTCATATGATTCATTGAGCAAAGCATGGAGCATGTTGTCCCAAGTGCCTTTGATAATTTGTTTTTCATCTGGCTGAGCTTTGAAGAGCTTCCATTGATGTGTGCTGACATGTAAATGGACAGTATATAGCAGTATATAGACAGTATATAGCATGATGTTACACCTGTTTACTCTCAGAAGAGCCTCTCCTGGTCATCATTCCATTGTGATAGCTTGACATGTTACATTGTAATGTTTCATGGCTTATAGAGGCTCATGACTGGGCTAGCGTTCCAAATGCCCTGCGCCATACACCTCCCACCACCAAAATAACAAGTCCGGACTACCATGTCGTTGGAAAGATTAAATTTAATTGGACACAGCCCAACATATATAAACAAAATATACAAGCAGAAAAGAGTCCCCCCTATTGTTCCAGGTCTGAGAAGCCTAGGATCCCAAAGAATGAAGGGAAAGGGAGGGAACAAAATTGACATCCCGACCTCCCACCAAGCGGAAGCCAACATAAACTCGGCCGCATACCTCCTAGGCCAGGGAGCTTAATCAGGCTAACCGCCAGTGGCCAAACATCCCCTTCCCTACTTGAACCCCAACCATCTGAAATTCATTAACCAACTCGCCCTGGCCAGTTTCCACGGACGGAAACAGCCGCATACCCTACCCATGGAAATGCTACCTTAGACCCGAAACCCGAGAGGAGACCCGCCAAACGGCTGTGACAAATACAATCCAAATTTCCCCCCCCCCCAAAAAAAAAAAAGAAAACCAAAAACTTAACATAAATAAATAACAATACATCAATTTTTGTACAAATTATGACACGTGTCCTTTTTTTTTTTTTGGTACAACATACTTCAACACAAATAAATAACAGAATACTGCGGCACCCCCAACAGGTGCCAACAGACATATTACAAAATCATTTTTTTTTTTTAAATACAATAAATAACTAGCCATACAAATCCTTAACACATATTCAAAAAAAAACCCAACTCCCCCCCCCCCCCCCCCAGGACTGTGGTCGAAAAACCCAACCATGACCAAAAACAGGGCGGGCAGGTGGGACTGCTCGTCCATCCACGCCGGGGGTCAAAAAGGAAGGAGAAGGGGACGGGCGTCCCCTTTATACTCCCCCCCCCCCCAGGTCACTTCCCCCCGTGACAACTGCCACATGGCTGGTCTGCCTCCGGACAGGTACGCAGGCCAATCATGTGGACGGCACTTTCTTGACTGGGCTAGCGTTCCAAATTCCCTGCGTCATACACCTCCCACCACCAAAATAACAAGTCCGGACCACCATGTCTTTGGAAAGACTAAATTTAATCGGCCACAGCCCAACATATATAAACAAAATGTACAAGCAGAAAAGACTCCCCCCTATTGTTCTGAGAAGCCTAGGATCCCAAAGAATAAAGGGAAGGGGAGGGAACAAAATTTACATCCCGACCCCCACCAAGCGGAAGCCAACATAAACTCGGCCGCATACCTCCTAGGCCAGGGAGCTTAATCGGGCTAACCGCCAGTGGCCAAAACATCCCCTTCCCACCTTGAACCTCAACCATCCGAAATTCTTTAACCCACTCGTCCTAGCCGGTTTCCACGGAAACAGCCGCATACCCTACCCATGGAAATGCTACCTCAGACCCGAAGCCCGAGAGGAGACCCGCCAAAGCCAAGCAGCGCTGAAACCTTAGCGCCAAAACAAAAAATAAGGAAAGGGAAGGGGAGGGAGGTAGGAAGATGTTATCGACCGATCCACACATTCACCTGTACAACCGATCAATCCTGTCCAACCGAATGTACTGCCGAAACCGCGCTGATTCCCACCTCCCCAGTCTCTTTATTATGTCATCCGGAAGCCCCAGCCTAGCCGCCTCTGTCGCAGCCCCTATACGAAACGAGTGGGTACCATATTCACCGCTTGCAAGCCCCATTTCCCCAAGACACCTTCTAAAAACTGCCAAAAACTGGAACCGTGATAGGAAGGAACCATCCTCGTGCATGAGCAGCGGACCGTTCCCCCTCGGCCTGACCTCCAGGAACTCCTCAACTGCGGTAGCCGGGCATGAAGTACAGTGCAGCAACCAAAAAGATACTGACCCCCCGCCCCCTTTGATCCATCTTTGACCTTCTTATGCGTATCACTACCCCTTCATCTGACGTCACAGTATCATCAAAACCCAAACCCCTGGGTACCCGCTTGTTAGGGCTCACCAGCTCCCCCACCCCCACAATCTCACCTCAAAACCTGACCTGCAAACCTGGGGGCAAAACACTGATTATTCCCCCCAACAAACCCCACGAGACTGGCCGCCTGCTATCTGCCGTCCTATGCTCTTTCCGCCAACCCTTCAGTGTCTGGCGTACCCAAAACGCTTTCGTCATATCCGCCCAACCCTCCAGTCGGCACAAGAACGCCAAAGTTGACATCTTTTTTCAACCGAAGCCGGGGTCTCGCCTTCTGCCAACAACTCGCTCATGTACCAAATTAACAACCCTTGCCTATCTTCCTCCGTAGCAGGCACCCCGAACTCCTCTACCAAGGCCCCCCCACTGCTGCCACGTCTTTACATAAGACCCCCAAGTAGATGGTGCAACCGACTTTTGAATTAAGCTTAACAGGCATCTTACAGGATCTCCAGCAGCCAACTGGGGCACGACTCGCCGACCTCCCTTGCCTCGGGTGCCAATTCTCTGAAGCGCTCCCACTGTGAATGAGAAAGAGCGTCAGCTATCCCGTTCTCCACCCCGGGCACATGTGCCGCCCTGCACCACACGTTGTACCGCAAACAACCCAACGCTAGTGATAGACGCCTGGAAACACCCGCCCCATAGGCAAAACCCGGCACGCGAAGTTCAACTTCCCGAGCACTGACTGAAGCTGCACTAACGTAACCTTTTTTACCCCCAGGGCCCCTTCCAACCCCCCAACCAAATCATAAATTTTATCCCTCGGCAGCCTACATACCCTTCCCACCGTGTCAATCTAGATCCCCAGGAATTTTATCACGGTTGCCAGACCTTCTGTCTTGTCATGTGCCACAGGCACCCCAAAAGCCCCAAACACGGATAGCATGGTTGCCAACAACAAATCGCATACCCTAGTGCCTGTCGGCCCTACGCACGAAAAATCATCCAAGTAGTGGGTGACGGACCCCATGCCCACTCTCTCCTTTACCACCCACTCCAGGAACGAGCTAAAGGCCTCAAAATATGCGCATGAAATTGAGCACCCCATCGGGAGACACCAATCCACGTAATACCCTCCCTCGAAAAAAAACCCCCAAAAGATACAAGCTATCCGGATGCACTGGTAGCAGCCGAAATGCGGATTCGATATCGGTTTTAGCCATCAATGCCCCGGGGCCCGCCTCCCTTACCATATCAAGAGCGAAGTCAAACGATGTATAAGACACCGATGACAGCTCTTTGTCTATACCGTCATTCACCGACGCGCCCTTTGGGAAAGACAGGTGGTGTATAAGACGAAATTTGCCTCGCTCCTTGTTGGGCACAACCCCCAACGGGGACACCACCAGATCCTCCAGAGGGGGGTCGCTGAATGGGCCCGCCATCCACCCCAAAGAAACTTCCTTCCCCAACTTTTCCCTAATAACCTCAGGCCGCTCCCGTGCCGATTTCAGGTTTTTAAGCGAACGCACCTTGGGAGGCACTGTACATGGAATCCTAAAACCCAAAGCGAAACCGTCTGCCAGTAAACGAGCCACCCCCTGATCAGGGTACTTCTTTAACCAGGGGCGCATCTCCGCCCCTCTCACCGGGGATACCCCGTTTTCCAGGACCATCAGCCCCCTGAGCCCCCCAACCCTTCTTAAAACATCTCCCAACTGAGTGACTCCCGCCGCAGCCTGAACATTCGTGCCGAAATTTGCACGCGGGCCCTCATCTGCAGAAGGAGTCATTGAAGGCCCAGCACAAACCACGTCTGGCCAAATCCGCCCCTCCTGACCCCATTGAAGTGGCGGCCCCTTGAAAGGGGGAGGAACCCCCGGCATCTGGGTACACTCCCCTTCTCGCATTCATCACCCTCAACCACAGTCCGATGTTCCTATGATCCCGCCCCAACCCCTCACTGATCGACATCCGTTGCCGGAACTGCTCATCGTACCTAAGCCAGGCCAAGCCCCCATACACCCGGTGAGCCTCCCAAATGGTGTCCAAATAACAGAACAGCGCCGAGCAATGTTCTGGGTTTTTTTCCTGCAGCCAATTCCCGAAAACTCTCGGGATCAACCGAAAGTGCCGCCTATCCTCGTCCTCCTCCTTCTGGTAGTCCCTCCCCTTCTCCCAGCCCTCAACCCCAAAACGTTCCAAGAGCAGTAACGTGAAGATGTCCACGTATTCCGAGTGGCCCAGCGATCCGCTTCCCGTCAGACGTCCCGACGCCACCGCCGTTCCTGGTGTCGCCGCCACGCTGCTGGAAGAAGATGGCGGCCCGCTAACGCCCGCCGCCACGAACTGGCCACTTGCCCGACTGCAGCTGTCTTCCATCCACCATCCTGGTGCCTCGACAGCCGCGCCGCCCTGACACCGCGTCCTGGTCGACCACTGCCTGCGGGGAAAAAAGGAGAGGCGAGCAGCTGTTACTGGCCGGGAAACCGAGTCCCCGGCCGCATGCGCGCGCGTCCGCAGTGCCTGGATCTAAATGCGAATGGGCAGGAGAAGACGCCATGCGCACCAGCTCTCCAGGCTGGGGGGCCGCCAGGTCAAAGGGCCACGCGCTCAGGGACGCGCCAGGCCGGGGGAGCCATGGGGGGAAGGGCGACAGCAGGGGCACAAATGGTGCAGAAAAGGGGCCGTGGAGGGGCCTCTTGCGGCCCGAGCTCCGACGCTCGGGCCTAGACCTCAGGTGACGCGGAGGCGGGGCGGAGGCGGGGCGGAGGCGGCTGCCCCGACGAAGCGGCCTCTCCCTGCCCAGCGAGGGAGAGGTGGATGGAAGCAGTCTTCATGCGGCCCGAGCTCCAACGCTCGGGCCACGGAACAGAAAGTGAGGACGGACCAGGCGGAGGAGGCGGCTGGGCGGCTGCCGCCTCTCCCCACCGAGCGCGCGCCGGGATAGCCCGGGCCTCCTGTGGCCAGAGCCCAAAGGGAGGGGGAGGAGGGGAGTGGGAGCAGGGGCAATGTCTGTCCCCCGCCGATCAGGGCGGTGGGGTGGAGAGGGGCTGAGCCGGGCGGCAGCCCTGTGTGCCCATCGGGGTCGGGAGGGAGGTGGCGGCGAGGTGGACTGGGAAGGGATTAAGCCCCTCACCCAGTCCTCGCCTCGACGCCTGGCCTCCCTGCGCAGTGCTGCAAATAGGGCCTCCATAACTTGTCTCAATTGCGTGGACGAGAGTCGGTCAGACTGCTCGTCCATCCACGCCGGGGGTCAAAGAGGAAGGAGAAGGGGAAGAATGTCCCCTTTATACTCCCCCCCCCCCCCCCCCCCGTGACAACTTCCACATGGCCGGTCTGCCTCTGGACAGGAACGCAGGCCAGTCATGTGGGCTGCGCTCCTTAAAAGGGACGGCGCTTTCTTTACAGGTTGTAGGTCCTGTTGGCTGTCAGGCCGATCAGTATTGTCTGTGCTGAAAACAACATAAAGCACTGCTCACGCTTTATAAATAATGCAATGTTCCTGTTGTGTTCCAAAGGAAAGAAAGAAAATGTAAATGAAAAAAAGAAGAGAACAGCGATAATTTGTCATAAAATTGGCATCACACTGGGTTTTTCTTTCAGTGTATTCATATAAAGGTTTGGATTTTTGTTTTTCTATACAAGAGTGTTTCTTAAAGTGGACCAAAACCCAGGATTTTGATCCTGGGTTGTGGTCCTTGGCCCCGGGGCACCCCGATTGGGGGTGCCCTGCTGTGTGAAAGCCACCAGGATGCCGAAACTAACTCACCTCTTCCAGTTCCTACGGCGCTTGTGCGGCCACTCGTCCATTCAGCGCACTCGGATCCGCTGACGTCCCTTCGTCTAAGGCGAGCAGCTCCGAGCGCGCTGATGGCCGCATCCCCCGCTTCCCTCTAACAGGGAGCATGCCCGATGGCCATTCACAAATGCTTAGCGCAGGCATGCGCCCTGCTAGAGGGAGAGCGGGGATGCGGCTCGTGTATACCCAGTTGGACCGGGGTCCAATTTAAAGTGCACCTATATTCAGATAGGACGTTTCTGTTGTCACCCTCCATCCTCAGCCCAGTGCCCCAAAACAGCCTGAGTTTCTATTTTTTTTTACAAAAGCCTTGCCCAATATTCCCTCAAAAAAACTATGGCTGCCATATGCTAATTAAAGTGGAACAAAACCCACGGGTACCCTGGAATCTACAAGATTCCAGTGCCGGACGCTAGCTTTCTTCTGTTGTGTGAAACCCCCCCAGGACACCGATAATCACTTACCTTTCTCCAGGTCCCGTATCACATGTGCGGGCTCTGCCATCAATACAAGGTTGATTCATGGTTGGTGAGCAAAACGCTCAGGTGGAGCAGAGGCGCATGATTCATGGCTGTGTGCAGACCCTGGGCGCACATGTGAGACGCACCAAATGTTAAACGCACAGGAGAAGCGCAGTTTGTAATTTTCAACGTGGTAAATCTGCTGTTTTGAATCGCAAATGGCCCTGCACCATGTGAATTTGACCGGCTAAGCGCTTAAAGCGGTCCAGCAGTCAAAAATTACTTAAATCAGACCAGTGCTCATATGCTCCCTCCTCGAGCCATTTAAATTGCTTCACATAAAAACTCATTTCCCATTTTCTAACTCTTGCTGTGTTACATTTTTAAAACAAGATGGCGGTCCTTGGACTTGCAGGCCATCTGCAAACAGGAAGTGCTGCTGGGCTTCCGTGTAACTCTGCATTGTCAGTTATATCAGTTGGGAGAGGAAGCTCCAAAATGGCCGCTACCTTTGTTTTCCAACTGTGCCAGGTTGTTGGTCCAGTTTAACTGCTCCTGATGGTCCCCCGTGTTTCTCCTCTTTCCTTTACTGTTTCTCCATAGCGATTCAATCTATCCAGCTTCCATGTTTTTTATGTAAAGCTCTATTCACCATTTCAGGGTGTATTCTCAGGAGAATCTGTGTTCGCTATTTTTTGGGGGTGGTAAAAAAGACTCTGGAGCCAGTTGAATTCCTGTCCCCGGATAACCCGATGTGGGATACCCCACTGTGGGCAACCACCTAGAATCTTTGGTATACTTAAATTACAAATGATCCCATGGCACATGCACGGGCCACGTCCCCTCCTTTTCTAGCTGATTAGCTGTCATGCTGGAGGCAAACCAGGGATTCCAGCTGCTCCCTACTCTCTGTGTCGGGCTTAGGGACAAAAAGAGTACTTTACCTTGCATTAAAGTGGATCAAACCCAGGATTTTGACTATCCTGGGTTTTGGTCCTTTCCCCCGAGGCACCCCGATCAGGGGTACCCCGCTGTGTGACACCCCCCAGATGCCTAAGGCAACTCTCCTCTTCCCGGTTCTACGGCGCATGCACGGCTGCTCGTCCAATCACCACGCTTGTATCCGCTGACATCACGTTGTCTACGGCTTCGTCTAAGAGCAGCAGCTTCAAGCGCGCTGGCGGCCGCATCCTCTGCTTCCCTATAACAGGGGGCATAGGCATTCACAAATGCCGGGTGTGGGCACGAGCCCTGCTATAAGGACAGCGGGGATGCCACTCGCTGTTGGACCTGGAAACCAGCCAAGTGAATGGGGCAACCTGAGGAGTTTCACACAGCAGGGCATCCAGATTTTGGCCGCTATAGATCTTATAGATTCCCAGGCTGATCGGTATGGGTTTTGGTTCACTTTAATATATACAGCATAGAGTGTTAATTTGATGAAAGCCTGTGCATGTGCCGTGGGATTGCTTGCAGTGTGGCTATGCTGGCAGTCCACACAGTAGGGGTTTAGGGCATCAGGCGGGCCCCCCTGTCCTTGGTGCCCTGTGCAATAGCACACCTCGCACACCCCAAAGGCCGGCCCTGCTGTCAGCCCAAAGTGGCAGATACAGGAATTTAGTGCAATGATTATTAGAGGGTTAATGTACAAAATAAGACCCTGGACGTGGCACAATTATCATTTTTCAAAAGAGAAAGGCGTCCGTACAAACATTCCCTATAAATGAAATGTCAGAACCAGTATCATTTTCTTAAAGTATAAATTTGTTCTGACATTTATGCAAAATAGACGCATTTTATTTTAGGATAATTGGTTTTATAACGTTTTTATAGACAGGTAAAACCCATATAATAAGGGAGAGCAGATCAGTGTGGAATTACTTATAAATAGAAATGTAAATCAAAGCTCGGCATTTATTTATATTTTTGTGCACATATGGCCATTGTATGCACACATAGGAATTTTGCCTCTGCATTTAACCCATCCGTGCAGTGAGACAAACGCAAGCAGTGAGCGCACACATGACCGGAGTGGTGGGCTGCCCTAATGATGGCACCCGGGGAGTTAGGTGCCCTGCTCAAGAGCACTTCAGTCATGCAATATAATCTTGTAATATGTGAATCCCATGGGTCTAGAAACGTTTCATGAAGAGGAAGTTCATTGCCTACAAGGACCCCAGCAATCTGGGGCATTGAAGAGTATATCTATGGGGTTTATTCATAAAGAGATAGCAGCAAGTAGTGCCCCGTAGCGGCAGGCAGCGTCTGGTGAATGCCGGGCACTGTACGCAGAAACACATTTATGAAGGCGATTCTGGTGAGCGTCTCTCACAGCGCCATGTAGTGTACGATTCATCATTACAGGTGGCTCAGCATATAGCGCCGGCGCTCTAGCTACCAGAGCGCCAGGTATTACCTGTCGTTACCTGTCGCTCTGCCATACTTTTCAATGGACGTTCCTTTTCTTCTGTTTAAACAGGGCCCCTCCCCCCTAAATAATTGTGTGACCTCTCCTGGCCTAGAAAGAGTCATTTTTAAAAACTTTTTTGATTTTTTACAATTTTATGCAGAATTGTCATTACAGGTCTGGCATTAAAGTATTAATGTCACAATGTTACAACAATGTCATTCCATGTGTTTTCGCTTTGTTACTGGTGGATATGTGTTAAAAAACAGATTTTAATTACACAGCGTCTGGCGTCTATGCTGTAGCACCCAGCTTTAGAGCGCCAATGCTGTGTGTCTGTTTTTTTGTTGAATATGGTGTGAGTTGCTGAGAGTCAGTCGCACTGAGCTGGCGCTACCTCTCGCTCCCTGCAGCACTGTATTGGTGTTACAGCGCCTAACACACATCACATTCATCAATGCTGGCCAGGTTACTAGAGCGACGGGCAGGCTGATTCATTACTAACGCCAGGTAGTGACAGATGAGCGTCTGTACAGCGGATTTCAGAGCGACAGCTAGTAGTCGCTGTCCTTGGCCATGGTTCGTTGTTTCAGAGCGCCTCAGTCGCTGGCCGGCATTGATTAATAAGTTATGTGATTCGCAGTACTACGCTGTATTGGAGCGAATGGTACCGCCAGCTCCGTGCGACTGACTCACAACACATTCATCAAAAAAACAGCCTCAAACAGTTCCGGCGCTCCAAATCGGGTCATTGAAACCCACAGCGCCAGAGGCTGTTTGATTAAAGTCTGATTTTGAACATGTATCCACTAGTAACAAAGTGAAAACATATGGAATTACATTGTTATCACATTATAACATGAACACTTTAATACCAGACCTGTAAGGACAATTCTGCATAAAATATTATTAATCAAAAAAGTTTTCAAAAATGTCATTTTCTTGCCCAAGATACATGTCAGAAAGTTTGTGTTTTTTTTTTTTTTTTTTATGGAAAAAAAAAATGAGGTCAGGAAAGGAATTTAAGGATCGTCCATAGAAATGTATGGGAGAGCGCCAGGTAGCCAGAGGTAAGACGTGGCGCTTTGCAAGGCTGAACGCTGGTGCTGTACGCTGAGCCTGGGATAATGATGAATCGGACGCTACATGGCGTTGTTCTAGTCGCTCACCAGATTTGGCTTCATAAACGTGTAATTGCGTGCCGTCTCCGGTGTTCACCTGCCGCTACCTGCCACTGTACAGGCACTACCTGGCGCTATCCCTTCATGAATAAGGCCCTGAGACACTCTGTTACAGCGCCCGATACATGTTTACAGCATCTACTAGCGGTCGCTCTAAGCGCTGCTATACAGACGCTCATCTGCCAACACCTAGCTTTAGTAATGCATCAGCCTCTATGCCTTACTGCTGTGTAGGTGGATTGACCTCTAAAACAGGTAGAAAAATACTAAAGCGGAACAAAGCTCAGGCTTTTGTTATTCCCAGGAGTGTCTAAATCCTGAGTTTTGTTCTGCTTTAATATTTAATAAAACAACTCACCTCTTCCCAGGACCTATGATACATGCGTTAGTTCTCGACTAATCAGAGGCGTTTGACGTGCATATTAAATGTAAGGCAAACGGCTCTTGTTTATGGAAATCGGAGCAACTTTTGACTATGCTGGTGATTGGTTCCTGCCCTGGGGGCATCCTGATGTAGGATGCCTCCCTGTGTGAAAGCCGCCAGATCGTCCACTTTCACTCACCTTTCTGACATTTTCACTGCGCATGCTGACCGCTCATTCTATCAGCTTCTTATGCGGTGCATACTAATGCTCACAGGAATCTAAAAGATTCCTGGACCAATCGATTCCCTCCCTCCGGGGCAACCAAAATCGGGATGCCCCACTGTGTGTTACCCCCCAGGTCGCCCATACACTCACTGTCTTTCCAGCTCCAACGGTGCATGCACGAGCCACAGCTGCATCCCCGCTATCCCTCTAGCAGGAAGCGTGCCCGTGCCAGGCATTTGTAAATGACCAGCGCGGGCACGCTCCCTATTAGAGGGAAGCGGGGGATGCGGCCGTCAGTGTGCTCGGAGCCACTCGCCTTAGATGAAGGCTAAAACAACGTGACCTCAGCGGGGAGAGGTGAGTTTTTTTGGGCTTTCTGGGGGGTTTCAGACAGCGGGGCACCCCCGATCGGGGTGCCCCACCGGAGTGGACCAAAACCCAGGATAGTCAAAATCCTGGGTGTTGGTCCACTTTAAGTCCGATGTTTCTCTTTAAAGTGGACCAACACCCAGGATTTTGACTATCCTGGGTATTGGTCCACTTCCCCGGGGCACCCCGATCGGGGGTGCCCCGCTGTGTGAAACCCCCCAGAAAGCCCCCAAAACTCACCTCTCCCCGCTCCCACATGGCCGCGCCGTCGGACAAGCTGATTGACAGCGACGTACAAGCAGCTTGCCCGTCGGCGCCTCCCGCGCGTCACTCTTGACGTGTGCGCGCCCACGCCGGCCATTCAGAGACGGCCGGCGCGGGCACGTCTAGAGGAGCGCGAGTGAGGCGGCGGCGGCGGAAGCAGCGGCTGGAGAGGTACGGTTTTTCGGGGGTTTTGGGGGGTTTACACCCCGCGGGACATCCCGATCTCGGATGTCCCGCGGTGTGTGAGGTGATCGGCCCGGGAATCTTATAGAGCATACAGTGTGTTTTAAAGTTATCCAAATAGCCATATATGGTAAAGTGACCTAGACACAAGTTTATCCTTCCCCCCCCCCCCCATATTCTTCAAGTAGAAATTATACTAGATCCTTCTACAGTCATTTATTGCCTTAATCCAGTGGCTATATACACCAACTATTGTGTTCAATGCTTTGCCTAATATTCAACCGTTACATTTTAAATTGGTTCTTATTTATCTGGTGTGGTGTGTTTTATTCTGTTATTCACCCCACACCACACGTGCTCCCTCCTCAGCCTTTTTGAGAGACTCCTGGCGAATGACATCATAGCAGGCGCCTCTCATTGGATGAGAGCCTGGGCATACGCCATTGGAGTGTTGCAAGGTATTGGGGGCTTTCTGGAGGGTACAGCAAGGCATCCTGATTCGGCCGGCCCAGTTTTGTTCCACTTTAAGCCACACATTTCTATTGTTACTACTAAAAAATGTGCACTGTACCTACAGTATTTCTGCTTAAAGTGGACCAACACCCAGGATTTTGACTATCCTGGGTTTTGGTCCACTTCGGTGGGGCACCCCCACTGTGTGAAACCCCCCAGAAAGCCCCGAAAACTCACCTCTCCCCGCTCCCACGTGACCACTGCAGCCAATCCCCGCCGGCGGACAAGCGAGAGGCAGCGCCGGACAAGCACAGCGCGTCCCTCTTACAGGGAGCGCGCCCGCGCCGGCCATTCACAAACGGCCTGCACGGGAGTGCGCCCTGCTAGAGTGACGCGCGGGAGGCGGTGGCGGCGGACGCGCATGCGCCGCTGGAACGTGGAAAAGGTAGGATTGTGGGCTTCCTGGGGGGTTTCACCCCGCGGGACATCCCGATTTCGGATGCCCCGCGGGGAGGTATCTGATCGGCCCCGGAATCTTATAGATTCCCGGGCCGATCCCCCCTGGGTGTTGGTCCACTTTAACACAAGTTGGAAGATTGCTCCAGTAATATACTGATGTGTCCCTTTATAAGACAGGGTAAAGGTCAAAACGCCTTTCTCTTTTTCTAGCAAATTAAAGGTTACTATTTCCCATTTGCATGAGCTAAATGAGAAAATCAAAGCTGGCCATTGTCACAAACACTTCCATCACAGGATGACCTTTCCTCAATCATCCCGCTCTGCGCTCAAAGCCTGATCTCTGGATCTTCATTTCAATAGACTGACACATGACATATTTCATTGCTGCCAATTCCGCTGAGATAATTAAGGAAGCATTAACACGCAGGTGCCGTCTGGCACCGCCCCCTGCGATGGGCCGACGCCGCGCGTCAGTGGTGGGAGAGGAAGAATTCATCATCTGTTATATCAGATGAGTCAACGGGATTAAGAAACATTCCGAAACATACATTTAAAGGATTGTAAAACAAAGAGGCTGATTCACTACTAGCGCCACGTATTGCGAGATAAGCGTGAGTATAGCGGGGCTTAGAGCGACCGCTAGTAGACGCTGTAAGTGGTTATCGGGTGCTGTAACCTAGCATTGCGGTCGCTGTAGTAATCTGGCCGGCATTGATGAATGTGATGTGTGTTGGGCGCTCTAACAGCAGCACAACACTGCAGCGAGCGAGAGGTAGCGTCAGCTCAGTGTGTCCGGCACTCGACGCTCTACACCATACTTCAAGAAAAGAATACACACAGCGTCGGCGCTGTAAAGCTGTGGAACCTGTAGCATAGAGCGCCAGACACTGTGTGATCAAAGTCTGTTTTTGAACACGTATCCAACAGTAACAAAGCGAAAACACATGGGATGACATTGTTTTAACACTGGGACAATAACACTTTAGTGCCAGACCTGTAAATACAATTCTGCATAAAATATAACATTAAAAAAAGGTATAAAAGTGTTTGTTTGCAGTCAGGAGAGGTCACACAATGATTTGAACCAAAAAAGAATAATTTTAATTGCCAAACACGCTATTTATACAAAACAAATGAAGCCCCATTGAAATGTATGAGAGAATGACACTGAGCAAAAAGGTACTACATGGCGCTCCTGAACCTAGAGCCTAGGCGCTTTACACTGAGCCACCTGTGATAATACATGTGACGCTACATGGCGCTGTTAGAGGTGCTCATCCCTTCTTAAATAACCCCCATAATATAAATTTAAAAACAAGTCCTCTAATCCGATATTGCTACATTTACTGTAGCACAGAAAACAAGCATTTAGGTTACTAGTCTTATCCTTTACGCTTTGTTCAAAATTATTATCCAAATGTTAGGCACCTTTCACACATGGCCATTTGCACTGAAGAAATACTTCAACATGTCACAAACGGCGAAACAACACGGGCCATTAAAGTGATAGTCAAAATCCTGAGTTTTGGTCCTTGCCCCTGGGGCACTCCAACTGGGGGTGCCCTGCTGTGTGAAACCCCCCAGCTCGCCCGCACAAAGTCACCTCTTCCTGGTCCTATGGCGCATGCTCGGCCAATCAGCGCGCAAAGGCACACGCCTTGCTATAGGGATAGCGGGGATGGGACCGCGGCTCGCGCATGTGCCGTTGGACCGGAAAAGAAGGTGAGTTTATAGGCGACCTGGGTGTTTCACACAACGGGGTATCCCGATTTTGGATGCCCCGGGGGGGAATTGATCGACCCAGGCCGATCTCTGTGGGCTTTGGTCCACTTTAAAGTAACTGAGCCCTTTCACGAGTGCGCTGTGGTTTGCAAAACGCTGCATGCTGCGCAACAGAAACGCATCCCATAGAAGTCTATGGGCACTGCAGGTAAAATGAATGTATTGCATTTTATCAGTGGTGCGGTAAAGGAGCAATACTCACCACCACCTCCCGTTCAATTGCTGCTGGTGCCCCGCCATTGCCTCCACCTCGCCCGCCCCTGCTGCCTCTGCATCCTCCTGGTCCCTCGCCGCCACCTTGTCCTCTGACAATGCCTTGTTCTCTGCTGCCGCCTTGTCCCCCATCGCATCCTCAGCTGCAGCTGCTGCCTCATCCCTTGCCACCGCCTCCAACTTGGCCTTACCGACTTGTTTCCTGCTACACCTCAGCCTCCGCCACCACTTCCGTCTTGTCCTCTGCCAACGCGATTTCACCCCCTTCAACACACTGCATCAAAGGCACAGCGCAGCACATAATTGTGTGCTGCCTGCGTTTGTGCGCTTCCACCGCAGACGTGAATTTTAAGAGACTTTAGAATATAAATCAGATTTTATAGAAATAACAGAATTACTTTTAACGAATTAAAATACTAAAAATGCATGACTCCTGATTCTGCAGTAGCAGGTCACATTTACTGACATCCAAATCTATTTCCATCAGAAACAATTTTACCCCCTAGCCATGTTAACAAATGAGCCCTTTATTTGATATCACCCTCAAAATTCTTACATCCATTGAACTTTTTTTGTTAAAATGACACTGTAGGCAAAGTGCATAAACTGTCATTCAGTAGCTCAGCTCATCATGGCTGCCCTCTACCTTCCTGACAGAACACAGCTGCTTCTGAAAGTAGAAAACATGGCAAGGAGTAGTGGCACACCCCCCTGAATTCCTTTGCCATAGACCACCAATCATAGAGCTAAGCTGGTGGTCTAAATCTCCACATCATCACTGGGACACTGGGAGAGAGGGAGAACAACCAGGGTAATGAAAATGCCTGTCTTACAGACCCCACCCATTATGCTAATTATTATCCGGCATCACAGGGCCAAAGGCCACACCAACATGCTTCAGAAGTGAAACTGTAAACCTCCATATCTTGACCATTTCTTCTTCAATTTAAAAAGGAAGAACAGTTTAGGATAGTGACGAATGCAAACAATGGTGTAATAATTGCCTTTGCCTGCTGTATCACTTTAAGTTTCTAATTGAATTGGTTTGATGGATGTCAGTATAAATACATATATAAAGCATGGAGCATACAATTATAATCAAGCCATTCTATATTCAGTCTCTCCGAGCAATTCACTAACTCCAAGCAACTGCCAATTCTATGTTCACCACCACAATAGGGTAAATTCATGCCCATGAGTAAAGTCATTTGCACCATTTTTTATTCCTGCTCTTCCTCTTCCCTGTTTTTATGTGCTTTTTTTGCGAGTAAATTTGCACATGGAGTAATACTTACTAATTTACGTGTGTGATTCAGGGAGTATTTGGAGGGCAGAGAAGTGTGCGCAATTGTCTTTTCATGCGGCTTTTTCCTCCAGCAAAAAAGCAGGAAGAAAATGCACTAACTGGCATGCTGATTTCACTCATAAAACACATGCAGCCAATAATCGGCATGATTTTTAAGAATAAAAATGTCAGCCCCCAGCTATTTTTCTTTATTTTTACCTTTTTCATACAATTTTGCAATCTTAAAAATTTGGGAAATATTTTTCAAAGTTGACAAATTTCATATTGTTTTAAGCTACAAACAACAAAAAGGAGGACATATGACCAACATATGTTTTAATTAAAAAAAAAAAAAGTATTACACTCAAAAAGCAACGCAGGGTATAGAGAACAAAACATTGGGAAACACAACACACCTGGAATCAGGATATCGCCCACTTAAACAATACACATAAAAATAAGGAGAACACACGCCACAGGGAAAACACTACAGTTCAGAGAATAGACATTTGCCTATAACTCAGTAGCTGGAAAGACAAATTTGCCACTGCTAGAGTAAAGATGGGGGAAAAACATGGGGGCCATAGGGAACTACCTTAGCCTGCACAATGCGCAAGGATGGCACTTTGCGCATAAATACATAAATAGTGCTGCATTTGATGCGCAGTGCGTAAATTAGAAACTTGCGATCACACTTTGCACAAGTTTCTGCATTCAGAAGCAGTTGCACATGAATTTTGGGTTTTGGGCGCATGGACATGAATGGACCCTATTGTATGTGATCTTGCTCCTTTTGCCAAAGCCCTGCATGTAAACAGAGATGTTTGCCGAGCATCACATACAGATGTAGCAATTGTTAACGACACATCCCAGCTCAGACCATTGTGATATCTCACAAAGATTTCAACATATTATGATGCACCAGTGCACCAAGCTGAGTTTCAAAGAAAGCTGCATCTGTGCGCACGGCAAATGGCTTTGATTGGACAAGAGCCCACGCATGCGCCATAGGACTGGGTAAAGCTTATATGGGCGATCTGGAGGGTTTCACACAGTTGGGAATTCGGGATGCCTCCGAGACATGGAGTCAAAATTCCGGGTTTGTTCAGTTTTAATATGAGGTTCTTTTCACTCATATTCCGTCTGGTTTGCCGAGGTCAATAGCCAGGGCCGGCGCCAGCACAAGGCAAACCTGGGCAATTGCCAGGGCTCCTGGCATCTTCAGGGGCCCACTCAGGCTCACACTTGGCCATGGTATTATTTAACAGTGGACCTGAACCACCGAATGCCAGGTGCTGTGTGCAGAGCTGCTCATGGCTGATCTCAACAACAGGATGATCAGCAAAAATGGGGTTGATCAGCAACAATAGAGAAGGTGGCATAGAATGGAGGGCAATTGATAGAAGTGCAGAAGGTGGGAGAACCAGGTGACAGATGACAAGGACTGGAGGGCAGCTGGAGATGACCCATTTGTGGCAGCGGAGCTGAAAGGTGACATCATGTGGCTCACTATTTTGGGGCCCATAAAGACTCTTTTACCCAGGGGCCCCCACAAACCTGAAGCCGGCCCTGTCTATGGCTCACAGAACATTATGCTTCATAGATTTCTGAAAGCTTTTATAGTGATGAACTAATTGCTGATGCCAAGCGCTAGTCAGGCCAAGTCTCAGGCTTAACCTTATGTCGTCAGTTGTCTGCAGGGAATTTCACGTTCTCTCCGTGCGATGCTTGTTCCCGTTCCCCAGCTGATTTAATATTCTGAGCCAGATTGCACAAATATTCCGCTCTACAGTGGTGTCATCCAACTGACAGTCATATCCGGAGCGTATGCAGGTGCCAAGGAACAGTCAGTCTCAAACGGAACAGCATGATACAGTCCAAGAAGAAATACAGATCTCTATCCATAGCAGGAACTAGCCGGATAATCAGCCGTTTTGCATCACCAGTCACCTTTCCAGGTCATTAACATTTGGGCAAGCTTGGGGCCTCCTGGTGTGCTTTGCAAGGTGTAACAATGTAGACAAGCAATCATGCTAAAGACTTGGTAAATCAAGTTTACCTTTAGGGGCACTTTTGGATGTGAACTGAAACTTACACCCGAGTGGCCTTTTTGACTTTGACACACTAAAAAGTGCAATAAAATATGTTTGTTCTATTTTTTCTCAAAGTAATCACGTGTCTGCAATGGGGTATTTTTCCAGGTGAGGTGCATCATTATTCCAGTTAGGTAAGTAAATCTTTGGAAAGTTTGGAAATAACAGCACCCTATGGGGTATGCAGAAAAAGACGGCAAAGTCTTAAACCATACCCCATACGGTGTTGTTGTTTCCAACTTTCAAAAAATCATCCTTATATTCATCATTGGCAAAATAATGTACCTCACCTGGAAAAATGCCCCTCCGCAGGTGCAAGTTATTTCTTTGGGGGTAAAATTAGCACATACATTTTTTTTGTGTGTTAAAGAAACGAAAACAAAGCCCCAGCCCAGCCCCACTATATACTGGCGTCCACCCCGCAGCTCAGCCGCACTATATACAGGTGCCCACCCTGCAGCCCAGCTGCACTATATACTGGCGCCCACCCGCAACCCAGCCACACTATATACTGGCACCCACCCCGCAGCCCAGCCGCACTATATACAGGCGCCCAGCCGCACTATATACTAGCGCTCACCCCCAGCCCAGCCGCAGTATATACTGGCGCCCACCCCGCAGCCCAGCCGCAGTATATACTGGCGCCCACCCCGCAGCCAAGCCGCACTATATACTGGCGCCCACCCGCAGCCCAGCCGCACTATATACTGGCGCCCACCCCGCAGCCCAGCCGCAATATATACTGGCGCCCATCCCCAGCCCAGCTGCACTATATACTGGCTCCCACCCCGCAGCCCAGTCGGACTATATACTGGCGCCCACCCCCAGCCACACTATATACAGATGCCCACCCCCAGCCCAGCCGCTCTATATACTGGCGCCCACCCCGCAGCCCAGCCACACTATAAACTGGCACCCACCCCAGCCGCACTATATACTGGCTCCCACCCCGCAGCCCAGCCGCACTATATACTGGCGCCCACCCCCAGCCCAGCTGCACTATATACTGGCGCCCACCCCAGCCCAGCTGCACTATATACTGGCGCCCACCCCGCAGCCCAGCCGCACTATATACTGGCGCCCACCCCGCAGCCCAGCCACACTATATACTGGCGCCCACCCCAGCCCAGCTGCACTATATACTGGCTCCCACCCCGCAGCCCAGTCGGACTATATACTGGCGCCCACCCCCAGCCACACTATATACAGATGCCCACCCCCAGCCCAGCCGCTCTATATACTGGCGCCCACCCCGCAGCCCAGCCACACTATAAACTGGCGCCCACCCCAGCCGCACTATATACTGGCTCCCACCCCGCAGCCCAGCCGCACTATATACTGGCGCCCACCCCCAGCCACACTATATACAGATTCCCACCCTCAGCCCAGCCGCTCTATATACTGGCGCCCACCCCGCAGCCAAGCCGCACTATATACTGGCGCCCACCCCCAGCCCAGCCGCTCTATATACTGGCGCCCACCCCGCAGCCCAGCTGCACTATATACTGGCGCCCACTCCGCAGCCCAGCCGCACTATATACTGGCGCCCACCTCGCAGCCCAGCCGCAATATATACTGGCGCCCACCCCGCAGCCCAGCCGCACTATATACTGGCGCCCACCCCCAGCCACACTATATACAGATGCCCGCCCCCAGCCCAGCCGCTCTATATACTGGCGCCCACCCCCAGCCCAGCTGCACTATATACTGGAGCCCACCCCGCAGCCCAGCTGCACTATATACTGGCGCCCACTCCGCAGCCCAGCCGCACTATATACTGGCGCCCACCTCGCAGCCCAGCCGCAATATATACTGGCGCCCACCCCGCAGCACAGCCGCACTATATACTGGCGCCCACCCCCAGCCACACTATATACAGACGCCCGCCCCCAGCCCAGCCGCTCTATATACTGGAGCCCACCCGGCAGCCCAGCTGCACTATATACTGGCGCCCACCCGCAGCCCAGCTGCACTATATACTGGCGCCCACCCGCAGCCCAGCTGCACTATATACTGGCGCACACCCGCAGCCCAGCTGCACTATATACTGGCGCCCACCCGCAGCCCAGCCGCACTATATACAGGCGCCCAGCCGCACTATATACTAGCGCTCACCCCCAGCCCAGCCGCAGTATATACTGGCACCCACCCCGCAGCCCAGCCGCAGTATATACTGGCGCCCACCCCGCAGCCCAGCCGCACTATATACTGGTGCCCACCCCGCAGCCCAGCCGCAATATATACTGGTGCCCATCCCCAGCCCAGCTACACTATATACTGGCTCCCACCCCGCAGCCCAGTCGCACTATATACTGGCGCCCACCCCCAGCCACACTATATACAGATGCCCACCCCCAGCCCAGCCGCTCTATATACTGGCCCCACCCCGCAGCCCAGCCGCACTATAAACTGGCGCCCACCCCAGCCGCACTATATACTGGCTCCCACCCCGCAGCCCAGCCGCACTATATACTGACGCCCACCCCCAGCCACACTATATACAGATGCCCACCCCCAGCCCAGCCGCTCTATATACTGGCGCCCACCCCGCAGCCCAGCCGCACTATATACTGGCGCCCACCCCAGCCCAGCCGCACTATATACTGGCGCCCACCTCCAGCCCAGCCGCTCTATATACTGGCGCCCACCCCCAGCCCAGCCACACTATATACTGGCGCCCACCCCGCAGCCCAGCTGCACTATAAACTGGCGCCCACTCCGCAGCCCAGCCGCACTATATACTGGCGCCCACCCCGCAGCCCAGCCGCAATATATACTGGCGCCCACCCCGCAGCCCAGCCGCACTATATACTGGCGCCCACCCCCAGCCACACTATATACAGACGCCCACCCCCAGCCCAGCCGCTCTATATACTGGCGCCCACCCCGCAGCCCAGCCGCACTATAAACTTGTGCCCACCCCAGCCCAGCCGCTCTATATACTGGCGCCCACCCCCAGCCCAGCCACACTATATACTGGCACGAACCCCGCAGCCCAGCCGCAATATAAACTGGCGCCCACCCCAGCCCAGCTGCACTATATACTGGCGCCCACCCCCAGCCCAGCTGCACTATATACTGGCGCCCACCCCCAGCCCAGCTGCACTATATACTGACGACCACCCCCCAGCCCAGCCGCACTATATACTGGCGCCCACCCCATCCCAGCCGCACTATATACTGGCGCCCACCCCGCAGCCCAGCCGCCCTATATACTGGCGCCCACCCCAGCCCAGCCGCACTATATACTGGCGCCCACCCCGCAGCCCAGCCGCAATATATACTGGCGCCCACCCCCAGCCCAGCTGCACTATATACTGGCGCCCACCCCGCAGCCCAACTGCACTATATACTGGCGCCCACCCCCAGCCACACTATATACAGACGCCCACCCCCAGCCCAGCCGCTCTATATACTGGCGCCCACCCCGCAGCCCAGCCGCACTATAAACTTGTGCCCACCCCCAGCCCAGCCACACTATATACTGGCGCCCACCCCGCAGCCCAGCCGCAATATAAACTGGCGCCCAGCTGCACTATATACTGGCGCCCACCCCCAGCCCAGCTGCACTATATTCTGACGACCACCCCCCAGCCCAGCCGCACTATATACTGGCGCCCACCCCATCCCAGCCGCACTATATACTGGCACCCACCCCGCAGCCCAGCCGCCCTATATACTGGCGCTCACCCCAGCCCAGCCGCACTATATATTGGCGCCCACCCCAGCCCAGCCGCTCTATATACTGGCGCCCCCAGCCCAGCCACACTATATACTGACACCCACCCCGCAGCCCAGCCGCACTATATACTGACGCCCACCCCGCAGCCCAGCCGTAATATATACTGGCTCCCACCCCAGCCCGGCTGCACTATATACTGGCGCCCACCCCCGGCCCAGCTGCACTATATACTGGCGCCCACCCCCAGCCCAGCTGCACTATATACTGATGACCACCCCCATCCCAGCCGCACTATATACTGGCGCCCACCCCGCAGCCCAGCCACACTATGTACTGGCGCCCACCCCAGCCCAGCCGCACTATATACTGGCGCCCACCCCCATCCCAGCCGCACTATATACTGGCGCTCACCCCAGCCCAGCCGCACTATATACTGGCGCCCGCCCCCAGCTCAGCTGCACTATATACTGACGACCACCCCCCAGCCCAGCCGCACTATATACTGGCGCCCACCCCATCCCAGCCGCACTATATACTGGCGCCCACCCCGCAGCCCAGCCGCCCTATATACTGGCACCCACCCCGCAGCCCAGCCGCAATATATACTGGCGCCCACCCCCAGCCACACTATATACAGACGCCCACCCCCAGCCCAGCCGCTCTATATACTGGCGCCCACCCCGCAGCCCAGCCACACTATGTACTGGCGCCCACCCCAGCCCAGCCGCACTATATACTGGCGCCCACCCCGCAGCCCAGCCGCAATATAAACTGGCGCCCACCCCAGCCCAGCTGCACTATATACTGGCGCCCACCCCCAGCCCAGCTGCACTATATTCTGACGACCACCCCCCAGCCCAGCCGCACTATATACTGGCGCCCACCCCATCCCAGCCGCACTATATACTGGCGCCCACCCCCAGCCCAGCTGCACTATATACTGGCGCCCACCCCCAGCCCAGCTGCACTATATTCTGACGACCACCCCCCAGCCCAGCCGCACTATATACTGGCGCCCACCCCATCCCAGCCGCACTATATACTGGCGCCCACCCCGCAGCCCAGCCGCCCTATATACTGGCGCTCACCCCAGCCCAGCCGCACTATATACTGGCGCCCACCCCATCCCAGCCGCTCTATATACTGGCGCCCACCCCCAGCCCAGCCACACTATATACTGACGCCCACCCCGCAGCCCAGCCACACTATGTACTGGCGCCCAGCCCAGCCGCACTATATACTGGCGCCCACCCCCAGCCCAGCCGCACTATATACAAGCGCCCACCCCCTGCCCAGCCGCACTATATACAGACATCCACCTACAGCCCAGCCGCACTATATACAGACATCCACCTACAGCCCAGCCGCACTATATACAGACGTCCACCTACAGCCTAGCCGCACTATATACTGGGGCCCACCCCCAGCCCAGCCACACTATATACTGGCGCCCACCCCAGCCGCACTTTATAATGACGCCCACCCCGCAGCTCAGCCACAGTTCTTACGGTACCCAGCGGCATTATATACCAGCGCCAACCCTGCAGCCTAGGGGGACTAAATACCCACACCCACCCGCATTATATACTGGAGCTCCCACATTTGTTTAACAGCACCCCCCCACCCCCGCACTTGTAACAAAAAAGAGTATTCGTCCTATGAGACTTATAGTTCCCCCCCCCCACCTTGGAGGGGAGTGCATCTTATAGGGACAAAAATATGGTAAATATAGCCGACACACCGCATGCCCACCTCATGTGAACTTGAACATACATTTCAGACCTGCAATTAAAAAACTAGACATTTTTGGGACCACTTCTTCAATTTTTATGTGTCAGTTAAGGGGTTAGGGTGTACATCTGCCTATAATCATAAACTAATGTGTCCCTTGGATAGATAGAGTGGATTGGATAGAGTCTCAATGGTCCTCTTTGGCGAGTGTCACATTGCATGATACAGCTCTTCATGTCAACTTTTATCTACACTGCCACTGATGGCTCCTCCTCTGCCACCCTGCCACCATCTCTGTTGCCACCAATCACCCTCCAGTCATCACCAACTTCACTGCTGCTGATCATCCTTAAGTCTTTGCTGCCTTCTCCACTGCCACTGATGGGTCCTCCTCTGCTACTGACCTCCCTCCAGTCCTCTAAGCCCTGGACACTGCCACCAATGATTCTCCAATCATTGCCACCATCACTGCAGCCACCAATCACCCTCTAGTCATCACCGACTTCACTGCTGCTGATCATCCTTAAGTCTTTGCTGCCTTCTCCACTGCCACTGATGGGTCCTCCTATGCCACTGACCTCCCTCCGGTCCTCTAAGCCCCGGCCACTGCCACCAATGATTCTCCAATCATTGCCACCATCACTGCAGCCACCAATCACCCTCCAGTCATCACCGACTTCACTGCTGCTGATCATCCTTTAGTCTTTGCTGCCTTCTCCACTGCCACTGATGGGTCCTCCTCTGCTACTGACGTCCCTCTAGTCCTCTAAGCCCTGGACACTGCCACCAATCATTCTCCAATCATTGCCATCTTCTCTGCTGCCACCAATCACCCTCCAGTCATCACCGACCTCACTGCTGCTGCTGATCAATCTCCAGTCCAGCCTTCTCCACTACCATTGAAAAGTCCGCCATCAAGCCAATCACACTTGTCAATCTCCCTCCAGTCCTCTCTGCCTTCACTATTCATCATCATCCAGTCCTAGCTGCCTTCTCCACTGCTGCTGAAGATTCCTTCATTGCTGTCAACCATCCTCTGGTCCTTGCCACCTTTTCTGCTGCCAATTGCCCTCCTGTCCTCTCCCCCTTCACTGTCACTGCTGATCGTTCTTCAGTCCTCCTGATTTCTCTGCTTTTGATGAAGAGTCCACCATTGCTGCCAATCATCCTATGGTGTCAAAATCCCCTCCAGTCTTGTCAATTATCTTCTAGTCCTCACTACCTTCTCTGCTGCCTTTGCAGAGTCTACTATTGGGGCTAATCATGCTTTGGTCCTTGGCACCTTCTCTGCTGTCACCAGTCACCCTCCAGTCCTCATTGCCTTTACTGATGCTGCTACCACTTTGACCTTGCTTTGGTCTTGGTTATCTATTCTGAACTTCTTGGAATCTAATAAAGAACAGAGTTGCCCTTAGATTCCTGGGTCGATTCTTATGTTCTTGGTAGTGGTCTCTGTTGTCTGTCTTGTCAGCAGGACCCTTCCACCCCATGGCTTGCACTCAAGGTTATAGGGCAAGCTTAGGTAAGCCTGCTCCCAATGTATCTATTGCATTGTATGTCCCAAATGGGGCTCTCAGAGATTAGAGTTAGGAGAGTTAGGCGCTTGGTGGTGCAGCTTAAGCAAACTTCTGCAGATGTGTGTGGACCAAGCTCTCTGTTTTTATACAGATTTAGAGACAGGTGTTAGGTTGTCTGCAAGCTAACAGGGTTCTGTGGCTTCTTTAAGACTTTTGTATCCTAATTGCTCTGCTTACGTGCACCTCCCAGGTTAGTTATAAAAATGATCTGAGCAGCTGCCATCCTTCCTTTGTTTTGAATTTGTGCAAGCACATGGGGTGTGGGGTCTACACTGTACTGCGAGGTCTTCGACCCTTCCACCCCATGGCTTGCACTCAAGGTTATAGGGCAACCTCAGGTAAGCCTTAGGTAATTTATCTATTGCATTGTATGTCCCAAATAGGGCTTTCAGAGATTAGAGCTAGGACTGCACCCCACAGAGGCACTTGGTGGTGCAGCTTCAGCATACTTCTTCAGATGTGTGTGGACCGAGACCTCTGTTTTTAACCAGATTTAAAGACAGATTTTAGGTTGTCTGCAAGCTAACAGGGTTGAGTGGTGTAGCTCCTTTAAGACTTTTGTGTCTTGCCAGCAGGGACACCCTGGTTCCCCACAGTCAGAACTGCACCTGAATGTGATACCTGGTGTACTGAACCTTTAAAACTACCAGTTCTAATAACTAAACTGGCTTCCGGTAAACTGGCACCCCCATTCCTAAGTGGTGTATTACAGAAGACCAGCCATTTAGGAAACAACAACTTGATCCCATTTCCTGTCTCCCCTCTTGCAGCGTTTTGTTTTTCTAGCATGGCTTGTAAAGCCGAGGATATGTTTGATTGGCGTTGATGTATAACTAAACCAAAAACCCGGCACTGATTGCCGATTCTGTACCGCAGGATGAATCGCAGGAAGGAGCATCAGTGAGACACAGATGGAGAACAGACATTTTAATTTGATTGGAGGGGACGGCTGACTGATCTGATCTTTTATTGTTAAATTGTCTTCTGAGATTTGCCTCCAGCGGATTAACCCTTCAGACGGCAGAGCAAACACCTCCAGTTCTCTTCCCTCTTTGTGGAAAAGTGTAGCTTTGTGTTGCCACCCTTAAGTGGCTGAGGAACAGGTCATGCTAGGGATTTTAGGAAAGGATCTTTAGGAAAGACATCATTTATCATATTAAAAGGTTTCCTTATTTTTACCCCTCCAACTTAACACCTATTCTGGTTGACTGAGTATACAGAAAAAATAGTGTTGATAGGTGTCGTCATGGGGAATTTTTGCTAATTTCATGAATTCCACCTCATTGCCCCCCTCCTTAAACACTCTAATCAGTAGGTTAAAGTGGACTGTGGTGAGGGTGTCAGGGGCCACTGGCAGCGGCAGCCAGTCATGGCTCTGGATTCCCATTTCCGGCGGGCGAGCAAGGTTAAGGTAAGGTTTACGGCTGCTTGGGGAGGTTTGGTGCGGGAGGGGGGGTCTAGCATTCTGGATGCCCGCCCAGCGGCGGCTACCAAAACCCTCGCCGTAGAGGGTGTTGGTCCTCGTTTATATAGTAAATTTACCTACTATACAATGTCTATTTTCACCTCTCGCTTTTTTTGTTCTCCTTTTTTTCCCTATTTAGGAAGCTCACATTTGCTGTTACTTCATTGACGTTGTCTCTGGAACCATATGGAAAGTGCACCTCAAACACACGACACAACACGAACCCTAAGTCCAAAAAAAAAAAATCCTCGCTCCTTACATCAACAGAGGGACCCAACATTTTTTGACTGGAGCCTTTAGGGTTAAGGTATTGGTTTTACAATCCACTGATAGATGGGATAAGCAAATCCGAACTGTTCGAGGTTCGTTTGAAACGGCTGGTGTCCCCAAACACAGATGCTAACTGGTGCAATCAGAGTTTTGAAAGCAGGGATGCACTGTTGGAGATACTGTGCAACAGCTTTTCTCTGCATGTGATCTGCATACATAGTGCTACGTTAATGCAGTTCACATTTATGACAGTAGATGGTGCTGTTACATATTTTATAATTAGTCTCTGTTGTACATTCTCTACTGCATGTTGTGTTTCCTGTACATTGAGGTCATCTCTATTACTTATTTTTCCTGTCTGTTATCCACCATGTAAGATGACCTTCTCTTACTGCACTCATGTTCCAGTAACAGTTCCTATTACACCACAAATGTCTGTCTGGGTTTGACTCTGCTGCACCCAGCACTCACACTCAGGTTATGTGCCCAGTGACCAAATGAAGTCCCAAAGACCAGATAAATCCCAGTGATCAGACCCAGGCAGAGCAAAGCCCTGAACAGGAGACAGTGTGGCTGATGCGGAGATCCACATACTGAAGCTTCCACAGAGACATCTCCTGTATTGAAGGCTGTTATTATATATAAAGGAGAGAGAATGGTTACCAGCTCAGAGCTTAAACTCTCAATGGCCAAGCTGAACAATATCAATTATTAGCTATGGAAGTTTAAAGTGAAATGCTGTTATCCAGAGATGACTTGTGGGAGGTTATCACTAAAGAGAGGCCACAGGATAATTATTAGGGCTGGGACAGAAAAAACATGGGCACAGGCCACCATGAGCTTACTAGTGAAGCATGATCAGCTTATTCACATACACAGTGAGAATACAGCGAAAGGCATGTGGGATGTACTGAAAAGACTGCATGAGAGATCTAGTTTAAACAGCAAGTTGTTTCTGTGAAGGAAACTTTACATAATGAGGCTTAGCAGAAACAGGACACGCAGGAACATATAAATGCCATGCTGAAAGTGATCACAGAACTCAGATCATTTGGTGAGAATACCACAGTCCCGCGGCAGCCATGTTGTTGTGCAGCTTACCCGATACATGCACTGTGCTGGAGACAAGGCCTGAGACAGATACTCTAGATGAGTATCAGTGAAGAAAGGTGCTTGCGCATGACTCCACAGAAACCAACACCAGAACAGCTGTTAAAGCTACAGACATAAGGTTACACCAGAAGGAAACCAGGGTGTGCTTCAGATGCCAAACAGCACACATAAAGAGAGACTGTACTATATGGAAAGCAGAGAAAATGAGACAGTGTCCCTCTTATACTAAACAGAAGGTCAAAGACACAATTTCTGATCCATATGAAAGGAACTAGAATGTGAAATTTAGAATGACAGGCAACAATAATTTTCCAGGCTGGTGCATGGAGCAAAGTGATTGAAGCTTTTTCACAGAACTTGATCTGAATAACAAAGCGACTCTTTACCTTGCAGATGGAAGTAAAATTCATGCAGATGGATATGGGCATGGAACCCTTGTATGTGATAATGGAGGTGAATTCACATGGACATAGTTCAAGAGTACTTAAAGCAGAATGGAACAGAGCGTCAAAAGACAGTGCCATACACACCAGAGCAAAATGGGGTTGCTGAAAGAACCAAACTCTGACTGATATCTCTGGACTAACACAAAAAACTGGGGTGAGGCAGCAGCGACAGACCAGACTCTTTTCTAGAACAGGGGAAATTGCATATGAACTGTGGCACAATGATGTTTAATGTTTTAATAGATGGCCATCGTATGCTTGCGCACACATAGGAATTCGTCCTCCGCATTTAACCCATCTATGCAGTGAGTGTTCACATGGCCAGAGTGGTGGGCTGCCCTAATTACGGCACCCGGAAGTAGTTGGGGGGTTAGGTGCCTTGCTCAAGAGCACTTCAGTCATGTCCCAGGACCAGGATTTGAACCTGCCACCCTCCGGTCACCAGTACGCTCCCCTTGCCACTAGGCCACAACTGCCCAAGTGAGAAGCCAAGTGTAAAACAAGAGTTTTTGGATGCAAAGCATTCATCTACATTCCAGAAGAAAAATGCACTAAATTCCAAAACAGAGCATTTGAAGCAATCTTTGTTGGATACAGTGACAATGTTAAGGGTTACAGGATTCTAAATTCCAAAACAGACAAGGTTATCGTTAGCAACAGCATAACTTTTGTTGAGGATCTGAGAGACAACAGAGGAAGTAAGAACAGAAGAGAAACTGACACTGATCAGCCATTATCTGAAACTTCTGAACAAACAGTTGAAGTGAGCTGAGAACCTACCAGTAATGAAGAGCAGACACAAGCATACACAGAACCAAGATGCTCTACATGAGAAAACAAAGGTAAACCACCTGTACTTCTCTCATACAAGGCAAGAACTGCCACTACCAATGAACCTGCAACTTGAGAAGACAAATCTCAGCTTCCAGAAGGGGAAGCCAGTAAATTGATAAAGGCTGCAAAGGAAGAGATAAAATCCATACATGACACCAAAACATGGACACTTACAGAACTACCGCATGGAAGTAAAGCCAATACTTGTAAATGGACTTTTAATGTGAAGAACAATGCAGACGGCACAGTGGGACGATACAAAGCAAGACTCGTAGCCAAGGAATATTTTTAAAAATATGGATAGAGAGGACTTTTGCTCCAGAAGTTAAACATGCTACAATAAGGACTTTGCTGACAGTAGCCACCACAAGGAAAAAGGAAGTGAAACACTTTGATGTGAAAACAACCTTTCTACATGGCGAGTAAACAGAAGACATTGACATTGAACAACCACTAGCATTCACTGATGAACAGAGGTCAGAGCCAGTATGCAAAGAGTATATATGGTCTAAAGCAAGCCGTCTGAGCATGGAATATAAAATAAAAAGATTGCTTACACATGAGGACTTTCAGAGGAGTAAAGCGGACCCCTGCCTATACACAAATAAATTGGCAGACAGATGATCTATGTGCTTAGTTATGTGGAGAATAGGCTCGATTCAGAGGCACATTTGTCTGCACTTTTATAAATTATATTTTTCGTTCGTACAGATAACTTACGTTGTTGGGATGGGCTTGCGTCTGATTCAGAGAGCTGATTGCCGACGGACCACCACCCTATTAAACCGTTTCATTTCCGATCCACTTACGGGACCTTTGAGGGCTCGGATTGCTATTGTTGAACATGTTTTGCAGCTATGTGGAGGAGTCTGCGCGCCTTTAGCACCAAGGCATTGCATGTATCAGCATGGCCGAAATTGTATAGCAATGTATACCTGAATCAATACATTTCATGTATGCCTTATAGAAGCATTTTAATGCTGACCTTAATTAGTCCTTAGCATGTAAACCTTTATTTTCCCACACATCCATATAATTGCTATATTTTTTTAGACTTATGTCCTTTGTGAATTATATTTGGATTGTTGAACTTGAATCTTAATTTGTTGTAGGAGTTATTGTTTTAGTTGGTTACCTTTGCTTTGTGTAATTATTTTATATTTGGTTGCAGGAACCGCAAGATGTGCCACTCGCACAACATACAAGCAGTGTTTGGTCCAGCTATGCGATTCCTCAATGTTCTTGCAGGGCATCCAGGGTCGTCCCATGATGCTTATATATTGCAGAGCTCCGGCTTATTTCGTCAGTTTGAGTCAGGAGAATTATCTGGTGGATGGCTCCTTGGTAAGTTTGCTCACATTCCATCAATCCATTTTCACTGTATGGCAATGAATATAGTTGATGACTTATGTCTTAACCTATGGCTGTTTTTAGCCCTTTATGACATGTTAAACAATATTGTAGCTTAGAATGTGTATTTTATGTTAGTATTTTTAAATTCTTTCAGGGGATTCTGGATATCCACTCCTGCCCTTGCTCCTGATGCCCGTTCTTTGCCTGCAGAATGCGGGCCAGGGGTTCTCTAATCGGGCACTATGCAAAACCCGGGCCTTGGTGGCGAGGGCCCTCTGGCTTTTGAAGTCCAGATTTAGGTGTTTGGACCATACGGGGGGGGGGGGGCACTGCAGTATGACCCCAACAAGGTTATACCAATATTTTAATTTAAGTTTTTTAACAGGGACCACACGTGCCAGAGTGGCACAACTGAGTGTCAGGGTCCTTCAGTTGGTGGATGAGATGCAGGAGCTGCGCGACTCGTTGGGGACCACAGATGAAGAATAATGTTCTGTGGCCTGCCATTGCTATGTATTTAGTTTTTTATAGTTTAAGTTTAAGATTTTATATTTTATGATGGAATAAAAAAAAATGTTTCAGTGTCATTTCATTTACAAAATACATTAACACAAAACTAATGGACCCAGAAATATTTAAAGATGAATATTCACATGACCGAGAAGTGATTTGGGTAAGTTTTAGGGGGCTAAAATGGAAGAAGAACCTAACCGCGAAGTGGTTTGGGTGAGCTTTAAGGGTCCAAAAGGGAAGATGGAGGATAGTGCTAAGTGATTTAGCTAAACATTGTAGTAGAAGTGAGGGTGGCAAATATGTAGGCGAGCACTTTAATGAGTTAAGTTTGTAGTGCGCAGGCGCAAGATCGTAAGGATTTCCATCTGGACGATTATTTATTGAAAAAGGGAAACAGAAACTAACGGGAAACGTAAAGGATTTGTGGGAGGATACGATGGGAAAAGGGCAAAAACGAAAGCCTACATTGTAACATGAGAAAATGAAACGGAAAAGTCACGCTGGAAAATGACATCCTCGCATTTGTTCGTTCCACTTTCTGAGGGATCTTCAAGCGCAGGGAATTTTGCGTTAATTTATTTCCCTACTGTCCTGTTACACAGCCAGATGTTCCACCTGTATAAAGCAGCAATGTTGATCATTTAGCCAGCATCCAATTAAAAATTCTTCCTTTATTCCAAAACATGTTTTGCTACGCGTTTTGGAGCCCACAGCTCCTTAATCATGACAGAAGATTTCCTTACCAAGCCTCTGACCACTGAAAGACACTCGAGGTATACAAAGAAGATGGGTTTAACAGACTAAGCATCAGCTGTTTACATTTATGACAGTAGATGGCGCCCCATATATCTATGTGTAGTATCTGTAGTACATTCCCTGCTGCATGTTGTGTTTCCTGTACATTAAAGTGATCTCTATGACTTATTTTTTCCCCACCATTCCACATGCTCTCATGTTCCAGTAAAGCCAGCTCCTGTTACACCCCAAATGTCTATCTGGATTTGACTCCAGCACCGAGCGCTCACACTCTGCAACATCAGCTACGTATTCTTGGCTTTCAGCAGAACTCCAGGGAATGGGGGATGCTAGCCACGCTGTCAGCTGCCCCACAGCAGCTGGAGTGGATGACTAAAGGTCAGAGTATTTCACTGGAGTCGGCCGCTGGACCCTATAACTCTAGCCTTACCAACCTCTATGCTTGATGTTCCATGCTGGTTAGTGCTTAGGTATGGGCACCTCACACGTTTTTAAAAATATATATTTTTTATAACACCCCATATCAGCCTGATGGGTTCCCTGCACACCACCCACAGCAACACCCTAGCCCTTACAATGTCCAATTTACAGTAATTTTACACCATAATTTGGGGTTCAAGGATCAAGTTCGTGCCCTGAACCAAACTTTTCACTAAAGTTCAGCCGAATCCATTGAACCCGAACTCCATTTCTCTCGTCCCTATCCACTGATGATCAATAGAGATATTTGAGGAAGTTTTCTCTACTAAAGGTCTAAAAGTTTAAGTTACTCTGTATTTATCTAAAATGGGTTTCTAATTGGGCAATTACACCCTTCTTACCTCATACAAGGTTTAAAGAACGCAGCCCAAGGAGACAAAACTGCTGATAAAACCATCATGGCAGCCTAATACAATAAACAATCCCCATACATTATCATCAAGTCTCTGTAACTGCACTGTGCCAGTATAATTTCATCATGTAATCCCAACCTAATGGATCATTATGTCCCTACACGCTATATAATGGAATAATTGCATGCCCCTAATATAATATACTCAATATACTCCTGTCGCTATAGAGCTGTCAGCGAGCGATCATAACAGAATACTCTGAACAACGCAGTCTTCACGTCTATGACATTCTCATCAAAATTCATATTTGTCTCCGCAGTAAATTGAAGACTATTAGTCAATAACTTTACACGCCTGACAACCACACGCAAAACACAAACTTCAGCAGCAAATTAGATTCGGCAATATGTTATCATAGATTGGTGGAGCATAGCTGTGCCCATACAGTGGTACACAGTGTGAGACTGGTCCACCGGAGCACCAGAGGATCCACCCGTGAGCTTCAGGCACTGACCCAGGGCCACCATGTGTTACAATAGCTACTTGGTTAATAAAATATTTTATATAATGATGCAATCAAATTCTGTTTAAGCTAAGGGCTGGGCTCCAGGAGTTGTTTCTTCTGGTGAACCCAAAGAATTATTTCCTTTGGAGGGCCCAAAAATGATTTCCTCTGCTGGCCCCAAGAATGATATCCTCTGGTGGACCGCAAGAATAATAACATTGTAAGATACTATGTAAGGCTGAATAAAGACCTTAGTCCATCTAGTTCAGCCTGTTTATCTCCTTCCAGTGGTGTAGTAGCCATAGCTGGTAATTAAATTCAATGTTATATGGTTATTAAATGCAAGAAGGGCATCCCGGCCACTATAGATCTCCTTCCAGTGGTCTAGTAGCCATAGCTGGTAATGTTATTACATGCAAGGAGGGCATCCCGGCCACTATAGATATCCTTCCAGTGGTCTAGTAGCCATAGCTGGTAATGTTATTACATGGAAGGAGGGCATCCCAGCCACTATAGATCTCCTTCCAGAGGTCTAGTAGCCATAGCTGGTAATTTTATTACATGCAAGGAAGGCATCCCGGCCGCTATAGATCTCCTTCCAGTGGTCTAGTAGACATAGCTGGTAATGTTATTACATGCAAGGAGGGCATCCTGGCCATTATAGATCTCCTTCCAGTGGTCTAGTAGACATAGCTGGTAATGTTATTACATGCAAGGAGGGCATCCTGGCCATTATAGATCTCCTTCCAGTGGTCTAGAAGCCATAGCTGGTAATGTTATTACATGGAAAGAGGGCATCCCGGCCAATATAGTTTTCCTTCCAGTGGTCTATTAGCCATAGCTGGTAATGTTATTACATGCAAGGAGGACATCCCGGCCACTATAGATCTCCTTCCAGTGGTCTAGAAGCCATAGCTGGTAATGTTATTACATGGAAAGAGGGCATCCCGGCCAATATAGTTTTCCTTCCAGTGGTCTAGTAGCCATAGCTGGTAATGTTATTACATGCAAGGAGGACATCCCGGCCACTATAGATCTCCTTCCAGTGGTCTATAAGCCATAGCTGGTAATGTTATTACATGGAAGGAGGGCATCCCGGCCGCTATAGATCTTCTTCCAGTGCTCTAGTAGCCATAGCTGGTAATGTTATTACATTCAAGGTGGGCATCCCGGCCACTATAGATCCCCTTCCAGTGGTCTAATAGCAATAGCTGGTAATGTTATTACATGCAAGGAGGGCATCCCGACCACTATAGATCTCCTTCCAGTGGTCTAGTAGCCATAGCTGGAAATGTTATTACATGCAAGGAGGGCATCCCGGTCACTATAGATCTCCTTCCAGTGGTCTAGTAGCCATAGCAGGAAATGTTACTACATGCAATGAGAACATCCCGGCCACTATAGATTTCCTTCCTGTGGTCTATTAGCCATAGCTGGTAATTTTATTACATGCAAGGAGGGCATCCCAGCCACTATAGATCTCCTTCCAGTGGTCTAGTAGCCATAGCAGGTAATGATGTTACATGCAAAGAGGACATCCCGGCCACTATAGATCTCCTTCCAGTGGTCTAGTAGCCATAGCTGGTAATGTTATTACATGCAAGGAGGGCATCCTGGCCACTATAGATCTATTACCAGTGGTCTAGTATCCATAGCTGGTAATGGTATTACATGGAAGGAGGGCATCCCGGCCACTATAGATCCCTTTCCAGTGGTCTAGTAGCCATAGCTGGTAATGTTATTACATTCAAGGAGGGCATCCCGGCCGCTATAGATCTCCTTCCAGTGGTCTAGTAGCCATAGCAGGAAATGTTACTACATGCAATGAGAACATCCCGGCCACTATAGATTTCCTTCCTGTGGTCTATTAGCCATAGCTGGTAATTTTATTACATACAAGTAGGGCATCCCGGCCACTATACATCTCCTTCCAGTGGTCTAGTAGCCATAGCTGGTAATGGTATTACATGCAAGGAGGGCATCCTGGCCACTATAGATCTGCTTCCAGTGGTCTAGTAGCCATAGCTGGTAATGATATTACATGCAAGGAGGACATCCCGGCCACTATAGATCTCCTTCCAGTGGCCTAGTAGCCATAGCTGGAAATGTTATTACATGGAAGGAGGACATCCCGGCCACTATAGATCTCCTTCCAGTGGCCTAGTAGCCATAGCTGGAAATGTTATTACATGGAAGGAGGACATCCCGGCCACTATAGATCTCCTTCCAGTGGTCCAGTAGCCATAGCTGGTAATGTTATTACATGCAAGGAGGGCATCCCTGCCACTATAGATCTCCTTCCAGTGATCTAGTAGCCATAGCTGGTAATGTTAATACATGGAAGGAGGGCATCCCGGCCACTATAGATCTCCTTCCAGTGGTCTAGTAGCCATAGATGATAATGTTATTACATGCACAGAGGGCATCCATGCCACTATAGATCTCCTTCCAGTGGTCCAGTAGCCATAGCTGGTAATGTTATTACATGCAAGGAGGGCATCCCGGCCACTATAGATCTCCTTCCAGTGGTCTAGTAGCCATAGCTGGTAATGTTATTACATGCAAGGAGGGCACCCGGGCCTCTATAGATCTCCTTCCAGTGGTCTAGTAGCCATAGCTGGTAATGTTATTACATGGCTTGATCATAGTCAGCACATCCATCCCTCAGCCTTTGCCTAGACCGAATGGTGAGCGGGGGAATATCGCGCTCCGGACTTTGCTGTAGGCCATAGCCAACATTATATTTAGTAAGTACCTCTATGAGCGGATCCTGATGTTGACTCTCATTATTTGTCTAGATAATTTGTAAGATACCAATATAATATGTATATATTTTTGTAGATGGACACAAAGTTTTTTGAGTGGCACCTTACCTCCCAAATGAGGCGCTGAAATGCGATAATAACTATTGAGTCCACCACCTGTCTGTTCAGGCATATATATACACATAAAATGCTAAACTATGGTACTGGAGGCTTGGGCCCCACAATTAATAGATATGCTTTTCTTGCCTTTTGTGTCTTTTTTTTTTTCTTTTTATTCTGTGGCTTATATTTCTTTCATGTATGTTTGACCAGCATTATTTAGGTCGCCTATCCAGGCATACATTGAGGAAAATAATATAATTGGCCAGAATCGGCGTGCAAGCACAAAGGGTGCAGATTGGTGCGGAGGAAGCCCCTTATGGGGCGAAACTAGTTCACCATCACCTTATGCTATGCTTATGGATTCAGTAACTACACCTTTGTGATCATGTAAATATATACACTATGCTGTATATATATTGTTGATAGATAGATGAATTGAGGGCTGGAATTATGTTCATATCCCATGAATTGTGTATGTTTCTCTGATTTTAATTACATGGTAATGCGATTGAGGGGGCGGCCCTGTGATTATGGCAGAGTCCCTCCCTACATTTGTGTTTTTATCTTTGACTTAATAAAGTAGAAATATGAAATTTTTCTAGATTTATGTGGTGATATTTGAATTTGTATGGCGGGGTCACATCCAGAGTTCCTACGAAGACTGGGTTTACCTATACCCAGGTAACTTGTTTTTAATGTTATTACATGCCAGGAATGCATCCAGGCCACTTTTAAACTGTCTTAGTGTATTCTTCATAACTACCTTCTCTGGCAGCAAGTTCCAATGTCCTACTGCTCTTACAGAGAAGGATCCCCTCCTATGTCAGTGGAGGCAACACCTTTCCTCTAATCTTAGTGGATGCCCTTGGATTATGGTTACACTCTGGGGTATTAATAGATCTTGGGACATATTTTTGTGTTAATCTGGATATACCGTATTTGCCGGCGTATAAGACGACTTTCTGCCCCTGAAAAACATGCTTACAAGTGGGGGGGTTGTCTTATACGCCGGGTGCACGGCTGGATATCGTCGCCGGTGGCCGGGAGGGAAGGCAGCGCGCGGGGCCGTAGACGGGGAGGGAAGGCAGCGGGCGGGGTCGGCGGCCGGGTGGAGGGGAAGGCAGTGGGCGGGGTCAGAGACCATGAGGGAAGGCAGCGCGCGGGGCCGTAGACGGGGAGGGAAGGCAGCGGGCGGGGCCGGCAGTCCGGGAGGAAAGACGGCGGGCGGGAGGAAAGACAGCAGGTGGGTGATTTATGGAGGAGCAGCCGGCTCAGCTGTCTGCTTCGATCGCAGGAGGCTGAGCGGTGCTCAATTAAAAGAAGTTCTGCAGTGCACTGCTTAATATCCTCCGAGCAGCAACAAGCAGGACTATGCATTAGTTTGGCCCTGCATAGTTCTGTTTGCAGCTGCCCAGCGGATATAAAACAGTGCATGAAGCAGGACGTTTATGATTGTGCGTCGCTCAGCCTCCTGGGATAGTTGCAGATGACTGAGCGCGCCTTTTATCGCCAGTCAGCTTTTCCCTGGGGCATCCTGAATCGGGATGCCCCCACTGTGTGAACCCCACCCGGGCACCTGTAAAAACCCACCTTTCCCTGCTTCAACTCTCTTTTCTTAGCTCTGTCCCATCCCATCTCTGTTCCCAGCTTTGTCCCATGATTCCCATCCCATCTATCTATTCCCAGCTCTGTCCCATCCCATCTCTTTTCCCAGCTCTGTCCCATCCCATCTCTCTTCTCCCAGCTCTGTCCCATCCCATCTCTCTATTATCCCAGCTCTGTCCCATCCCATCTCTCTTCTCCCAGCTCTGTCCCATCCCATCTCTCTTCTCCCAGCTCTGTCCCATCCCATCTCTCTTTTCCCAGCTCTGTCCCATCCCATCTCTCTTTTCCCAGCTTTGTCCCATCCCATCTCTCTTCTCCCAGCTCTGTCCCATCCCATCTCTCTTTTCCCAGCTCTGCCCCATCCCATCTCTCTATTCCCAGCTCTGTCCCATCCCATCTCTCTTCTCCCAGCTCTGTCCCATCCCATCTCTCTTTTCCCAGCTCTGTCCCATCCCATCTCTCTTCTCCCAGCTCTGTCCCATCCCATCTCTCTTTTCCCAGCTCTGTCCCATCCCATCTCTCTATTCCCAGCTCTGTCCCATCCCATCTCTCTATTCCCAGCTCTGTCCCATCTCTCTATTCCCAGCTCTGTCCCATCCCATCTCTCTATTCCCAGCTCTGTCCCATCTCTCTTTTCCCAGCTCTGTCCCATCCCATCTCTCTATTCCCAGCTCTGTCCCATCCCATCTCTCTATTCCCAGCTCTGTCCCATCTATCTATTCCCAGCTCTGTCCCATCCCATCTCTCTATTCCCAGCTCTGTCCCATCCCATCTCTCTATTCCCAGCTCTGTCCCACCCCATCTCTCTATTCCCAGCTCTGCCCCATCCCATCTCTCTATTCCCAGCTCTGTCCCATCCCATCTCTCTTTTCCCAGCTCTGTCCCATCCCATCTCTCTTTTCCCAGCTCTGTCCCATGCCATCTCTCTATTCCCAGCTCTGTCCCATCCCATCTCTCTATTCCCAGCTCTGTCCCATGCCATCTCTCTATTCCCAGCTCTGTCCCATCCCATCTCTCTTTTCCCAGCTCTGTCCCATGCCATCTCTCTATTCCCAGCTCTGTCCCATCCCATCTCTCTATTCCCAGCTCTGTCCCATCCCATCTCTCTATTCCCAGCTCTGCCCCATCCCATCTCTCTTTTCCCAGCTCTGTCCCATGCCATCTCTCTATTCCCAGCTCTGTCCCATCCCATCTCTCTATTCCCAGCTCTGTCCCATCCCATCTCTCTATTCCCAGCTCTGTCCCATCCCATCTCTCTATTCCCAGCTCTGTCCCATGCCATCTCTCTATTCCCAGCTCTGTCCCATCCCATCTCTCTATTCCCAGCTCTGCCCCATCCCATCTCTCTATTCCCAGCTCTGTCCCATCCCATCTCTCTTTTCCCAGCTCTGTCCCATGCCATCTCTCTATTCCCAGCTCTGTCCCATCCCATCTCTCTATTCCCAGCTCTGTCCCATCCCATCTCTCTATTCCCAGCTCTGTCCCATCCCATCTCTCTTTTCCCAGCTCCGTCCCATCCCATCTCTCTATTCCCAGCTCTGTCCCATCCCATCTGTCTTTTCCCAGCTCTGTCCCATCCCATCTCTCTATTCCCAGCTCTGTCCCATCCCATCTCTCTTTTCCCAGCTCTGTCCCATCCCATCTCTCATTTCCCAGCTCTGTCCCATCCCATCTCTCTTCTCCCAGCTCTGTCCCATCCCATCTCTCTTTTCCCAGCTCTGTCCCATCCCATCTCTCTTTTCCCAGCTCTGTCCCATCCCATCTCTCTTTTCCCAGCTCTGTCCCATCCCATCTCTCTTCTCCCAGCTCTGTCCCATCCCACCTCTCATTTCCCAGCTCTGTCCCATCCCATCTCTCTTTTCCCAGCTCCGTCCCATCCCATCTCTCTATTCCCAGCTCTGTCCCATCACATCTCTCTTTTCCAAGCTCTGTCCCATCCCATCTCTCTTTTCCAAGCTCTGTCCCATCCCATCTCTTTTCCCAACTCTGTCCCATCCCATCTATCTATTCCCAGCTCTGTCCCATCCCATCTCTTTTCCCAGCTCTGTCCCATCCCATCTCTCTTCTCCCAGCTCTGTCCCATCCCATCTCTCTATTATCCCAGCTCTGTCCCATCCCATCTCTCTTCTCCCAGCTCTGTCCCATCCCATCTCTCTTCTCCCAGCTCTGTCCCATCCCATCTCTCTTTTCCCAGCTCTGTCCCATCCCATCTCTCTTTTCCCAGCTTTGTCCCATCCCATCTCTCTTCTCCCAGCTCTGTCCCATCCCATCTCTCTTTTCCCAGCTCTGCCCCATCCCATCTCTCTATTCCCAGCTCTGTCCCATCCCATCTCTCTTCTCCCAGCTCTGTCCCATCCCATCTCTCTTTTCCCAGCTCTGTCCCATCCCATCTCTCTTCTCCCAGCTCTGTCCCATCCCATCTCTCTTTTCCCAGCTCTGTCCCATCCCATCTCTCTATTCCCAGCTCTGTCCCATCCCATCTCTCTATTCCCAGCTCTGTCCCATCTCTCTATTCCCAGCTCTGTCCCATCCCATCTCTCTATTCCCAGCTCTGTCCCATCTCTCTTTTCCCAGCTCTGTCCCATCCCATCTCTCTATTCCCAGCTCTGTCCCATCCCATCTCTCTATTCCCAGCTCTGTCCCATCTATCTATTCCCAGATCTGTCCCATCCCATCTCTCTATTCCCAGCTCTGTCCCATCCCATCTCTCTATTCCCAGCTCTGTCCCACCCCATCTCTCTATTCCCAGCTCTGCCCCATCCCATCTCTCTATTCCCAGCTCTGTCCCATCCCATCTCTCTTTTCCCAGCTCTGTCCCATCCCATCTCTCTTTTCCCAGCTCTGTCCCATGCCATCTCTCTATTCCCAGCTCTGTCCCATCCCATCTCTCTATTCCCAGCTCTGTCCCATGCCATCTCTCTATTCCCAGCTCTGTCCCATCCCATCTCTCTTTTCCCAGCTCTGTCCCATGCCATCTCTCTATTCCCAGCTCTGTCCCATCCCATCTCTCTATTCCCAGCTCTGTCCCATCCCATCTCTCTATTCCCAGCTCTGCCCCATCCCATCTCTCTTTTTCCAGCTCTGTCCCATGCCATCTCTCTATTCCCAGCTCTGTCCCATCCCATCTCTCTATTCCCAGCTCTGTCCCATCCCATCTCTCTATTCCCAGCTCTGTCCCATCCCATCTCTCTTTTCCCAGCTCTGTCCCATGCCATCTCTCTATTCCCAGCTCTGTCCCATCCCATCTCTCTATTCCCAGCTCTGCCCCATCCCATCTCTCTATTCCCAGCTCTGTCCCATCCCATCTCTCTTTTCCCAGCTCTGTCCCATGCCATCTCTCTATTCCCAGCTCTGTCCCATCCCATCTCTCTATTCCCAGCTCTGTCCCATCCCATCTCTCTATTCCCAGCTCTGTCCCATCCCATCTCTCTTTTCCCAGCTCCGTCCCATCCCATCTCTCTATTCCCAGCTCTGTCCCATCCCATCTGTCTTTTCCCAGCTCTGTCCCATCCCATCTCTCTATTCCCAGCTCTGTCCCATCCCATCTCTCTTTTCCCAGCTCTGTCCCATCCCATCTCTCATTTCCCAGCTCTGTCCCATCCCATCTCTCTTCTCCCAGCTCTGTCCCATCCCATCTCTCTTTTCCCAGCTCTGTCCCATCCCATCTCTCTTTTCCCAGCTCTGTCCCATCCCATCTCTCTTCTCCCAGCTCTGTCCCATCCCACCTCTCATTTCCCAGCTCTGTCCCATCCCATCTCTCTTTTCCCAGCTCCGTCCCATCCCATCTCTCTATTCCCAGCTCTGTCCCATCCCATCTCTCTTTTCCAAGCTCTGTCCCATCCCATCTCTCTTTTCCAAGCTCTGTCCCATCCCATCTCTTTTCCCAACTCTGTCCCATCCGTTAGTGAGGATGTGACGATGGAGCAACATGTGGGTATGGTTTGTGGGTTGAGGGCGTGGCCGCATCGTCCTGTGCCCATTTATTATTAATGAGTGGCGGCAATTTTCTTGTGGCTCGGCTCTGGCATGGCCAGAGGGAAGCGTCCGCCATGATGCTGTAGACCACTGGTCAGGGGGTTGTTTGCAGGTGGTGCTCTGCACAAAGAACCATGCAGCTATGCATCCTCCGCAGGGGTTGCTCTCGCCGCCCCCACTCCCTATCCCAGCAGACAGCGCGGCCGGGCTGTTGCCTCTTCCTATTGGTAGATGGGATTTGAGTGGATGTGACCCAGGGACAGCTAAATGGCTTTCTGTTTCCAGCAGAGGAGAGGAATGGATGTCGCCATGACACTTTACCCAGGTGAGCCCTGCTAACATGCTCAGGTTGTTTTTTTGGTTGTTGTTTATTTGGTTTGTTGTTTATTTGCTGTGTGGAAGGTGTGCGGAACAGGGAGTAGTCTTATACGGCAAGTATTTAACAAATTCTATATTTTGAGTGGAAATGTTGGGGGGTCGTCTTATACGCCGGCAAATACGGTATTTATATACCTAAGAAAGCTCTCTAACTTTGACAATCGTTCCAGTCCCCTAATTCCACTTATTAATTAAGTTGCTCGCCTTTGAGCGCACTATAAGTCTGTTTTGTCCTTCTTAAAGTGGACCAACACCCAGGATTTTGACTATCCTGGGTTTTGGTCCACTTCGGTGGGGCACCCCGATCGGGGGTGCCCCGCTGTGTGAAACCCCCCAGAAAGGCCCGAAAACTCACCTCACCCCGCTCCCACGTGACCGCTGCAGCCAATCCCCGCCGCCGGATAAGCGAGAGGCAGCGCCGGACAAGCAGAGCGCGTCCGCCGCCGCCTCTCGTGCGTCCCTCTTACAGGGAGCGCACCCGCATCGGGCATTCACAAACGGCCGGCGCGGGAGCGCGCCCTGCTAGAGGGACGCGCGGCGGCGGACGCGCATGCGCCGCTGGAACGTGGAAAAGGTAGGATTGTGGGCTTCCTGGGGGGTTTCACCCCGCGGAACATCCCGATTACGGATGCCCCGCGGGGAGGGATCTGATCGGCCCGGGAATCTTATAGATTCCCGGGTCGATCCCCCCTGGGTGTTGGTCCACTTTAAGCACTGATGCTCAGAACTGTGCACAACATTCCATATGGGGTCTGACCAGTGACTTATAAAGAGGTAAAATGATGCTCTGATCATGGTCACCTATGTTCCTCTTGATGCAGCCTATGATCCTGTGTGCCTTGGCAGCTGCTGTCTGGCATTGGGCACTGCAGTTTATTGTTAACTAAAACCTCTAGGTCATTGCCATTGTAGTTTTACCAAGTATTTGGTAATTACAAGGACTTAGGGGCTGGCAGTTTGGCCCTTGGATTACCAACGCCTATGCTTGCCGCATTGTAGTTTATTGTTAACTAAAACCTCTAGGTCATTGCCATTGTAGTTTTCCAAGTATTTGGTAATTACAAGGACTAGGGGCTGGCAGTTTGGCCCTTGGATTACCAACGCCTATGCTTGCCGCATTGGGTTGGTAAGAGAAATACAGAGCCACATTTCCAACAGGTTAACTGGCCACTAAACTGTACTGTTGCTTCTTGAAGCCTTTCAATAATTGCCTGAATGAAATTTAGAAACCGTGCCAAGATACCGGCGGCTGAGCCAATAAGCAAACAGGGCCAGCATAGTGACAAAGACGCTCACGCTCGTTCTGTATTCACATACATCCTGAGACCATCTTTGCTTGTCATTCCAAAAACCTGTTCCCGGGGCTGCTTGGCTCCCTCCTCTCACATAGGAGGCAGTGGGCTTGATGGGTGACTGGCAGAAGACAGAGAGACAGACTGTGATTGAACATGCTTCCTCTGTAGTCTGTTTCCATCCCCTGGAAAGGACATCGGCTGCTCACACAGGAAAATTAAATCTTTATTCTTTATTGGGGTCAAACAATGACTTTGGCAATAAAGCCATGAAATTCAATCGTATTTCCTAATAATAAAAAAAAAATGAGTGCACATTCTGGAGACACGAGTAGCGTTAATGCCTATTATCACAGGTTTAAAGCTTGCTCCTATCCTAAATTCTCTGGATCTGTATAGGTGACCCTGAGACTAATCTGAGATTGGGACCTTTACACCAAGTTGGAATTAAGTATAATTATAAGTACAATATAAAAAAAATAAAGTATTGCCAGGGGAGCACCCAAGGGGGTGATCCATTGGTCTGGACCCCTTATACCCGGTGGAGCACTGCACCACAGCTGCTACCTATTGTGGCACCCTTGAGCGTCGCATGATCAAGATTTTCATTAAGGGATGCTTAGCGACAATGTGCAGCCAGGCAATGACTGGCAGGATGATTCATCACTAACGCCAGGTAGCGACAGATGAGCGTCTGTAGCAGGCATTTTCAGAGCGCCCGCTAGTAGTCGCAGTGCTCAGCCGTGGGTCGCTACTTCATAGTGACCCAGTCGCGACTGGTGAACGCCGGACACGGCACGCAATTCCATATTTATCAAGCAGAATCTGTTTAGCGACTGGGATAGCGGCATGTAGCGTCTGATTCATCATTTTCAAAGCCTCTGCGAACAGCGCCAGCGTTCAGCCTTGCACAGCACCAGGTATGACCTCTCGCTACCTGTCGCTCCCCCATACATTTCAATGGACGAAGCTTTTCTTCTCTTTAAAAGGGTTTTTTTTTTTCCTCCAAAAATCACAAATAATTCTGTGACCTCTTCTGGCACTGAAAAAAGCAGTTTTTTCACATTTTTTACATTTTTTAAATATTTCTTCAGAAATGACATTACAGGTCTGCCATTAAAGTGTTCATGTTACAATGTTGCTACAATGTAATTCCATATGTTTTCGCTTTGTTACTAGTGGATAGATGCTGAAAACAGACTTTAAACACACCGCCTCCTGCACTCTGGGCTTCAAACAAGTATTTTTCAGCGCCAGAGTTGTGTGAGGCTTTTTTTTTCTTGAATATGTTGTGAGTCGGTCGCAATGAGCAGTCGCTACCATGCGCTCCCATACAGCGCTGTACTGGTCAAATAGCGACTCGTCACAATGTATTCAACATTACTGCACAGCGGCTGAGTCGCTATAAACTAGCGACTCACGGCCGAGCACTGCGACTACTAGCGGGCGCTCTGAAAATGCCTGCTACAGACGCTCATCTGTCGCTACCTGCCGCTAGTATTGAATCAGCCTCTAAGTTATTTATCAAGCACACCTAGGCCCTTATTTATGAAGGAATAGTGACAGGTAGCGACTGGTGAGCGGTCGGTAATGACAGGCCCCGCCATGAGAACGCCGGCTCCCCACCACAATCACACATTTATCAAGCCAATCCTGCTTAGCGACTGAGATAGCACCATATAGCGACTCATTCATCATTATTCCAGCCTCAGCCCACAGCGCCAGCGTCCGACCTTGAACAGCGACAGGTATGACCTCTCGGTACCTGGCGCACTCCAATGCATTTCAATGGAACAATCTTTAAATATTAATAATTAATTGTTATTATTATTTTTTTTTTTTTTTTTTTAATGTGAAAAATTCTGTGACCACTTCTGCCATTTTAGATAATTTTTTTAAGGGAAGAAAAAAAAAATTGTACAGAATTGATATTACAGGTCTGATATTAATGTATTCATATTACAAAATTATTTAAAAAACTTGTTTTTTTTGGTTTCCAAAAATATGGTGGTTTGGGGGTTAAAAAACGACTTTTAACCCATCGCCGCCAGCGCTCTGGGGTTTAAACATGCATTTTACAGCGCGAGAATTTTTTGAGCGTGATTTTTTAATGAATATGGTGGGAGGTGGTCGCTAGGGCCATTCACTATCATGCGCTCCCATACAGCGCGGAACCTGTCAAATAGCGACTCCTCACCCAATATTCAACATTACGGCAAACCGACTGAGTCGCTATCAACTACCGAACAACGGGCAAGCACAGCGACTACTAGCGGGCGCTCTGAAAATGCCGCTACAGTCGCTCATCTGTCGCTACCTGGCGTTAGTGATGAATCAGCCTGCTAGAACCACAGCAAAGGTCTAAGAAAGTGCTAGTTGAAATCTGTGAGTAAATGCTGACATTCCTATAGTCAAAAAGTTACACTTTTATATACTATATAAAATTAGATACACTATAGGTCTGCACACCTTAAACGTAAAGGCAATTGTAGCATATAATATGTATTGGGTGCATAGAAATTATTAATAGTGGTGTCCCAAACCCCTTATATAATCATTGTTAACAAATAGCAGTCATTTGCACACACAAAATTAATTTGCATTTTGCAAAAATGTTTATTTATAAAAAAAGTTTATATATACATGTTACAGATATAATCACTTTATTGTGGAAAAAGATATTAAAACAGATTAAAACACACTTTGGGATTCAGATCTGCCACAACCTGATGGATTGCTTAATTCATACCAATACTACAAACATAATAGTAGTACAATTGGCTTTGATTGTAGCAAAAATGTGCATACCAAGAAGGTGAAAATCCTTACAGACCCAATTAGTTAAGTTATGGAATTCTCATAACTAAGAGGCTGATTCATTACTAATGCCAGGTATCGGCAAATGAGTGTCTGTATAGCGGCGCTTAGAGCGACCACTGGTAGTCGCTGTAGTAACCTGGCCGACATTGATGAATGTGATGAATGTTGGGCGCTGTATCACCAGTACAGTGCTGCAGGGAGCGAGAGGTAGCGCCAGCTCAGTGCAACCGATTCTCAGCGCTCCACACCACAGCGTCTAAATCTGGGCGCTGTAGCATAGAGCACCAGACGCTGTGTGATTAAAGTATGTTTTTGAACACATATCCACCTGTAACAAACCGAAAACACATGGAATGACATTGTTATTACATTGTGATATTAACACTTTAATGCCAGACCTGTAATGACAATTCTGCATAAAAAAAAACAAAAAAGTTTTCAAAAATGACTTTTTCTAGGCCAGGAGAGGTGACACAATTATTTGAAAGAAAAAATAAATAAATTAAAAAAAACCCTGTTTAAACAGAAGAAAAGGAACGTCCATTGAAATGTATGGGAGAGCGACAGGTAGCGACATGTAATACCTGGCTCTCTGGAAGTTAGAGCCTCGGCGCTATACGCTAAGCTCCTGTAATGATGAATCGTATGCTACATGGCGCTGTTAGAGTTGCTCTCCAGAATCGCTTTCATGAATGTGGTTTGCGTACAGCGCCCAGCGTTTGCCAGACGCTGCCTACTGCTACGAGGCGCTACCTGGCGCTATCCCTCCTTAAATTACCCCCTTAATAAGAAATAGAAATATCCAGACAGATTTAACCACATTTAAAAAATTCAGTCTGTAAATTATAGAAAAAGAAATGGAAAGGAAATAAAGATGAAGAGGAAAAGCAAAGAAAAAAAACACAGAAGTAAGGAAGAGAAGGAGAAGAAAGGAAAGGAGAATAAAAAGAAAATAAATCTTAAGAGGGGTTGAAAAATCATGAGATAAGAAGAAAAAGAAAATCGGGAAAAAAAAGCTAGGAAGGGTGAGGGTGTATAAGGAAAAGAGGGTGAAGAGAGAAAAGGGAATGCATCAAAGAACCATGCCTATACAGTATACTATAAAAAATGTCAATCCCACACACAACACACAACAATATCCCTGATATAACTCTTGGGTTTATCATTACATTGGTAGCAGATTGTATTTAAAGTGGACCAAAACCCAGGATTTTGACTATCCCGTGTTTTGGTCCTTGCCCCCAGGGCAGTTAGAGGTGGCCGCTGCTGGCGCATGCACTGATAGGGAGAGAATGTGAGTTTACAGGGCAACCTGCAGGGTTTCACAGTGTCTAGCCATAATATATTATGAAGGACTTTGCACAAAAAAAACTTGGGCCCTTATGCATGAAGGGATAGTGTCAGGTAGTGCCTTGTAAATGACAGGTAGCGACAGGTTAACGCCGAACACCGCACGCAATTACACATTTATCAAGCAGAATCTGTTGAGCGACTAAGATAGCGCCATGTAGCGTCCGATTCATCATTATCCCAGCCTCAGCGTACAGCGCCGGCATTCAGCCTTGCAGAGCGCCACGTATTACCTATCATTACCTGGCGCTCTCCCATACATTTCAATGGACGTTCTTTTATTCTAAGTATGTCACACACCCCGCTTCAAGAAATTCATAACGTGTGGGTAATACAGGGCGATATGCAGAGATGCCAGGAAAAAAGAGAGCCCCTCCCGGTCCATAAATACCTGGGACCTCCCACTCATTACCCAGTCTTCATCTCTGCAGACGGCGAGCAAGTCAGAAGATGTGGTCTCCTCCTTGCACAGGGGGATTTCAGGTAGCCGGGATGACTCCCTGCCCTTTAGTTATCTATTTCCGCCTGGATCTTTTTTCTGTTACCTCATGCCTCCCAGCCTAGGCTGACGGTCCGGGTGAGGGTAGAAAAGCACCCTTGGTGCTTAAGAGCAAATGCTCTCCCATGAGACCCTATATAAGAGGGTAGGCGGTCATCCGGGACGGTGACCCCGGTTTGGGATGCCCTGTCCCTTGGCCTTACACTTTGGGTGGTCCCCCCCCCCTTTGGGTAATGCCCCTCTCTCTAGCGGGATAGCGGAGGGTAGGAGCGGGGCCCCTTATTCGGTGTTAGGTCCAAATTTTGTAATCATTAATTCTTAATAATGTTTTAATGTATTAATTTATTAAATTATCCTCCCAATAGTTATTAACTTATTTATTACTTCATAACAGCGTGTATTTCTCTGTCAAAACGGCGCTGTGGCCGCCATTTTTATGCAGGCTTTCTCCCTGAGGTAAAAGGGGCGGGGCTGTGCTTTAGGCACGAGCCGCGGCCCCCACCCTTCTATTTGGCGCTGATGCGGCTTGGATTCTGAGCGAGGAGCGGGGCCGGGCGTCAGGGTCAAAGCCACGGCCCGCTCCCCTCCTTCTGTCTCTTCTGAGACCGGCGCCGCGGCCGCACATGGCGGCGGTGCCGGCCTTTTTGCATTGTCATGGCGGAGGGGAGCTTCTCCCCTCACGCTTTCACTCTTCGGGGTGCCGGGCCGGGCTTTCCAGCGCTGCGGCCCGCCCCTGTGTCACAGGCACCGCTGAGGTGCTTTTCTCTGTGCCTGTTTCCTCAGAAGAAGCTGGCCATGCCCCCCTTCTCTCCTCAGAGCTGCTCTTTACCTCACGGAGAGAGGAAGCTGTCTTCAGGACCACAGTGAGTGGCCCGGTGGCCCCCCCCTTCTGTCCCATCACCTATAATTATATATTTTTATGTCATATATATATATATATTTTATACTCCGCTTTTCTTATTAGCCTTTTTTATTATGTCTTTCAGATATAACCTACAGTGGTGTTAGGGGGTTTCTCCCGGTCCTAGGGTCCCTGGGTTCTTAATTGGCTTATTGCAAATCCTCCCACTTGGGACATTAAAGGGGCATCCCGGGTTGCTTATATGCGTAATTCCCTCGGTCATTGCGACCAACTATAAGTTCACCTTATGGAGGCATCCCCGGATACTGGGCTCGGGCTCCCCTCGGGGCAATCCCGGAAGTGTATGGGGTGTGGCTCATCCCTTACTGGCGATGATGTATATCTGTGTATACCATGCGCACAGCAGACTATTACGCGGCAGTCCGGACCCCAGGCGTCTGGTTCAGCGCCGCCGGTCTCTCCTCCCCCCCTCCCAGTTTGATCCGTGCCCAGTCTGACGTTGTCATGGGCGGGCAGTTGCAATCGGAGATGTGTGCCCGATTGGCCAATCTTGAAAAATTATTCTCCAGCACGGTCACCAGAAAGGCTCCGGCTAAGAGAAAGCACTTGTCGCCGTCTTCACCGGCGGCCGACTTGGATGATCTTGATAATCTGGACTGGTCTGATTACTCCCAACTTGAGGAAGGGGAGGTATATGAAGAATCAGATAATTCAGACGATCAGCAGTTTGTGGGTGCTGATACCGAGTGGGGCTTGGGGAGGTCTTCGGATACTCCTAATGTTCTGGCTCAGATGTTTGAGGTTTTGGCTATTTCTCCTCCTGAGGTGGTTCCACAGCAAAAGGGGGAATTGTTCGAAGAATCCAGGCCGCGCTTGGAATTTCCTAACCAAAAGCATTTTGATGGGATTATTGCTAAGGAATGGGAGAGGCCTGCCCGGCTCCCAGGTGTCCCTCAGGGTTGGGACAAAAAATATCCCTTTCCCTTGGATACGGTTAAGCGTTGGGCGTCCCCTCCCGAGGTGGATTCACAGTTTCTGGGTTTATCCAACACTACTGTTTTAAATTCTCCTGATTGCTCCACGCTTAAAGATGGTGAGGATAAACGCATTGACCAAATGGCTTGTCATGGTTTTGCCAGTGTTGGGTCAGCCATGAGGCCGGTTTGTGCTTCAGCGCTGCTGGTGGTGGCTACCAGGTCGGTGGTCAGGGACCTGTTGACTTCTTCCGGGTTAGATCCGGATAGTGACGAGTTCCTTGGCCTTAAAAGGTGTGAATTGTTTTTGTCATTTGTACTAGCCGCCTTGGATGACACACTGAACGTCGGCTCTATTGGTGACTATTTGGCGTTCGGTTTGGTTGCGCCAGTGGGCGGCTGATTTTGTGTCTAAAAAGTAGCTGACCGCTCTTCCCTTTGTGGGATTACGGCTCTTTGGTGAGAAGTTGGATTCAGTTGCCAAGGGTGGTAAGTTACCTCAACGCAAAAAACAGCGTCGTCCCTTTCGGGGGGCGGTTTCCTTTGCTCCTTCCTTTCGTGGGGCTAGAGCTGGCAGAGGAATTGTTTTCCCTGCAGCCAGAGGAGATTCCTGGAACAGGGGCAGAGGACGTGCCCGCCCAGGATACAGCTGGGGCTCTAAGCCCAAACCCGCTGCCAAGCCAGCTCAGCAATGAGGGGGCGCCCTCACCCATGTGGGTGGGGGGACGGCTGCAACACTTCTCCCAGGTCTGGGACCGGGAGGTCTCGGACAGATGGATCCGGGAAGTGGTGACTTCCGGCTACAAGCTGGAGTTCGAGCTCCGGCCCCCTCCCAGATTCCTCAGGTCTCGGGTGCCTTCGGACCTTCTGGCCGCACAGGAGCTCCAGGCGGCAGTAAAGAGTCTGTTGGATATGGCAGTTATTTGCCCAGTGCCCCCCTCAGACAGGGGTCGGGGCTTTTATTCCAATCTGTTCACGGTGCCCAAGAAGGACGGCTCAGTTCGACCCATTCTGGATCTAAAGATCCTCAACAGGTTCGTCCGTCCGCGGAAATTTCGCATGGAAACGCTGCGTTCAGCTATCCATTCTCTTCGGCAGGGGGACTTTCTGACGTCCATAGACATCAAGGACGCCTATCTGCATGTGCCGATTTTTCCAGTGCACCAGAGATTTCTCAGGTTCGTGGTGGAGGATCGGCATTTTCAGTTTGTGGCACTTCCTTTCGGTCTTACCTCGGCTCCAAGGGTTTTCACCAAGGTGCTGGCCGGGGTGATGGCTCTCCTCAGAGCCCAGGGTATTCGCATTGTCCCTTATCTGGACGACCTTCTCATTATGGCATCTTCCTTCAGCCAAGCGGTATTGGACACCAGAACTGTGGTGTCCACTCTGGAGAGATTCGAGTGGGTGATCAACTACCCCAAGTCCTCCCTTTCTCCGTCCAGGTTAGTGTCTTTTCTGGGAATGTCCCTGGATACTTCCCAGGCCAGGGTGTTTCTTCCTCAGTCCAAGGTTCTCTTGATTCAGGAGTTGGTTCGACTCCTCCTGTCTATCCCTCGTCCGGCCATCAGACTGGGGATGAGGCTGGTGGGATTGATGGTAGCCTCCTTCGAAGCGGTTCCCTTTGCTCAGTTCCACACAAGGACACTCCAGCTCCATCTGTTGATGGCCTGGGACGGGTCGCCACTGTCGTTGGATCAGTCCTTCCTGATGACCCCCCGAGTTCGGTGCTCCCTTCAGTGGTGGCTGGATCCAATCAATCTGTCGAGGGGCAGATCCTTTCTGGCCCCTTGTTGGGAGACAGTCACCATGGATGCCAGTCTATCAGGATGGGGGGGGTTCTGGAAGGATCGTCAGTTTCAGGGACTGTGGGGGCCTCAGGAGGCTCACAAGTCCATCAATGTTCTGGAATTGAGGGCCATCAGGATGGTTCTGTTTCGCTTGACTCATCAGTTGCAAGGATTGCCGGTTCAAGTCCGATCGGACAATCGGACGGCGGTCGCCTACATCAATCACCAGGGAGGGACTCGCAGCAGGAGTCCCTCAAGGAAGTGTCTTTGATTCTGGCCTGGGCGGAGACCCACGTCCCGTGCATTTCAGCAGTTTACATTCCGGGAGCGGAGAACACGGAGGCGGACTCTCTGAGCAGGTTCTCAGCTCGCCGGGGGGAATGGTCTCTCAGCCTCAAGGTGTTTCGCTTGATTTGTCTCAGGTGGGGGTCCCCGGTGGTGGACCTCTTTGCCTCTCGTCACAATCACAAACTTCCGACATTTGTGTCTCTCTCACGGGATCCACTGGCTCTGGCAGTGGATGCCATGTCTCTGAACTGGAGGGATCTGGGGTTTCTGTATCTGTTCCCTCCGTTTCCCTTGGTGGCCAGAGTGGTGCGCAAGCTGGCCCTGGAGGGTGCGTCAGCAATTCTGGTGGCTCCAAGGTGGCCAAGACAGGTTTGGTTCGCAGATGTGGTAAGGTTAGCAGAGGATCAGTTCGTTCTGCCCCTGCTGCCGGATCTGCTCACCCAGGGTCAACTACGTTATCCCAATTTACCAACGCTGGCTTTGACGGCGTGGCTGCTGAAACCTCCATCTTGAAGGAGGAAGGTCTTTCCGATGCTGTGATTCGAACTCTCATTAGTGCTAGGAAGCGGTCTTCCTCTAATATCTACTATAGGACTTGGAGGTCTTATATTGATTGGTGTGAGATCAGGGCGTTGCCCTGTAGGGAATTTTCCATCTCCAGAATCCTGGAGTTTCTTCAACATGGTCTGGACCTGGGGCTCCAGCTTAGTACTCTGAAGGGGCAGAGGAGGTGTTCTTTCAAAGGTCATTTGCCCTACATCCTTTGGTTAAGACTTTTTTCCAGGGAGTCACGCACGTGCGGCCTCCTAGAAAACCTTTGCTCCCTGTTTGGGATTTGAATTTGGTTCTTTCTGCTCTTCAGGATTCTCCTTTTGAGCCCTTGAATGATATTGCCTTGTCTTCACTTACGCAGAAGGTGGCCTTTTTGGTAGCCATCACTTCGGTTAAGCGTGTCTCTGAGTTGGCGGCTTTGTCCATTCAAGCCCCGTACTTTGAGGGGCATCAGGACAAGGTGGTTTTTCGTTTCAAGTCCGATTTCCTTCCTAAGGTTGTTTCTGCCTTTCACCTAAACCAAGACATTGTTCTGCCCTCTCTGTGTCCTAATCCCAGCAATGACAAGGAGAGGGCCCTGCATTCCTTGGATGTGGTAGGTGTTGTGAAGTATTATTTGGAGGTAACGTCTTCCTTTCGTAAGACGGATGCCTTTTTTGTGGTGCCCTCCGGGGCCCCGAAAATGCTTGGCGCCTGCCAAGTCTTCCATTAGTAAATGGATCCGTCAGACCATAGTTGGGGCCTATTCTGCCAAAGGGAAGGTACCCCCTTTTCGTGTTACTGCTCATTCTACTCGTGCGGTTGGGGCGTCCTGGGCTTTTCAGCACCAGGCCTCTGTTGAGCAAGTTTGTAAGGCTGCTACTTGGTCTTCTGTTCACACTTTTTCCAAGTTTTACAAGGTTGATGTTCGGGCCTCAGCGGATGCTGTGTTTGGCCGCAAGGTTCTGCAAGCTGCAGTGGTTTAAGTTGTGCCTTGTTGCCTTGTTTTGGATCCCCGCCCTTTATGGACACTGCTGTTGGATGTCCCACACGTTATGAATTTCTTGAAGCGGGGTGTGTGACATACTTAGAATAATACCATTTTGTGAATACTCACCTGTAAAATGGGTATTATAAGTATGTCACACACCCCGCTTCACCCTGCCCTTTTGTATTCTGGATCCTTTATATGGTGAACTTTGCGTTGTTATGCTTTGTGTTGGGCTCTTCCTGGTCCCTTACCTTACTGCTGTTCTTATACTGGGTAATGAGTGGGAGGTCCCAGGTATTTATGGACCGGGAGGGGCTCTCTTTTTTCCTGGCATCTCTGCATATCGCCCTCTACAGGTCAGTATTACCCACACGTTATGAATTTCTTGAAGCGGGGTGTGTGACATACTTATAATACCCATTTTACAGGTGAGTATTCACAAAATGGTATTATTTCTCTTTAAACAGGGGGTTTTTATAAAAAAAATTTTTTTATTCTCAAACGATGTTGTGACGTTTCCTGGCCTAGATTAAGCCATTTTTGAAAATATTTTTCAGTTTTTATATAATTATGCAGAATTGAAATTACAGGTCTGGCATTAATGTGGTCATGTCACAATGTCATAACAATGTAATTCCATATGTTTTCGCTTTGTTACTGGTGGATACATGTTAACAAACAGCCTTTAACCACACAGCCTCCGGCGCTCTGGGCTACAGCGAAGCATTTTTGAGTGCCGGAGGTGTGTGAGGCTGTTTTTTGATGAATATGGTCGGTCGCACTGACCAGTTGCTACCATTCGCTCCCATACAGCGCTGTACTGCTCATATAGCGACTCTCCACAACATATTCAACAATGCTGCACAGCGACTGAGTCGTTCTGAACTAGCGAACCACGGCCGAGCACAGCGACTAATAGCGGGCGCTCTTAAATCCGCTGTACAGATGCTCATCTGTAGCTACATGCTGCTAATAATGAATCAGCCTGTTGGTTTATATAAAAAATAAAAACGTTTACTACAATGGCTTTTGGTGATTTCAAAGAACTATTCATGGAGCACTGCCCTACTTGGTCTGGGTGGAGTGGCAAGATGTTGATTCACTGTACCAGTCTGGGACTGACTCTCTAGCAACTGGATTCACATTATATTATCTTTAGGTGGGACTTGGGATGTAAGGCAATGGTGGACATGAGCTTATTTTAAAGGAAGGTAACATAGCTCAGGATCCACGTATATCATATAGGGGTCGATTCAGAGCCTGGTGAGAAAACTCACTCCATTTTTAGGAGAGAAAACTGCCACCGACTTTCATTGTCTACCTTGGGGCTGATTCAGAGGCAGGTGAAAATTACACATGGTAGACTATGGCCCTTATTTATGAAGGAATAGCGACAGGTAGCGACTGGTGAGCGGTCGGTAATGACGGGCCCCGCCACAAGAACGCCGGCTCCCCACCACAATCACACATTTATCAAGCCGATCCTGCTTAGCGACTGAGATAGCGCCAGATAGCCACTCATTCATCATTATTCCAGCCTCAGCCCACAGAGCCAGCGTCCGACCTGGAACAGCGACAGGTATGACCTCTCGCTACCTGGCGCTCTCCAATGCATTTCAATGGAACAATCTTTAAATATTCATAATTCATTGTTATTAATGTTTTTTTTTTTTTTTTAAATGTGAAAAATTCTGTGACCACTTCTGCCATGTCATGTAAAAAAAAAAACAATTTGTGCAGAATTGATATTACAGGTCTGATATTATTGTATTCATATTACTAAATTTTTTTTTGGTTTCCAAAAATATGGTGGTTTGGGGGTTAAAAAACTACTTTTAACACATCGCCGCCAGCGCTCTGGGGTTTAAACATGCATTTCACAGCGGGAGAATTTTTTGAGCGTGATTTTTTGATGAATATGGTGGGAGCCGGTCGCTCTGACCAGTCGCTATGATGCGCTCCCATACATCGCAGAACCTGTCAAATAGCGACTCGTCACCCCGTATTCAACATTACTGCACACCGACTCACCGGCCAAGCACAGCGACTACTAACGGGCGCTGTGAAAATACTGCTACAGTCGCTCAACTGTCGCTACCTGCCGCTATTAATGAATCGGCCTCCCCGGGTTTATTCATCAAGGGATAGCAGCAGGTAGGGCCTTGTAGCGGCAGGCAGCGTATGGTGAATGCTGGGCACTGTACGCAAAACCACATTTATGAAGGTGATTCTGGTGAGCGTCTCTAACAGCGCCATGTAGCGTACGATTCATCATTACAGGCGGCTCAGCATATAGCGCCGGCGCTCTAGGTTCCAGAGCTCCAGGTATTACCTGTCACTATCTGACGCTCTCCCATACATTTCAATGGACGTGACTTTTCTTCTTTTTAAACAGGGTTTTTTGTTTAATTTTTTTCTCTCAGATAATTGTGTGACCTCTCCTGGCCTAGAAATAGTCTTGAAACCTTTTTTGATTTTTTATATTTTTAAGTAGAATTGTCATTACAGGTCTGTCATTAAAGTATTAATGTCACAATGTTAAAATAATGTATTTCCATGTGTTTTCGCTTTGTTGCAGGTGGATATGTGTTCAAAAACAGACTTTAATCACACAGCGTCTGGTGGTCTATGCTACAGCGACCAGATTTAGAGCACAGAAGCTATGTGAGTCTGTTTTTTCGTTGAATATGGTGTGAGTCGCTAAGAGTCAGTTGCACTGAGCTGGCGCTGCATTTTGCTCAGTGCAATGCTGTACTGGTGTTAGAACGCCCAACATACATCACATTCATCAATGCAGGCCAGGTTACTACAGCGACTGAGACGCTCTGTTACAGCGCCCGATACCCGCACACGTGTGTCTACTAGCAGTCGCTCTAAGCGCCGCTATACAGATGCTCATACCTAGCTTTAGTAATGAATCAGCCTCCCCGGGCTTGATTCATTAAAGATTGACAATAAAATTTTGTGTGTTATTTTCTTAAAAAGTTGTGATTTTTTGCTTACAATTTCTACACACGATTCACCAACCCTAAAGGCTGCTGATTAAATTAGAGCACAAGAAAATGCACCCAAAAAAACTTGTTAATTTAATTTATTTTGTGTTGAATTTGTGAGCAAAAAGTTTTTAAGTGATTCATGTGCTCTAGATTTTCTACTCACATGGATTAAAATTGAAATGTTTCACAAGAATTTTTTTATGCTGCTTGCAGGAGGTGAGAATGCTGTTTCACAGGAGAAACCCAATTTGCTGTCTTTACCCATGGAGCTGTTCTCTGCTTTCTGCATGAAGTTTAAAGTGGACCAACACCCAGGCTGATCGGCGGGCCGATCAGATCCCTCCCCGCGGGGCATCCAAAATCGGGATGCTGTGTGAAACCCCCCAGGAAGCCCCATTCACCTTACCTTACCCCCATTCCAACGGCGCATGCGCGGGCCGCGGCCGCATCTCGCGCTTCTCTTTAGCAGGGTGCGCGTTGTGAATGGCCGGCGCGGGCGCGCTTCCTGTTAGAGGGAAGCGTGAGATGCAGCCGCCAGTGTGCTCGGAGCCGCTGTGGTTGTCCGTCCCTTGTACGTGCATACCACAGCGGCTCTGAGCGCGCTGATTGGACGAGGCCCGCACATGCGCCGTAGGAGCGGGGTGAGGTGAGTTTTTTTTTTGCCCCGCGAAAGTGGACCAAAACCCAGGATAGTGAAAATCCTGGGTGTTGGTCCACTTTAAGCAGCTGGATGCTGTTGTGCCCTGAAGAAGGCAAAGAATTACCTAGAGTCTTTGAGAGAGTCATATTGAGAGAGAGGATCAATATTTAACAGTTACATGATTGTTCCCCTCTATGAACTACATCAAAAGAAAATTAGGCAGCTAAGCACTGTACCTGTTGGATGTGGGTGCCAGACTGGGACTCCTTGTGTCCCCAAAAAGCATCAAGATAGAAAGGGGCAGGATCACCATGCCCAAAACCCGAACATGGATTGTAAATCGCAATCCGTACGCTGGTTCTGTGTTCATTGCGGACCTGGAAGAAGACTGATGAGCGCCAGCAAGCGCCATTTTGAACCACCGTTTTCCTGGCGCTCCCCATATTTATGATTTTTTTCCACCTTGCAATCTTTGGCGCTGTATTTTTCCGGCGATGGTCAGCATTTCATCACTGCTTTACAGTGCATTTAAGTTGCGTTTTAGTTGCTGATGTCCGAAATACACATTGTAAAGCAAAAGAAGCCATTAAAATCTATTTTAATAACACCAAAAAGAAATCACCTCGGACCTGAGTTTCCATTACTGACAAGTCCCAATGCTAGTTCTGTACAAATAAATGTGTGTGATATTAATTTTAAGTATTAACTGCTACAATCCAGTTCTGCCTATTGTGTTCTATGGGATCTTGGCCTATAGCAACAGGTTTCATCTGGCGCAACTTTATCCCTTTCGCTGCCAGCCTACCTGGAGTTTTTGTCACCCTTTGTTGCCAGACCATTTTGCACTATTATGCGCTCCCCATGTTCAAAGCGTGATTTTTGAAGGGATTTCCAGGGGTTTCCCAGGAAAACAATATATTGTTTTTTTCAGCATAGTCTGGGCTTTATCATGAAATGTCTTGTTTGTCATTTTTTAGGTGTATTATCAATATTTTTGGGTGAAATATGTGAAAAAAAAATTTAAAAAATCTATTTTTTACTATTTGTAGTGTTTTTTTGTAATAAAAAAATTTAAGTTTGTCAAAAAAATCTTATTGCGTGTGAAATCCCAATTTCTCCCAGTTACAGCGGTACCACATAGGTATAGGTAGACACCCTTTCCTGCCCAGGAGACTCCCCCAAACTGAAACAGCGCTTTAGGGGATTTTCAGATAGAATACAACTATGCTATGCGCTATGCACACCTTGAAGTTTTTCCAGAAAAACAACCCGTTACATTTGAAATACCCCCAACAAACTATATATTCTTTGGAAGTACACACCCCAAGCTTTCTATGTGTACCAGGCTTGTTGATGTGGCCACAGTTTTCTGGAAGTAATCCCTCAATGTAATCTTTGGTTGCAAAGAGTGTCCCTAAAAAAGGGATAAAATAGCAGAATCAAAGCCACGTTTTCCTAAAAAAACTATATACAAACAAGAAAAAACAAGTAAAATCTGAAAAAGCAACATCCCCCGAACAGAACGATACCCAACATGCATAGCTACTGTCAAGGGAAGAGTTGCCAAACACCCCAAAGTAAAGCATGTGCGTAACCGTAATTTTACTTGAAAATTTCAGCTCTGCAGACAAAGGCCCTTATTCATCAAGCGATAGCGCCAGGTAGTGTCTGACGAGCGCCAGGTAGCGGCAGCTAACTGCGACTACCGACTCAAGTACGCCCGGCGGCGGTCACAATGACGCATTTATCAAGCTAAATGAGGCTAGCGCCGGCGAGAGCGACGGCTAGCGCGGCATTCATCATGAAGCCGCCTGGACCGAACAGCGCCGCTGCAAATTCCTTCACAGCGACACGTATTACCTGGCGCTACCTGCCGCTCTCCCATACATTTCAATGGCAGACGCTGCAATGATTGTTTTTAGTGGTTTTTGTGTTTTTTTCTTTGGTACAAAATTCAACACATGTTTATATTGATATGTTTTAATAATCTGGCTGGTTATTTTTATGTATTTGAAGTTTTTATTATTTTTCACAATGTAATGTTGTGAGTGACATGGGTATTGCATCTCCTCCACCCAAACTCATTGGCATCAAAATCGCTTGTTTTCAACACAAACGGGGCTTGTAAAGCTATTTTGTAGCCTGTCAGGTTGGGCGGTCACGTTCGCTCTTCGAAATTGTCAGCGCCCAAGCTATTCGGCAGCCCTGTCCTTGATGAATCTGTGTTGGTCAGTGTTTGTGCAGTCGCTGTTTTAATTCGCTATGTGGCGGCGCGAGCGTCGCTGTGCCTCGCTGCGCTGCGTTGTGCGGCGCTGTGCTGTTCATACATGTGCCCTTCTGCCATTTGCAAGGAATTCACTTCCCGCGACCCCAGTCGTTGTTAATGAATACACTGTAGTTGTGAGCGTGCCTGGCCACATATTGCAGGATTAACATTCAGTCATACCAGCTCATAACAACCCGTTATGCATTCTCATGTGTGCCACATTTTCAGGTAGTTGTCTACTTTGATTGTGTGATGACTTTTTGAATGATTCAGATTTGTATATGTAAGGCCCACGGTGTATGCTTTAGAAGGACCTATGCATTACAGTATGTAGAATCCCCTGCTAAATCAAGCTAAGAATTTGTGGCGCCTTTTCCCCTAGCTTGTTTTGCTGCGTCATTTTAATGTATTTCCGCCACTTAGCGTGTACATAGCTGATATTAGCTTGTCCCTGTTGCGCGCATGTTTGCTTTTGAATTTGGAAGCACAGTTGCTTGCGTCATATCCGGTTCCGGGATCCTCCTTTGCGTTTCAACGCCACCTTAAGGTAAAACTGTCTAGCGCTTATGGCAATAGCTTGTTTTCAAGCGTCATTTTAATGTATTTCCGCCACTTAGCTTGCACATAGCTGATATTAGCTTGGCCCTGTTGCGCGCATGTTTGTGTTTGAATTTTGAAGCACAGTTGCTAGCGTCATATCCGGTTCCGGGCTCCTCCTTTGCGTTTCAACGCCACCTTAAGGTAAAACTGTCTAGCGCTTATGCCACTAGCTTGTTTTCAAGCGTCATTTTAGTTTTTCCGCCACTTAGCTTGCACATAGCTGCGAATAGCTTGTTGCTGGTGCGCGGAGCGTTTTTTTTTTTTAAACTTTTTCCCAATGTCGCTTGGGTCATTTCCGGTTCCTGTTTCCTCCTTAGCGTTTCCAATATGATGCCCAGAAGGCGAGTCATGCGCCTCCCCAGCTCCTCCTCAGACTCAGACCCCACCACCCCTCCCCCACCTCCCCAACCTACCTCACCTTCCTCAAGCACCACCCCTCCCACCCCTTCCCCTCCTGGGCCTATTAAGGCCAAGCGCACCCGGGTGGATAGTCGCGTCAATGGCCAGGTGGTAAAAGTGAGTATTTTTTGGTTTGTCTTTTTAGCTGAAAAGTTTCAGAACACACAGGGGGTATTGGTTATGAAAAATTTTGCTTTTAATAACACATTTCAGCAATCCCCGTGGGGCATCCCCATTGTGGATGTCCTGCTGGGATGCCCCCCCTGGAGGGCCCTAAATATTACCTCAGTCCCGTCCCATCTGTGCATGCGTTAGCTGCGGATGCCTATTGCGCTTACCTCTAGCAGGGTGTACCCCTGCGGCAGACATATTGTAATTTTGGGTGCAGGCGCACTCCCTGTTAGAGTCAAACGCCACATGCCAACTTTGCCGTGCAGACCCAGCTGAGCTGGTATGCACGTCCCAACGGCCTTGTATGCGCATGCCACAGCGGCGCAGAGCCCTGTGTTTTGCTGGGGGAGTGACGTGGGAGTGGCCTCAGTGGTGTATTTGTGGCCTTCCAAGGGGGTTGCAGACAGCGGACCACCCACAATTGGTGTGGCCCACCAAAGTGCACACAAACCCAGAATAGTCATAATCCTGGGTGTGGGTCCACTTTGATGTGGTCTATGTATAACTGTTTATGACTGTTTTCTGATGTCATGTATTTATGTTATTTTGTTTGTTGTTTTTTCATAGGACTTCTGCCTCGCCGAATATGACTATGCCCGTGGAGGAAAGAAACGCATAGCCATGGAGGTGAAGGCCACAGTGTCCCGGCGCTTCCAGACCGAGCTCACAATCCGCTCTATCCAACAAAAGTGGTCCGATTTCAAGCGCCGGGACCCTGAAGGCGTGTACCGCCTATATGATGCCTACGCATCAGGTAAGTTAAAGCTTATGTTATGTTTTGCCTTTGTGCAGAATCATCTGCTAAGCTCTGTCCATTTGTGCTCTTTAGATTAATTATTTTCTTTCACCCCCTCCACACAGATAAGCGTCCTCCCCTGGGGAAACGTGGGAAGGGATTCCTCCCCCGAACCAGGCAGGCGGACTCGGGGGAGTCATCGGGGGAGGGTCCCTCCCGCGGGTCCTATTTAGAGGACCCAGGGGAGGAAGGGGATGACGCCCCAGAGGAGTGTGCTGCTGGGGGGCTGGCTGGATCAAGCCTCAGCTCCTCACACTCTGAGTGTGAGGAATCTCACCAGGCAAGGGGCCACTCTCAAGCAGGGAGTGAGAGGGAGGAGGGTGGCCCTTTGCCTGGTGGATCTTCCGACCAGAGTGTGAGGAGCCGAGGCTCCCCGCCTCCTCCTCAGAGCCCTCCCTGGGCTTCAAGTGGCGCTTCATCCCCTGGTGAGTGTACATTTTTTAATTGTTAGTCTGTGACAGGTTTCATCTTGCAATGTGTCCTTAGCCCTTGCCATTCCTCTCTAATTTGCAGGGCATCATATAGGCGGCACCTCCATGGCATTTTGGCGTAGGATTCTCCACGGGCATAGTCATGGTAAGTGTTATTGGTTACCCATCACATTCCCAATGTTATTACATTCATTCAAGTGCACCCAAAAACATTGATGGTGCTCGGTTTCTGTAAGCTTCCAGGACCAATCACATCCCTCACCCAGGGCCCCCCACACCCAAAAAAAACCACACAACTCCTTACCTCTTTGGGGGTTGGCAAAGCTACCGTCCAAGCCTCCTGTGTGACACTGTAGATGTGTGTGCGCCTGCGCTCTTTTTCAAAATGGCCTGCGCATCCGCACACACTCGAGGAGTGATGTATTGAAGGCAGCGGGCGCGGAGTAAGTTGGCTCATGCAAATTGTGTGGCTCGGCCAAAGTGGACCCAAACCAAGATTAGCAGCAATCCTGTGTATAGGCCCACTTGTAACAGACACATGTTTCCTGGTCCATTGTCACAGCTGGTTTGATAAGGTACCCTAACCTCACAAACCCCACTACAGTGCTAGCCAACTGTCAACCACCCCTATGTTTCTGCCAACACCATGATGGGTGTTTGCATTTCTTTTCTTGGGTTAAGTTGTTCCCGCTCCAACATGTGGCCCACTATTAACATTAGCCAAACAACTGCAAAAGATTCCTTTAAATAGCACTGTCTATGTTATTTGCACATTCTCTTTAGGGATACATGTGTGAAGCCTTACAAATTGACATTAACTCATGGTCCAGGAAATATGCTAATTTAGGTCAACCTGTATGTAACCATGCAAGCCTTTGCATTTTCAGACTCAATAACCAGATGGATGTCAAATAGTCATGTGTCATTTGCCCACTAATTGTGTTTTTGCCTTTTGCTTTATGTTGACAGATGTTGCGACGCAGACGGAGCCAGAGACCCTCCTCCCCACCCCAGCTCCAGGGACGGCCAGCAGCATGGGCCCCCGCCACAGCTGCGATGGTGAGTACATCCCACTTCATATGCCTAAAGACTTGTGAAACCTATGTCTTCTAGTCACATCAGCAGCCAATTTAAATTTACCTATGTGTTAATTTCACACACATCTCTATTCAATGTGTTGGCACAATAATCCAACATGCCTGTTTGCATGCTTGATTGTTGGCTCACATCCTTCATTAGGCCCCATAGAGACTATTTTTGCGTTAGACACAACCAAATGGGCCCGATTAGGTCTGGACCTGTAACATTATAGGGTAAACTCGTGGACTCGTTCGGACTTAGGCCCTGATGTTTGGCTGTTACTAAACACAAAAATGGACACACAGGGAATTAGACCTTCTTTGCTTCCCAAGAGTTAAACTGGAACAACAACCAGGATTTTGACTTTCCTGGGTGTTGTTCCACTACGGTGGGGCACCCCTGATCGGCACCGCTGTGTGACAACCCCCTGAACTCACTTTGACTCCAACAAATGTACAAGCCATTGCAAATTGCCTCCTCCTCCGCCTCCCCCGCGCCCCTTTTTACGGGGGCGTGCCTGCGCCGGCAATTCACAGACGGCCGGCGCAGGCACGCACACGTCTAGAGGGGCACCAGGGAGGGCCCAGCGGCACTGCCACACAGAAACTGAGGTAGGTATTTTGGGGTTTGGGGGGGGTTTCACACCCAGGGACATCCCGATCTTGGATGTCCCGCGGGGAGGGAGGTGATGGGGCAGGGAATCTGATAGATTCCCGGGCCGATCACCCGTGGGTGTTGGTACACTTTAAGCTAAAATGTATGCTTGGGATGTGTTGTTCACATTCCTGCCAGTCAATAGTACTCATATAATGTTAACCAATAAGCACACAGTGGTCAACAATGTTAATGTGAGTGTCACCTAATTGGACACACTGACATTACATTGCTACATCTGTGTCTGTTGAGGTCACTGCCAAATTATTAATAAATTGTTGTTTCTACATTTCTACAGCTTGTGAAAACCAGCATCGCAGACTGTGGCGGGAGATCCGGCTCCTGAAGCTGATGCTGCTGGCCAGGAAGAGGCGCCGACGGCGTCGTTAGGGTGGGGGGAAGGCTGGTCTCTTGATGGCCGTTGTTGGCCAAGGTTGGCCGTGTTGGCCATTGTTTGGATTAAAAAATTTTTGATTCACATCATTACAGTGTGTTGCATTGCAAAGCATAGTTTAACTGTCTCCCAAAACATTTGTGGGTCAATGTAGCCATACCTTTTGAGCCATTTCAGGTGTTAACCATAGTAAGCTATGGGCTCCAATGTGTGGGCTAAATTGACCAATACATTGACATATGTAGATCCAGATACTCATCCCTGACTGTGTTATTAGCGAGGTCTTAGGAAACACACAATTTAGAGGTGGGTGAAGCAAATATATTTACATAACCAAAAAGATACAAAATTAATATTCTTGGCTGGGTGGCCGGGGAGGTTGGGAGTCATTGCTAGGGGCGGTGTTGGGGGACAACAGTGCAGTAAAAAAGATAGACTGCTGTTGTATGAGCTGTTGTAGCAACAACAAAGTTTGGTCCTGCCGCTGTATTGCTTCTTCCTGGCGCTGTACAGATTGCTCAATTACATTTGCCAGCCGACCAAGTTCCTGGTTCTGTAGTTGGTTTTGGCGTAACTGGTCCACCTGGCGCTGCAGGGCCTCATTTTGTTGCTGACACATCAGCACCTGATTTTCCAACGCCGCAATGCGCTCATTAGTTCCATCACGCGGCTGTTGGCGACTGTAGTCCTCCAGCATCCGGACCCCTAGCTCGTAGAAATCGGCACTGGTTGGTGCCACACCTCCTCTTGCTGTGGTTTGAGGCTAAACAAATAGTAAACCACATTTTAGTCAAACAGAACCAATGCAGTTATGCCCCTCAAAATAATTCCCATAAACAGTCACTATACAACTTACCCTTGTCTGAGCCTCGGAAGCTTGGCCACATGGGACTTGGGAAGAGGTCCCAGCTTGGGGTTCTGGTTCCGCCTCCTGCCAAAACAACAATGAAAGGAAATGTGACATGTTGCTTCTTCCACTACCCACGAAGATGCCAATGTGGTTCTAGGTCGTCTACATCAGCCATGTTACCTGCGTGTCCTCCGGCACAGGTAGGCTCGAGGTTTCGCTGCCAGAGAGTGGCAATTCAACATCCGAGATGTCCGGCAAGTTGGCATATGCTAAACAGGAAAATCAGGTTAGTAGGTCTGTGGGCCAAACTCAAATGTAACCTGGTTAGGCTATCGAGGCCATACCTCTAAAAAGTTCCTAAATACACACTAGACCAAAGGTCTCTGTTAAACTCAGATTGTTAACATGTATGTTACAGGACTAAGACGCACTAATTTCTGCTAATCACATCAGAAACATTGCTTAAATTAAACATACCCGCAATGTCCCAGATGTCTGGAGTGGGGTCCTCACTCGAGCTTGGACCTTGAAAATACATGTGGACACACAAGTTGCCAGAAGCAAGTGCCACAAAAGTAGAGCCAAAATACAGACTAGAGCAAGGCAAAACCACTTACCCTCATCTCTGGCAGCCGGAACTTGAGGGGCCCTTTCTGGACAGCCACTTCCGATATTCGGGTCAACTAAAAAAAAAAAGGAATGTCTCTAAATAATCAGCAAACTACTACGGGGAATGTTTGGCTAAAAAGATGTCCGCAAAAATACATTGCTATCACTCAAATAACTAATAGACTGACCCTGGGGAGGCAACCAGCACTCCCAAGAGGCATCTTCAAGTTTACCAAGCAAACATGTAGCTTAGTAGACTAACCAAAATGAACCAGTGTAACATAAACAGCATAAAGGATACATTATGTATTGCTCTACACACCAACAGGGTCCTGTTGACCGGCAACATCGGAAGTGGGGTCCAAAGATGAACCAGTCACTTGGCCTACCAAGAAAAAAGAGGAATGAGACACATGCACTTGAGTAAAAGTGGATCAAGCAAGGTGAACACATGCACTTACCGACAGCCAAAGAGTAGGTGGGATCCGGAGGAGATGCTGGGGCCAAGGGCATGGGAGCTAGGCCAAAATAAAGCCAACATTGAGCCATAGTTAATGTGCGTGCCAAAATACAACATGCATTAAGGTGTGTGAGCAGCTCTTTCACTAATATTCACTAATCAAGGCCAGTGTGGCTCCCACATTGATATGCCGATATATGGCTACACATTTCTGGCGTCCTACATATCTACACATGTTAGGGCCTTGTTAGTTAGTTAGTTAGTTAGAGTGTTACAGTGGGCGTGCAATTAGGGCGCAGGCACATATTATTAATACTCAACAGGGCCAAACTTGATTGTTTGAGCTGCTCCCACACCCATTTGTTAACAAAACAACCAGCAACCAAATTAGGGGTAAATACCTTCAATGGCAGACTGGGGTAGCCTTGAGGTTGCTGGAAGGGCAGGAGCTTGGGTGTCCTGAGGCACATCCCGGACAGCAGCATGTGCACCTATGCATAAAGCAACAGACAGAAAAGTTACAAATGTTTTAGCTGTAATGTAATACTTCACAGGTCCTACTGTTAGTTGGTCAGAATGTAAAAATGCAAATCACATACATTAACATTAGGTTATTATAAAAGCCAGAAAATATGTACCTTCAGTCCAACCGGTGGTGTCATCCCCAGGATCCACACCCTGCAGCCGAGCCAGTGGGATTTTGGCCTTCAGCATCTCCTCATACGGCCTGTAGGTACTCTTTGGAGCCTGGATGAACCCACTGTCCACATCAAGATCGTGATTCATCTTTTTCATAAGGGCCCCTCGCAAAGTGTAGAAGCGTTTCCTGCAGGATGGGCCACTACGTGGGTGTTGAGCTGTGCTACTAAGCTCCACACCAATGGCATCCCACAGTTTGCTTCTTTCTTGTTTGCCTATGGACTTGCTTTGGGAGCCAAAGAGTAGCTCCCATTTAGCAAGTGTAAGGCGCACAAGATGATTATTCTCAGCCAAATTAAATTCAGGCTCCCTCTTGGCACCTGGGCGCTTAGCCTGGGGTGCTGCCCCACCTTCAGGCTGTGCCCTTTTCCGTAAGGGAGGTCTGCGCACAGCACCCACCAAACTCCTACTCGGGCCTGCTGTGGCCGGCAGATGTCCTGAATTTGGCTCCATCCTGTAGCTGCACACACACACAAATACACACCCAACAAGCACGCATGCAGACTACAGAATGGCATCGCAATCTGTTAGGCTTGGGCAGGTTTTATGTGCTCTAACAGCCAATCCAAAAGCAGCCCACTTAATTGATTCACACATACAGCCCAGTTCCTTCTAGGCACACCTCCACTGCACTGACAGAAGCATGTGTGTTAGCCAATTAACTCATTACAGACCTCATTAAACAAACAACACACACCCAAATCCAACAATGGACTGATGTATCTCAAACCCTTGTGACATGTGGTTAGCCTAATGGCTATTTAAAAAAACATCAGCTTCCCTTTCATTGGTCCACCCCTGATTTTTGGGCCATGTCCGTTAATGCACGCAAGTTACGGCTCAAGTACGCTAGTAGCGCTACTAGCGTGCGCGTGCGCATTCTGTTTTACGCACACCTGGGTCGGCTAATTGGCGCCCGGAAATAGCAGAGCGACGCAAAAGGCGGCAAAGCGGACCTGTCACTTTAGAAAATGAAGTATAAAAGGAAGGAATGTTCTAGCTTCTGCTATTCTTACACTGTGGCAAAGGCTGTGGTGTGGTGCTGTGCTCGCTTCCCTTAGCTCATTTGAGCCTCTGTCTGGTTTCTGTCCTCACTCTCTGTGGCTTGTTGGGTGATTTCTGACATCAGTGCTGTTTCTTTAGGAGCTTGGTTTTGGTGGCATCTGCAAATATTGTGTAGCATACAGCAAGTGAGGCTTGATTTTGGGGCCTTTTGTGGGCTGTGCAGCAACTCCCCTCTTGGTTGTGCCTAACTTAGAAAGCTGGTTTTCAGCAGGCTGGTGGTTTGGACCACTATAGTTCTGGTTTTGTGGTGAGCTGCATTGTAGCGGGTGTGTGTGGAGTGTGATTGTTTGTGTGTGTGTTGTGTGTTAGTGGTTTTTTTTGTTTATTTTTGTTTTTGTATATATCTTTAGTGTGTGTGATGGATAAGAGGGTGATGTATGGTGTCTGGGTGGATAGATGTATGTGTATGCTGAAAGAGCAGGAGGAAAGGGAGCGGGGTGTTGTGAGGCTTAGGGCACCCCGCTCCTTTGCAATCCGCCTTTCAGTATGGGACTTAAGTGACGAGCAGATCAGGAGCCGCTTCCGTCTGAATCGTGCTGCACTACAGTCCCTATATGATCAGATTAAGACCAAAATCGAGCCATCCACCAAACGCACTCATTCCATTCCAGGCATAGTACGCCTGTGTGCCACTCTGAATATTTTGGCACGAGGGACCTTCCAGGCAACCTCAGCCCTCCTCAGCGGGATAAGCCAGGCTACTATGAGCCGCATACTAATCCAGGTAGTTCTGGCAATTTGTGATTTAATCCCAATTTACATCAGGTTTCCTGAGGATGAGGAAGAGGTTGCCAAAATAAAACATGCTTTCTATCTGATGGGAGGGATCCCGAATGTGCTAGGGTGCGTTGATGGTACACATATCCCTTTCCGCCCTCCCCGTGCACAGGAGCTGTCCTACAGAAACCGGAAACAATTCCATTCAATTAATGTGATGGTGGTCTGTGACCCAGACATGAGGCTGCGGGCGGTGAGATCGGGGTTCCCCGGCTCATGCCACGATTCTTACGTCTTGCAGCGGACAGTCCTGTGCCGGAAGTTTGATAACAACGAAATGCCAGCTGGCTGGCTACTGGGTAATAAATTAACCATGTCAATGTATTTTGATAATATGTGGCCTAGTAAGCCAATTTTAACCAAACTACCAACAAAAAACATGTACTAGTACTAATTGCTGTCTCTCTCCTTGTGTTTTTTCTACAGCGGACAAGGGATATGGGCAGAGAACGTGGGTCATGACTCCGGTCAGGAACCCACGGACCTCTGCCCATGAACGCTACAATGCAGCGCATCGCAAGACCAGAAGCATTGTGGAAAGAACCATCGGCCTGCTGAAAGCACGCTTTCTCTGTTTGGCACGGCCAGGAGGAGAGATGCTCTACAGCCCACAGAAGGTTTCCAAGATCATCCTTGCCTGCTGTGTGCTACACAACATTTGCATTTGTCACCGAATCCAAGCCCCCGAGGAGACAGCACTGGTGCCAGAAATCCCCAACCTGCCCGCAGAAAGAAGTGAGGACACCCAGACTGGCGATGAGCTAAGGGAAAGGATGATCACTTCTTTTTTTGCGGTAAGCTAACTACCCTTCACTCTAATGCAAGTACTGCACTACTGGTTAAATGTATTTGACCTCCCATCAAAATGAGCAAAAAAACACACTAAGGGGGTGTAAGATGACCAAAACCACTCTAAAGGGGGTGTAAGATGACCCAAACCATTCTAAGGGGGGTGTAAGATGACCAAAACCACTCTAAGGGGGGTGTAAGATGACCCAAACCACTCTAAGGGGGGGTGTAAGATGACCCAAACCACTCTAAGGGGGGTGTAAGATGACCCAAACCACTCTAAGGGGGGTGTAAGATGACCCAAACCATTCTAAGGGGGGGTGTAAGATGACCCAAACCACTCTAAGGGGGGTGTAAGATGACCCAAACCACTCTAAGGGGGGTGTAAGATGACCAAAACCACTCTAAAGGGGGTGTAAGATGACCCAAACCATTCTAAGGGGGGTGTAAGATGACCAAAACCACTCTAAGGGGGGTGTAAGATGACCCAAACCATTCTAAGGGGGGTGTAAGATGACCAAAACCACTCTCAGGGGGGTGTAAGATGACCCAAACCACTCTAAGGGGGGTGTAAGATGACCCAAACCATTCTAAGGGGGGGTGTAAGATGACCCAAACCACTCTAAGGGGGGTGTAAGATGACCCAAACCACTCTAAGGGGGGGTGTAAGATGACCCAAACCACTCTAAGGGGGGTGTAAGATGACCCAAACCACTCTAAGGGGGGTGTAAGATGACCAAAACCATTGTAAGGGGGGGTGTAAGATGACCCAAACCATTGTAAGGGGGGGTGTAAGATGACCAAAACCACTCTAAGGGGGGTGTAAGATGACCCAAACCATTCTAAGGGGGGTGTAAGATGACCCAAACCACTCAAAGGGGGGGTGTAAGACGCCAATGTTGGTTATCAAGTAATGCATTTTTGTATTTGCTACAACTATACTACTTTAAAGATCTATACTAACTGCACTTTTCTTATTTTTTCAGGCACAAACACGGGCACCGTGATCTATATTTCGGACTTTCCCAACTTTATTTTACTTTACTTTGCTTTTTCCTTTCTGTTTTAATTTTACTTTACCATTTCTCTTGTGTTCTTTTTTAATTTTAGGTAGATTTGAATAAAAAATCTACTATATATAGATACATGTGGCTATGTGTTTAATTCTGGTGAACGTTTCCTTGGCATTCTACTTCCTATTGTAATTATATTTTTCTGGCTGATTTATGTTTTTATTTCCCTTTTCCATTTTCATATTATTTCTCATTTCTGTTTTTCTTTTCTTTTTCTATTTTCCTTTCTCATTTCTGTTTTTATTTTTACTATTTTGCTTTCTCATTTCTGTTTTTCTTTTTTCTATTTTCCTTTCTCATTTCTGTTTTGCTTTTCTTTTTCTATTTTCCTTTCTCATTTCTGTTTTTCTTTTTACTATTTTGCTTTCTCATTTCTGTTTTTCTTTGTTCTATTTTCCTTTCTCATTTCTGTTTTTCTTTTCTTTTTCTATTTTCCTTTCTCATTTCTGTTTTTCTTTTTTCTATTTTCCTTTCTCATTTCTGTTTTTCTTTTCTTTTTCTATTTTCCTTTCTCATTTCTGTTTTTCTTTTTACTATTTTGCTTTCTCATTTCTGTTTTTCTTTGTTCTATTTTCCTTTCTCATTTCTGTTTTTCTTTTCTTTTTCTATTTTCCTTTCTCATTTCTGTTTTTCTTTTCTTTTTCTATTTTCCTTTCTCATTTCTGTTTTTCTTTTTACTATTTTGCTTTCTCATTTCTGTTTTTCTTGGTTCTATTTTCCTTTCTCATTTCTGTTTTTCTTTTCTTTTTCTATTTTCCTTTCTCATTTCTGTTTTTATTTTCTTTTTCTATTTTCCTTTCTCATTTCTGTTTTTCTTTTTAATATTTTGCTTTCTCATTTCTGTTTTTCTTTTTTCTATTTTCCTTTCTCATTTCTGTTTTTCTTTTCTTTTTCGATTTTCCATTTTTCTCTGTTCTGTTTTTCTTTTCATTTTCTTTCTCATTGGTGGTTTAATTGTATTTCCTTTTTATTTAACAAATAAAAAAAAAAAAAAAATTGTGGCTATGTGTTTAATTATGTTTTATTTTGCATTTATATTCGAATATCTGGTTGAATTTAATTTCCTTTTCAACACAAAATAAAAACTCTTTAAATTTTTAACAAATGTGGCAATGTCTTTTATTCAGAAGGTACTGAATGGCCAGGACACAGCAAAGCTAACAGGCGCTGTGTAGAATAGCGTGGTCACACTGACTGACAGCGCCTACAAAGCTGAGGGCCAACATCATATTCAGCAATGTAGGCGTTGTTCGCAACAACGCCAGGTAGCGACTGAGGAGGCCTGCTATAGCGAATCGCTACCGCCCGCGGCTGACGCTAGCGGCGCTCTTAGCGCCATACTTCAGTCGCTCATCTGTCGCTACCTGGCGCTATTGATGAATCGGCCTCAAAGTGCGCACCTTGCGTTTCTTCAACCAAAACAACTCTTTACATTTGGAATATCCCCCATAAACCATATATTCCCTGAAAGTACACACGTTAAGCTTTCTAAGCATACCCAGCTTGTTGTAGTGGGCTCATCTTTCTGGAATTAATCCCTCAAAGAATTTTTTGGTTGCCCAGGGTTTCCCTAAAAAATGTATAAAAAAGCTGAATAAAAAACACCTTTTCCTAAAATATAAATATGCAAACAAGAAAAAACAAGCTAAGTCTGAAAGCGCAAGGTCCCCCGAACAGAACAATACCCAACATGCATAGCTACTTTTAACCCTTTTAATTGACAGCCTACTTGAGATTTTGTCACCCTCTGTTGACAGGTCATTTTTCCCCATTTTGCGCCATGTTTTGCGCCATTTTTGCTGGAATTTTCTAGAAAGTTATATATACATTTTTTTTTGCAGCAGAGTTTAGGCTTTAACATGAAATGTCTTGTAAATTTAATTCTGTTTTTTACAATATTATTATTAAGTAAAAATAAATAATTTTTTTTTTAGAAAATTGTCTCCTTTATTTTAAATAAAAAATGTATTTTATTAAAGTAAAACCATATTGCATGAGAAAGCCCCATTTCTACCGATTAGAACGGTACCACATACCGGTAGCCCCCTGTTCCTGCCCAGGAGACCCCCCCTAACTGAAACAAGTACTTTATAACATTTACAAATAAAATACAACTACCATCCACACTGCAAAGGGTTAAATCGAGGGGGGCATTTTTTGGGGGGATTTTTAAGGGTTAAAAACCCTTAAACCCTTAAAAATCGAAAAAAAAAATGACGTGGGGTCCCCCTTACCCAAAATAACCAGCCCGGGACCAGCTATGCAGGGCTTGTAGGAACAGGGCACAGGGGCCAGCTAAAGCTGGCCCCTGGCCCTGCAGGCTACGAGCCCGCATAGCCCATGGCCACGGGCTCTTCTGCCCCCCCCCCCGGGCTTTGGGGAGGCAGGTAATGGGGGTGCCGGGGGTTAATGGCAAGTCACCCACTAGCCGCAGGTGACTTGCCAGCCCCCAGCCTTGTGAACTGGTATAGGGATCTCTTGGACCCCTTACCAGTTCACAAGGGGTTAAGTGTAAAAAAAAAACCACACACACAGAGAAAAAAAATATTTTATTATTATTTTTTTTAATACTTACCTCCCATCCATCTTGCACTGTGTCCCTCGGCAGTCACTGGCTTCTGCTCACCTGCTGGAAGCCTTTTATAGCTGCTGGGTGACAGAACATAAGGGGTTAATTTAAAAAAATGACATAGTGGGAGGGGGACCCTTAAAAACCCTTAAAAATCCCCCAAAAAATGACATGGGGTCCCCCTTACCTGAAGTAACCAGCCCGGGACCAGCTATGCAGGGCTTCTAGGAAAAGGGCACAGGGGCCAGCTTTTGTGACCCCTGGCCCTGCAGGCTACAAGCCCGCATAGCCCGTGGCCACGGGCTCTGTTCTGCCCTCCCCCCCCCGATCAGATCATCACCTGCCTTCCTCGACTTGTGGCCAGCGATGACAAGTGTCAGAAATGACAGCCGGAGTCAGGATGACACCGAGGCGTGACGTCATCAAAGGGGCTGGGCTTAGCGGCAAGATGGCGGCGCCCATCGAGGAGGACAGGGAGAGGGCCTTTCAGGCCTTCCCCTGAAGCTGGAGAGCCAGGGGGGGGGCAATCGGAGACCCCTCTGGTGAAGAGGAGACCCTGCGGGAGCGATCGGGCATTGAGGTAAGTAAATATAATTTTTATTTATTTTTTTACATGTATTTCGGCGGCTGCTGAAGGGGGGGGGCTATTCTGGGCCCTCCCCTGCACCCGGGGGGGCCTGGGTGGGGGATCGAAGCCCCCCCAGATGAAGAGGAGACCCGGCCGGATCGAACAAGGGGTCAGGTGAGTGTTTTTGTTATTTTACTTTTACTGTAGCAGTAAAAGTACGTGCTTGGCACTTAAGTGGAGTGGAAGCAAGCACGTAGAATCTACGTGCTTGCCACTGAAAGGGTTAACCAGAGCGCAGGGCGCAACCTTTTCTGCGTTAAATTAGACGCTAGATGGCTGCCACCTCGGTGCTTCCACTTTATTATTTCTTAAATCGGACACTGCGGAGTGCCGCTGAAGCTAAAAAAGTGGTGCTGTGTGGCGCTGATGCTACTTAAATAGGGCTCCCCGTCTGTGTGTGATGTTGTTTACTGTAACATGTATATATGGACTTTCTGTGATATAACTAAAGATACATTTTGCAAAATTTAAATTGAGTTCATGGTCTACATTCAACCCCTTGCACTGTCAGTCTGTTTTGGGGGTCTGATGAGGGGACATGTTCGCAGTCTGCACATTAAAATTTTAGGCTAATGGCCAGATCCATGCGCACAGTGAGCATGCTCCGATTAAGTCATTAGGAGATTTTCCACTCATTTTCTTACATGGAGTATCCTTTAGCTTTTGGTAATGGTTACTGTTAACACTTTCTTAACCAGTTCATAGGAGACATTCACTTGAATGAATTGCCTTCCATATGCTTTTTTCAATCCATATCTATTTATGGCATTGTAATGATATCTCTGCATTTGTAACAATATCTTGTATATAAAAGTGACCTTCCTAAATATATCAATTTCTGCAATCCGACTGATTGGTGTGCATCTATTAATAATTTAACCAGATACTCTGACAGCATCCTGGCATGACAGTGCCATATTTCACTAGGTGCCATAGACCCTAACTGGCTTCATAAGATGGAATCCCTGGTCTGGTCTTTCTTTTTTTTTTTTGAAAGATAAATACTAGATGCGCAGGGGTGCCCTAGGTAAAGATCACCATCTGAGCAATGATACAGATACAAGAGACTGACTATTCCATTAGGAGTAAATGGTGCAATGAAAATAAAAGATAGGATGTCTTTGCTTCTGTTAGCTCTGTGCTGATATTTATGTGTTCTGTGTTGCTGGTAAAATGGAATCTTTTGCCAATAATGAATCTTTGTGGATTTGGTAAATGCCATGCCTAAAGCTGACCATAGTGCTGTTTACTACTCGCTATCACGGCAAATGCTAAAGATCAGTGGAGTAGCTAAATGTGACGGGGCCATTTAACTCAGTTGGATGCTGCTAGACTGAAACAGGAGACTCATATGCTGCTTCCTTTCTCTAAATGATAACAAATGAGAGGTGGAAGAGCAACAATGATGGGGCCCCCCTGACCCTCTGGACCCCAGGGTGCCACCCCAGGGTGCCACACCTTCTGCAACCCCTCAAGTTACACCCATGCTAAAGATGTCAACCTCTGTGAGTTGCACCAACCTTTTCCAATTTCCACACTGAAACAGGACCAACACCCTTACAATAAACAACGCTCATATGTTGTGTTCAGCAAGTACAGCCAAACTTTGAAAAAAAGTTTCGTTCAGATACCCAAACCTGAGCCGAACCCAAACCCAGTCCCCACTGGAATCAAGGGAGACCCAAACTTTGGGGGGCGATTTTGCCTTTCTGCCCCCCAGTCCTTTGCAACCGGGACTGTGTAGTAAAAAAAAAAAGTGGGGGGAGGTGTGCGCTGTACAACTTACCTGAGCCCCGCAATCCTGTTGGTGGTGGGCGTTCTGCTGTCAAATAGGCTACAGCCGGGGCTTCAGAAAGATGGCCACTGCTTCCATGAATGAGGACACTGGTAACAGTGCCCTCACGTATGGGAGCGGCGGCCATTTTTCTCCATACTTTAGGTTGAGCTGGTTGATAGGCTGCTCAACTTTTCTGGGTTTGGGCTGAACGCTGAACTCTAACAGGGAGTTCTGGCTGAAATTTGTATTCAGGTTTGCGAACCCGAACTCACAAAGTTTGGTACGAACCCGAACTTTGCCGTTCAGGTTCACCCAACACTACTCATATATATCAGATTGCTGAACATAAAAATTCATATACCTTTTTGGAACTCCTGCAGTGGCCGATTTAACACCAAAATGGCATCCTATGGAGCTGCAGGCCGCCTTCAAAGAGAAAGTGCTGCTGAGTTTTCTGCCATTGTGAATTGTGGGTTATGTTGGTTAAATCCAGGCAGCAGCACAGCTGAGAAGCTATGAAAGGGAGTCTCATGAGTGCTTCAAGATGGCCGATACTAGGAGCAAGTTGGCAAGGCGGTGTTTCAGCTTTGAGTGGATGCAGCAGTAAAAGTAAGTGCTGACAATGATTCAGTATCACACATGCAGATGGGGCAAGTGAGTTTTGGGGAGTTTCCTTTTAACTGTGCAAGGCTGTTGGTCCGGTTTTAAGGGACTGTCTAGGCTAAATGTGAAAAACATGATTCAGCAGCTTACCTCTTCATATCTGCCCTCTCCCTTCCTGTAACCTCGCAACAGCACCTAGAAATAGAAACTTGGCCCTGTCCCTGATTCCCCCAGCAGTAGACCACTGATCATAAGGCTGGACTGGTGGTCTATAACTCTGCCCCCTGTGGACACCTGGGAATTGCAGCATTGTGATTAGGTGTCAAAGTATGCTGATACAAACACACTGCCTGCTATTGTACTGGAGTGTGGGCACACCCACTGGCTGAGGATTGAAAATAATTAATACAAAATTCAAAATACATTTCTCCACCTTGGGGGTAATTTTCAAACAAATTGAAAAGAAACAGGAAACAGTAACTTTAGTGCTTGTGTTTATATGGTCTATGTAGTTGACTGGATGATTCCACTAACCTTCTTACTGCAATCATTTACACAAGGGAGGGACTTCTTAAATACAGAAATTAGCAGGTAAGGTGGATCAGTGGCTTTGGTGGCGGCTTAATTGATGTGGAAGGTAAGGTCTTACTTCTAAAGAATGGAATCCGATGGAAGCGCAGGCGGGGTTCTAATTATAAAAAAGGCAGAGGAAACAGATATATTGATATGGTGTCATGGATTAAATTATTAGGAACGTATAGGGGATAAAACCTCATTATAAAATAACTATGTTTTAGTAGGTTTGTATATGTGTTGCAACTGTCACAGCTACAGTAACAACTAGAGGAGGCGGGGCTTAAAGGAGCACTATCGCGAAAAAATGGCCCAATGATAAAAATCCATATAAACATGCTGGATGGCAGGAGGAGGGGTCACTCAGAAATATCCAGCCAGGCTGGTTTCTTTTATTTTAATGGAAGGAAGAGGAAATCAAGGGTTCTGTCACACCCGATACACTAAACCCGTCAGCCCTGGATTTTATTCCTACCAGGAGAAGAAATCACAAGCTTGGGGGGAGTTTTATTCAGTGCGAGTGTAAAAGTGATCCCTCCTCTCATTAGCCAACATGCTTATATGAATTTTTAACATTACACAATTTCAGGATAGTGCTCCTTTAACTACTATGATAGGGGGGGGCAGGGCTTAACTATTATAATAGGGGGGGCAGGGCTTAACTACTATGATAGGGGAGCAGGGCTTAGCTACTATAATAGGGGGAAAGGGCTTAATTACTATGATGGGGGGGCAGGGCTTAACTACTATGATAGGGGGGACAGGGCTGAACTACTATGATAGGGGGGCAGGGCTTAACTACTATGATAGGGGGGCAGGGCTAAACTACTATGATGGGGGGCAGGGCTTAACTACTATGATAGGGGGGCAGGGCTTAACTACTATGATGGGGGGCAGGGCTTAACTACTATGATGGGGGCAGGGCTTAACTACTATGATAGGGGGGCAGGGCTTAACTACTATGATGGGGGGGCAGGGCTTAACTACTATGATAGGGGAGGCAGGGCTTAACTACTATGATAGGGGGGCAGGGCTTAACTACTATGATAGGGGGAAGGGGCTTAACAACTATGATAGGGGGGCAGGGCTTAACTACTATGATAGGGGGCAGGGCTTAACTACTATGATGGGGGGCAGGGCTTAACTACTATGATAGGGGGGCAGGGCTTAACTACTATGATGGGGGGGCAGGGCTTAACTACTATGATAGGGGGAGCAGGGCTTAACTACTATGATAGGGGGGCAGGGCTTAACAACTATGATGGGGCAGGGCTTAACTACTATGATGGGGGGGCAGGGCTTAACTACTATGATGGGGGGGCAGGGCTTAACTACCATGATGGGGGCAAAGCTTAACTACTATGATAGGGGGGCAGGGCTTAACTACTATGATAGGAGGACAGGGCTTAACAACTATGATGGGGGCAGGGCTTAACTACTTTGATAGGGGGGCAGGGCTTAACTACTATGATAGGGGGGTAGGGCTTAACTACTATGATAGGGGGGTAGGGCTTAACTACTATGATGGGGGGTAGGGCTTAACTACTATGATAGGGGGGCAGGGCTTAACTACTATGATAGGGGGCAGGGCTTAACTACTATGATAGAGGGGGCAGGGCTTAACTACTATGATGGGGGTGGGACTTAACTACTATGATGGGGGGAAGGGCTTAAATACTATGATAGAGGGGGCAGGGCTTAACTACTATGATGGGGGTGGGGCTTAACTACTATGATAGGGGGCAGGGCTTAACTACTATGATGGGGGCAGGGCTTAACTACTATGATAGGGGAGGCAGGGCTTAACTACTATGATAGGGGAGGCAGGGCTTAACTAATAGGGTAGAGAAGACAATTACTGAGGGAGGCAGGGCTTAACTACTATGATAGGGGAGGCAGGGCTTAACTACTATGATAGAGGAGGCAGGGCTTAACTAAAAGGGTGGAGAAGACTTAATTACTGAGGGAGGTAGGGCTTAACTACTATGATGGGGTGCAGGGCTTAACTAATAGGGTAGAGAAGACAATTACTGAGGGAGGTAGGGCTTAACTACTATGATGGGGGGGGGCAGGGCCTAACTACTATGATAGGGGGGGGCAGGGCCTAACTACTATGATAGGGGGGGCAGGGCCTAACTACTATGATAGGGGGGGCAGGGCTTAACTACTATGATAGGGGAGGCAGGGCTTAACTACTATGATAGGGGGGGCAGGGCTTAACTAATAGGGTAGAGAAGACAATTACTGAGGGAGGTAGGGCTTAATTACTATGATAGGGGGGCAGGGCTTAACTACTATGATAGGGGGGGGCAGGGCTTAACTACTATGATAGGGGGGCAGGGCTTAACTACTATGATAGGGGGGGCAGGGCTTAACTACTATGATAGGGGGGCAGGGCTTAACTACTATGATAGGGGGGCAGGGCTTAACTACTATGATAGGGGGAGCAGGGCTTAACTACTATGATAGGGGGCAGGGCTAAACTACTATGATGGGGGCAGGGCTTAACTACTATGATAGGGGGGCAGGGCTTAACTACTATGATGGGGGGCAGGGCTTAACTACTATGATAGGGGGGGCAGGGCTTAACTACTATGATAGGGGAGGCAGGGCTTAACTACTATGATAGGGGAGGCAGGGCTTACCTAATAGGGTAGAGAAGACAATTACTGAGGGAGGTAGGGCTTAACTACTATGATAGGGTGGGCAGGGCTTAACTACTATGATAGGGGAGGCAGGGCTTAACTAATAGGGTAGAGAAGACTTAATTACTGAGGGAGGTAGGGCTTAACTACTATGATAGGGGGGCAGGGCTTAACTACTATGATAGGGGGGCAGGGCTTAACTACTATGATGGGCGCAGGGCTTAACTACTATGATGGGGGGGCAGGGCTTAACTACTATGATAGGGGGGTGGCAGGGCTTAACTACTATGATAGGGGAGGCAGGGCTTAACTAATAGGGAAGAGAATACAATTACTGAGGGAGGTAGGGCTTAACTACTATGATGGGGGGCAGGGCTTAACTACTATGATGGGGGGCAGGGCTTAACTACTATGATAGGGGGGCAGGGCTTAACTACTATGATAGGGGAGGCAGGGCTTAACTAATAGGGTAGAGAAGACAATTACTGAGGGAGGTAGGGCTTAACTACTATGATAGGGGAGGCAGGGCTTAACTACTATGATAGGGGGGCAGGGCTTAACTACTATGATAGGGGGGCAGGGCTTAACTACTATGATAGGGGGGCAGGGCTTAACTAATAGGGTAGAGAAGACAATTACTGAGGGAGGTAGGGCTTAACTACTATGATAGGGGAGGCAGGGCTTAACTACTATGATAGGGGGGCAGGGCTTAACTACTATGATGGGGGCAGGGCTTAACTACTATGATAGGGGGGCAGGGCTTAACTACTATGATGGGGGGCAGGGCTTAACTACTATGATAGGGGGGCAGGGCTTAACTACTATGATGGGGGGCAGGGCTTAACTACTATGATAGGGGGGGCAGGGCTTAACTACTATGATAGGGGGTAGGGCTTAACTACTATGATAGGGGGGCAGGGCTTAACTACTATGATAGGGGGGCAGGGCTTAACTACTATGATAGGGGGGCAGGGCTTAACTACTATGATAGAGGGGGCAGGGCTTAACTACTATGATAGGGGGGCAGGGCTTAACTACTATGATAGGGGGGCAGGGCTTAACTACTATGATAGAGGGGGCAGGGCTTAACTACTATGATGGGGGTGGGACTTAACTACTATGATGGGGGAAGGGCTTAAATACTATGATAGAGGGGGCAGGGCTTAACTACTATGATGGGGGTGGGGCTTAACTACTATGATAGGGGGCAGGGCTTAACTACTATGATGTAGGCAGGGCTTAACTACTATGATAGGGGAGGCAGGGCTTAACTACTATGATAGGGGAGGCAGGGCTTAACTAATAGGGTAGAGAAGACAATTACTGAGGGAGGCAGGGCTTAACTACTATGATAGGGGAGGCAGGGCTTAACTACTATGATAGAGGAGGCAGGGCTTAACTAAAAGGGTGGAGAAGACTTAATTACTGAGGGAGGTAGGGCTTAACTACTATGATGGGTTGCAGGGCTTAACTAATAGGGTAGAGAAGACAATTACTGAGGGAGGTAGGGCTTAACTACTATGATGGGAGGGGGCAGGGCCTAACTACTATGATAGGGGGGGCAGGGCCTAACTACTATGATAGGGGGGGGGCAGGGCCTAACTACTATGATAGGGGGGGCAGGGCTTAACTACTATGATAGGGGAGGCAGGGCTTAACTACTATGATAGGGGGGGCAGGGCTTAACTAATAGGGTAGAGAAGACAATTACTGAGGGAGGTAGGGCTTAACTAGTATGATAGGGGGGGCAGGGCTTAACTACTATGATAGGGGGGGCAGGGCTTAACTACTATGATAGGGGAGGCAGGGCTTAACTAATAGGGTAGAGAAGACTTAATTACTGAGGGAGGTAGGGCTTAACTACTATGATAGGGGGGCAGGGCTTAACTACTATGATAGGGGGGCAGGGCTTAACTACTATGATGGGGGCAGGGCTTAACTACTATGATGGGGGGGCAGGGCTTAACTACTATGATAGGGGAGGCAGGGCTTAACTAATAGGGTAGAGAAGACTTAATTACTGAGGGAGGTAGGGCTTAACTACTATGATAGGGGGGCAGGGCTTAACTACTATGATAGGGGGGGCAGGGCTTAACTACTATGATAGGGGGGCAGGGCTTAACTGATATGGGGGGCAGGGCTTAACTACTATGATAGGGGGGGCAGGGATTAACTACTATGATAGGGGGTGCAGGGCTTAACTTCTATGATAGGGGAGGCAGGGCTTAACTACTATTATAGGGGGGGCAGGGCTTAACTACTATGATAGGGGGGCAGGGATTAACTACTATTATAGGGGGGGCAGGGCTTAACTACTATGATAGGGGAGGCAGGGCTTAACTACTATGATAGGGGGGCAGGGCTTAACTACTATGATAGGGGGGCAGGGCTTAACTACTATGATGGGGGGGCAGGGCTTAACAACTATGATAGGGGAGGCAGGGTATAACTACTATGATAGGTAGGTGGCAGGGCTTAACTACTATGATAGGGGAGGCAGGGCTTAACTTATAGGGTAGAGAAGACAATTACTGAGGGAGGTAGGGCATAACTACTATGATGGGGGGCAGGGCCTAACTACTATGATAGGGGAGGCAGGGCATAACTACTATGATAGGGGGGTGGCAGGGCTTAACTACTATGATAGGGGAGGCAGGGCTTAACTAATAGGGTAGAGAAGACAATTACTGAGGGAGGTAGGGCTTAACTACTATGATAGGGGAGGCAGGGCCTAACTACTATGATAGGGGGGGCAGGGCTTAACTACTATGATAGGGGGGGCAGGGCTTAACTACTATGATAGGGGAGGCCGGGCTTAACTACTATGATAGGGGAGGCAGGGCCTAACTACTATGATAGATAGGCAGGGCTTAACTACTATGATAGGGGGCAGGGCTTAACTACTATGATAGGGGGGCAGGGCTTAACTACTGTGATAGGGGAGGCAGGGCCTAACTACTATGATAGATAGGCAGGGCTTAACTACTATGATAGGGGGCAGGGCTTAACTACTATGATAGGGGGCAGGGCTTAACTACTATGATAGGGGGCAGGGCTTAACTACTTTGATAGGGGGACAGGGCTTAACTACTATGATGGGGGCAGGACTTAACTACTATGATAGGGGAGGCAGGGCTTAACTAATAGGGTAGAGAAGACAATTACTGAGGGAGGTAGGGCATAACTACTATGATGGGGGGCAGGGCCTAACTACTATGATAGGGGAGGCAGGGCATAACTACTATGATAGGGGGGTGGCAGGGCTTAACTACTATGATAGGGGAGGCAGGGCTTAACTAATAGGGTAGAGAAGACAATTACTGAGGGAGGTAGGGCTTAACTACTATGATAGGGGAGGCAGGGCTTAACTACTATGATAGGGGAGGCAGGGCCTAACTACTATGATAGGGGGGCAGGGCTTAACTACTATGATAGGGGAGGCCGGGCTTAACTACTATGATAGGGGAGGCAGGGCCTAACTACTATGATAGATAGGCAGGGCTTAACTACTATGATAGGGGGCAGGGCTTAACTACTATGATAGGGGGGCAGGGCTTAACTACTGTGATAGGGGAGGCAGGGCCTAACTACTATGATAGATAGGCAGGGCTTAACTACTATGATAGGGGGCAGGGCTTAACTACTATGATAGGGGGCAGGGCTTAACTACTATGATAGGGGGCAGGGCTTAACTACTTTGATAGGGGGACAGGGCTTAACTACTATGATGGGGGCAGGACTTAACTACTATGATAGGGGAGGCAGAGCTTAACTAATAGGGTAGAGAAGACTTAATTACTGAGGGAGGTAGGGCTAAACTACTATGATAGGGGGGCAGGGCTTAACTACTATGATAGGGGGGCAGGGCTTAACTACTATGATAGGGGGGCAGGGCTTAACTACTATGATAGGGGGGCAGGGCTTAACTGATATGGGGGGCAGGGCTTAACTACTATGATAGGGGGGGCAGGGATTAACTACTATGATAGGGGGTGCAGGGCTTAACTTCTATGATAGGGGAGGCAGGGCTTAACTACTATTATAGGGGGGGCAGGGCTTAACTACTATGATAGGGGGGCAGGGATTAACTACTATTATAGGGGGGGGCAGGGCTTAACTACTCTGATAGGGGAGGCAGGGCTTAACTACTATGATAGGGGGGCAGGGCTTACCTACTATGATAGGGGAGGCAGGGCTTAACTACTGTGATAGCGGAGGCAGGGCTTAACTACTATGATAGGGGAGGCATTGCTTAACTACTATGATAGGGGGGGCAGGGCTTAACTACTATGATGGGGGGCAGGGCTTAACTACTGTGATAGGGGAGGCAGGGCTTAACTACTATGATAGGGGAGGCAGGGCTTAACTGCTATAATAGGGGAGGCAGGGCTTAACTACTGTGATAGGGGAGGCAGGGCTTAACTATTATGATAGGGGGCAGGGCTTAACTATGATAGGGGAGGCAGGGCTTAACTACTATGATAGGGGAGGCAGGGCTTAACTACTATGATAGGGGAGGCTGGGGCTTAGGTAATAGAGGAGGCTGGCCTTTACTGCTATAGGAGGCTGGGCTTAACTAATAGAGGAGGCTGGCCTTTACTGCTATAGGATGCTGGGCTTAGCTAATAGAGGAGGCTGGCCTTTACTGCTATAGGAGGCTGGGCTTAACTAATAGGGTAGAGAAGACAATTACTGAGGGAGGTAGGGCTTAACTACTATGATGGGGGGGCAGGGCTTAACTACTATGATGGGGGCAGGGCTTAACTACTATGATAGGGGGGCAGGGCTTAACTACTATGATAGGGGAGGCAGGGCTTAACTACTATGATAGGGGGGCAGGGCTTAACTACTATGATAGGGGGGGCAGGGCTTAACTACTATGATAGGGGGGGCAGGGCTTAACTACTATGATAGGGGAGGCAGGGCTTAACTAATAGGTTAGAGAAGACTTAATTACTGAGGGAGGTAGGGCTTAACTACTTTAATAGGGGGGCAGGGCTTAACTACTATGATAGGGGAGGCAGGGCTTAAATACTATGATAGGGGGGCAGGGCTTAACTACTATGATAGGGAGGCAGGACTTAACTACTATGATAGGGGGGGCAGGGCTTAACTACTATGATAGGGGAGGCAGGGCTTAACTAATAGGGTAGAGAAGACTTAGTTACTGAGGGAGGGAGGGCTTAACTATTATTATAGGGGGGGCAGGGCTTAACTACTATGATAGGGGGGGCAGGGCTTAACTACTATGACAAGGGAGGCTGGGATTAACTACTATGATAGGGGGGCAGGGCTTAACTACTATGATGGGGGGCAGGGCTTAACTACTATGATAGTGGGGGGCAGGGCTTAACTACTAAGATAGGGGAGGCAGGGCCTAACTACTATGATAGGGGGGGCAGGGCTTAACTACTATGATAGGGGGGCAGGGCTTAACTACTATGATAGGGGAGGCCGGGCTTAACTACTATGATAGGGGAGGCAGGGCCTAACTACTATGATAGATAGGCAGGGCTTAACTATTATGATAGGGGGCAGGGCTTAACTACTATGATAGGGGGGCAGGGCTTAACTACTGTGATAGGGGAGGCAGGGCCTAACTACTATGATAGATAGGCAGGGCTTAACTACTATGATATGGGGCAGGGCTTAACTACTATGATAGGGGGCAGGGCTTAACTACTTTGATAGGGGGACAGGGCTTAACTACTATGATGGGGGCAGGACTTAACTACTATGATAGGGGAGGCAGGGCTTAACTAATAGGGTAGAGAAGACTTAATTACTGAGGGAGGTAGGGCTTAACTACTATGATAGGGGGGCAGGGCTTAACTACTATGATAGGGGGGCAGGGCTTAACTACTATGATAGGGGGGCAGGGCTTAACTGATATGGGGGGCAGGGCTTAACTACTATGATAGGGGGGGCAGGGATTAACTACTATGATAGGGGGTGCAGGGCTTAACTTCTATGATAGGGGAGGCAGGGTTTAACTACTATTATAGGGGGGGCAGGGCTTAACTACTATGATAGGGGGGCAGGGATTAACTACTATTATAGGGGGGGCAGGGCTTAACTACTCTGATAGGGGAGGCAGGGCTTAACTACTATGATAGGGGGGCATGGCTTAACTACTATGATAGGGGAGGCAGGGCTTAACTACTTTGATAGGGGAGGCAGGGCTTAACTACTATGATAGGGGAGGCAGGGCTTAACTACTATGATAGGGGGGGCAGGGCTTAACTACTATGATGGGGGGCAGGGCTTAACTACTGTGATAGGGGAGGCAGGGCTTAACTACTATGATAGGGGAGGCAGGGCTTAACTGCTATAATAGGGGAGGCAGGGGATAACTACTATGATAGGGGGGGGGCAGGGCTTAACTACTATGATAGGGGGCAGGGCTTAACTATGATAGGGGAGGCAGGGCTTAACTACTATGATAGGGGAGGCAGGGCTTAACTACTATGATAGGGGAGGCTGGGGCTTAGGTAATAGAGGAGGCTGGCCTTTACTGCTATAGGAGGCTGGGCTTAACTAATAGAGGAGGCTGGCCTTTACTGCTATAGGATGCTGGGCTTAGCTAATAGAGGAGGCTGGCCTTTACTGCTATAGGAGGCTGGGCTTAGCTAATAGAGGAGGCTGGCCTTTACTGCTATAGGATGCTGGTCTTAGCTAATAGAGCAGGCTAGCCTTTACTGCTATAGGAGGCTGGGCTTAACTAATAGGGTAGAGAAGACAATTACTGAGGGAGGTAGGGCTTAACTACTATGATGGGGGGGCAGGGCTTAACTACTATGATGGGGGCAGGGCTTAACTACTATGATAGGGGGGCAGGGCTTAACTACTATGATAGGGGAGGCAGGGCTTAACTACTATGATAGGGGGGCAGGGCTTAACTACTATGATGGGCGCAGGGCTTAACTACTATGATAGGGGGGGCAGGGCTTAACTACTATGATAGGGGAGGCAGGGCTTAACTAATAGGTTAGAGAAGACTTAATTACTGAGGGAGGTAGGGCTTAACTACTTTAATAGGGGGGCAGGGCTTAACTACTATGATAGGGGAGGCAGGGCTTAAATACTATGATAGGGGGGCAGGGCTTAACTACTATGATAGGGAGGCAGGGCTTAACTACTATGATAGGGGGGGCAGGGCTTAACTACTATGATAGGGGAGGCAGGGCTTAACTAATAGGGTAGAGAAGACTTAGTTACTGAGGGAGGGAGGGCTTAACTATTATTATAGGGGGGGCAGGGCTTAACTACTATGATAGGGGGGGCAGGGCTTAACTACTATGACAAGGGAGGCTGGGCTTAACTACTATGATAGGGGGGCAGGGCTTAACTACTATGATAGGGGAGGCAGGGCTTAACTACTATGATAGGGGAGGCAGGGCTTAACTAATTGGGTAGAGAAGACTTAATTACTGAAGGAGGTAGGGCTTAACTACTATGATAGGAGAGGCAGGGCTTAACTTCTATGATAGGGGGGCAGGGCTTAACTACTATGATAGGGGAGGCAGGGCTTAACTACGATAGGGGAGGCAGGGCTTAACTACTATGATAGGGGAGGCAGGGCTTAACTACTATGATAGGGGAGGCAGGGCTTAACTAATAGGGTAAAGAAGACTTAATTACTGAGGGAGGCAGGGCTTAACTACTTTGATAGGGGGGGCAGGGCTTAACAACTATGATAGGGGAGGCAGGGGATAACTACTATGATAGGGGGGGGCAGGGCTTAACTACTATGATAGGGGAGGCAGGGCATAACTACTATGATAGGGAGGTGGCAGGGCTTAACTACTATGATAGGGGAGGCAGGGCTTAACTAATAGGGTAGAGAAGACAATTACTGAGGGAGGTAGGGCATAACTACTATGATAGGGGAGGCAGGGCATAACTACTATGATAGGGGAGGCAGGGCATAACTACTATGATAGGGGGGTGGCAGGGCTTAACTACTATGATAGGGGAGGCAGGGCTTAACTAATAGGGTAGAGAAGACAATTACTGAGGGAGGTAGGGCTTAACTACTATGATAGGGGAGGCAGGGCCTAACTAATATGATAGGGGGGCAGGGCTTAACTACTATGATAGGGGAGGCCGGGCTTAACTACTATGATAGGGGAGGCAGGGCCTAACTACTATAATAGATAGGCAGGGCTTAACTACTATGATAGGGGGCAGGGCTTAACTACTATGATGGGTGGGCAGGGCTTAACTACTGTGATAGGGGAGGCAGGGCTTAACTACTATGATAGATGAGGCAGGGCTTAACTACTTTGATAGGGGGACAGGGCTTAACTACTATGATGGGGGCAGGACTTAACTACTATGATAGGGGAGGCAGGGCTTAACTAATAGGGTAGAGAAGACTTAATTACTGAGGGAGGTAGGGCTTAACTACTAAGATAGGGGGGCAGGGCTTAACTACTATGATAGGGGGGGCAGGGCTTAACTACTATGATAGGGGGGCAGGGCTTAACTGATATGGGGGGCAGGGCTTAACTACTATGATAGGGGGGGCAGGGATTAACTACTATGATAGGGGGTGCAGGGCTTAACTTCTATGATAGGGGAGGCAGGGCTTAACTACTATTATAGGGGGGGCAGGGCTTAACTACTATGATAGGGGGGCAGGGATTAACTACTATTATAGGGGGGGCAGGGCTTAACTACTATGATAGGGGAGGCAGGGCTTAACTACTATGATAGGGGGGCAGGGCTTAACTACTATGATAGGGGGGCAGGGCTTAACTACTATGATAGGGGGGCAGGGCTTAACTACTATGATAGGGGAGGCAGGGCTTAACTAATAGGGTAGAGAAGACAATTACTGAGGGAGGTAGGGCATAACTACTATGATTGGGGAGGCAGGGCCTAACTACTATGATAGGGGAGGCAGGGCATAACTACTATGATAGGGGGGTGGCAGGGCTTAACTACTATGATAGAGGAGGCAGGGCTTAACTAATAGGGTAGAGAAGACAATTACTGAGGGAGGTAGGGCTTAACTACTATGATAGGGGAGGCAGGGCCTAACTACTATGATAGGGGGGGCAGGGCTTAACTACTATGATAGGGGGGGCAGGGCTTAACTACTATGATAGGGGAGGCCGGGCTTAACTACTATGATAGGGGAGGCAGGGCCTAACTACTATGATAGATAGGCAGGGCTTAACTACTATGATAGGGGGCAGGGCTTAAATACTATGATAGGGGGGCAGGGCTTAACTACTGTGATAGGGGAGGCAGGGCTTAACTACTATGATAGATAGGCAGGGCTTAACTACTATGATAGGGGGCAGGGCTTAACTACTATGATAGGGGGCAGGGCTTAACCACTATGATAGGGGGCAGGGCTTAACTACTTTGATAGGGGGACAGGGCTTAACTACTATGATGGGGGCAGGACTTAACTACTATGATAGGGGAGGCAGGGCTTAACTAATAGGGTAGAGAAGACTTAATTACTGAGGGAGGTAGGGCTTAACTACTATGATAGGGGGGCAGGGCTTAACTACTATGATAGGGGGGCAGGGCTTAACTACTATGATAGGGGGGCAGGGCTTAACTGATATGGGGGGCAGGGCTTAACTACTATGATAGGGGGGGCAGGGATTAACTACTATGATAGGGGGTGCAGGGCTTAACTTCTATGATAGGGGAGGCAGGGCTTAACTACTATTATAGGGGGGGCAGGGCTTAACTACTATGATAGGGGGGCAGGGATTAACTACTATTATAGGGGGGGGCAGGGCTTAACTACGCTGATAGGGGAGGCAGGGCTTAACTACTATGATAGGGGGGCAGGGCTTAACTACTATGCTAGGGGAGGCAGGGCTTAACTACTGTGATATGGGAGGCAGGGCTTAACTACTATGATAGGGGAGGCAGGGCTTAACTACTATGATAGGGGGGGCAGGGCTTAACTACTATGATGGGGGGCAGGGCTTAACTACTGTGATAGGGGAGGCAGGGCTTAACTACTATGATAGGGGAGGCAGGGCTTAACTGCTATAATAGGGGAGGCAGGGCTTAACTACTGTGATAGGGGAGGCAGGGCTTAACTATTATGATAGGGGGCAGGGCTTAACTATGATAGGGGAGGCAGGGCTTAACTACTATGATAGGGGAGGCAGGGCTTAACTACTATGATAGGGGAGGCTGGGGCTTAGGTAATAGAGGAGGCTGGCCTTTACTGCTATAGGAGGCTGGGCTTAACTAATAGAGGAGGCTGGCCTTTACTGCTATAGGATGCTGGGCTTAGCTAATAGAGGAGGCTGGCCTTTACTGCTATAGGAGGCTGGGCTTAGCTAATAGAGGAGGCTGGCCTTTACTGCTATAGGATGCTGGTCTTAGCTAATAGAGCAGGCTAGCCTTTACTGCTATAGGAGGCTGGGCTTAACTAATAGAGGAGGCTGGCCTTTACTGCTATAGGATGCTGGGCTTAGCTAATAGAGGAGGCTAGCCTTTAATGCTATAGGAGGCTGGGCTTAGCTAATAGAGCTGCCCAGCGTATTACATGTTGCTACCTGTCTCTCTCCCATACATTTCAATGGACGTTCCTTTTCTTCTGTTTAACCCTTTAAATGCCAAGCATGTAGTTTCTACGTGGTTGCTTCTCCTACCGTTAAGTGCCAAGCACGTAGCAACTACGTGCTTGGCATTTCCCCCTGCTAGTGTAAAAATATAAAAGAAAAGAAACTCAGCTCTGGTATTGATGTAAAGCTGGGGGTCACCTCTTCCTGGGGGGGGGGCATCCGATCCCTCCCCCGTCGTCTCCCGTCTTCAGCAGGGGGCCTGAAACTGGCCGCCCCCCCCTCCCCCGTTTTCGCCGATGACAGTTGCACTGTAAAAGAAAGTCACTCACCTCCTCGCCCGATCCCTCCGCCGCGTCTTCTCTTCACCAGGGGGGGTCCGGTTCCCCCCCCCCGGGCTCCGCAGGCTTCAAGTGAGGACCCTCTTCCGGGTCCTCACCTCCTCTAATGGCGGTCCTCACCTCCTCTAATGGTTTGCCGCAGCCCCTAGCCCTGCCTTTTGTGGGAGGAGCGGGATTACGTCATCCCGCTCCTCCTATACCCTCACCCAGCTCCGGCGTCTGACAGATGCCGGTAGTAGCGGTGCAGAGCTCCTATCGGAGCCTTCTCGCCTCTACCCGCCCTTCTCCGATCACTACCGGCATCTGTCAGTGACAGATGACAGCGGCGCGGGACAGCGGCGAGGGACACAGGATGGTGAGTAAAGTAAAAAAATAAAAATAAAGATCATTTTTTTCTGTGTGTGTGTCAGTGTCTTTATTTTTTACATTTAACCCCTTGTGAACTGGTAAGGGGTCCATGAGACCCCTATACCAGTTCACAAGGCTGGGGGCTGGCAAGTCACCTGAGGCTAGCGGGTGACTTGCCATTAACCCCCGGCACCCCCATTACCTGCCTCCCCAAAGCCCAAGGGGGGGGCAGAAGAGCACGTGGCCACGGGCTATGCTGGCTTGTAGCCTGCAGGGCCAGGGGCCACAAAAGCTGGCCCCTGCGCCCTGTTTCTAAAAGCCCTGCATAGCTGGTCCCGGGCTGGTTACTTCGGGTAAGGGGGACCCCATGTCATTTTTTGGAGGGATTTTTAAGGGTTTTTAACCTTTAAAAATCCCTGGGAGGGGGGACTCATTTCTTTTCTCGATGTAACCCTTTGTAGTGTGGATGGTAGTTGTATTTTATTTGTAAATGTTATAACGTTTGTTTCAGTTTGGGGGGTCTCCTGGGCAGGAATGGGGGGCTACCGATTTATATGTGGTACGGTTCTAATCGGTAGAAATGGGGCTTTCAACATGCAATATGGTTTTCTTTAATAAAATACATTTTTTATTTAAAATAAAGGAGGCAATTTATTTATTTTTTTTACTTAATATTGTAAAAAACAGAATAAAATTTACAAATAAGAAATTTCGTTTGAAAGCCTAAACTCTAAAAATATATAATTTCCCTGAAAATTCCAGCAAAAATAGCACAAAACATGGCGCAAAATGGGGAAAAATGACCTGTCAACAGAGGGTGACAAAATCTCAAGTAGGCTGGCAATTAAAAGGGTTAATAGTAGCTATGCATGTCGGGTATTGTTCTGTTCGGGGGACCTTGCGCTTTCAGACTTAGCTTGTTTTTTATTGTTTGTATATTTATATTTTAGGAAAAGGTGTTTTTTTATTCTGCTTTTTTATAAATTTTTTAGGGAAACCCTGGGCAACCGAAAAATTCTTTGAGGGATGACTTCTAGAAAGATGAGCCCACTACAACAAGCTGGGTACGCTTAGAAAGCTTAACGTATGTACTTTCAGGGAATATATGGTTTGTAGGGGGTATTCCAAATGTAAAGGGTTGTTTTGGTTGAAAAATCGCAAGGTGCGCACTTTGTCTGCAGAGCTGATATTTTCAAGTAAAATTACTGTTACGCACATGCTTTACTTTGGGGTGTTTGGCAACTCTTCCACTGACAGTAGCAATGCATGTTGGGTATCGTTCTGTTCGGAGGATGTTGCTTTTTCAGATTAAACTTGTTTTTTCTTGTTTGTATATAGTTTTTTTTTAGGAAAATGTGGCTTTGATTCTGCTTTTTTATCATTTTTTTTAGGGACACTCTTTGCAACCAAAGAATACATTGAGGGATTACTTCCAGAAAACTATGGCCACAGCAACAAGCCTGGTACACTTAGAAAGCTTGAGGTGCGTACTTCCAGTGAATATATAATTTGTTGGGGGTATTTCAAATGTAAAGGGTTTTTTTCCTGGAAAAACTGCAAGGTGCGCATAGCGCATAGCATAGTTGTATTTTATCTGAAAATCCCCTAAAGCGCTGTTTCAGTTTGGGGGAGTCTCCTGGGCAGGAAAGGGTGTCTACCTATACATATGTGGTATCGCTGTAACCGGGAGAAATTGGGATTTCACACGCAGTAAGATTTTATTGACAAACTTACATTTTTTATTACCAAAAAAAACACTGCAAATTGTAAAAAAAAAGATTTTTTTTATTTTTTTGCACATATTTCACCCAAAAATATTGAGAATACACCTAAAAAATGACAAACAAGACATTTCATGTTAAAGCCCAGACTATGCTGAAAAAACAATATATCATTTTCCTGGGAAATCCCTGGAAATCTCTTCAAAAATCACATTTGAACATGTGTAGCGCAAAATAGTGATAAATGGCCTGGCATAAAAGGGTGACAAAAACTCCAGGTAGGCTGGCACTTAAAGGGTAAACAGGTTTTTTTGTTTTTGCATTTTTTTTTCTCTCAAATAATTGTGTGACCTCTCCTGGCCTAGAAAGAGTCATTTGTGAAAACTTTTTATATTTTTTTATATTTTTATGCAGAATAGTCATTACAGGTCTGGTATTAAAGTATTAATGTCACAATGTAATAACAATGTAATTCCATATGTTTTCGCTTTGTTACTGGTGGATATGTGTTCAAAAACAGACTTTAATCACACAGCGTCTGGCGCTGTGTGTCTGTTTTTTGTTGAATATGGTGTGAGTCGCTGAGAGTCGCACTGAGCTGGCACTACCTCTCGCTCCCTGCAGCGCTGTACTGGTGTTAGAGCACCCAACATACATCACATTCATCAATGCTGGCCAGGTTACTACAGAGACTGAGGTGCTCTGTTACAGCGCCCGATAGCCGATCACAGTGTCTACTAGCGGTCGCTCTAAGCGCCGCTATACAGACGCTCACCTGCCGATACCTGGCGTCAGTAATAAATCAGCCTGCCCGTGTGTGCAAGCATACCATGGCCATATATTCCCTAAACCCCCCCAAATACAAACAATCATAAGCAAGGAGGAACGGCAGTAATGTATTGTTAGTGACCCCAGCATGTTTATGGTTCACTTTACATTTCTCCATTACTTTAAAGTGGACCAAGTGGATTTTGACTATCCTGGGTTTTGGTTCTTGCCCCCGGGGTGCCCCGCTGTGTGAAACCCCCAGGTCGCCAAAACAAACTCACCTCTTCCCAGTCCTACAGCACATGTGCGGCTGCTTGTCCAATCAGCGAGCTCGGAGCCGCTCACCTCAGAGTGTCTAAGCCTTCGACGAAGGCGAGCGGATCCGCTGATGGGTGCACCCCCGCTACCCTCTAACAGGAAGTGTGCCTGCGCCAGCCATTCACAATTGCCTATCGCGGACATGCGCCCTGCTAGAGGGATAGCGGGGATACGGCCGTGGCTCACACATGTGCTGTTGGTCTGGTAAAGAGGGTAAGTGTATGGGCGATCTGGGGGGTTTCACACAGCGGGGCATCTCTATTTTGGATGCCCCAGGGGAGGCAATCGATTGGTCTAGGGAGGGTAGGCTGTAACTGGTACAAAATGATAAACTCACAGCAACTGGCTATAAGAGGCAGGCCGATCGCCGCAGGTTTTGTTCCACTTTAAACCGGACCTTCAGCATGATTTAACGAAAAGTCCAAACCCTTAAAAAACTATTCCCCAGCATCTAAAATTAATATATTTTAAGTTTTTAGTCACTTACTTATTATTCTTTCCCCCACTGGGCTGCAACTCTGTTCAGGACTTTAGGATACGGGCGCTGCCATCTTGACTCAGAAGCATCACATACTGAGGAGAGGAGAGCGGGATAAAATACAGGGGGGCGGGTTATAGCTGTGCTTTGCTCAGACAGAGCAGAGCTGGGGTCTGGGAAAGGACAGCAATGCCAGAATGCAAAGCAACACAGTCAGAAGACACTTAATGATTAATGTGGGCAATCTGTATGTACAGGGTGGGGGAAACATACAAGATAGGCTCTTATTCAGGGTGAAGGTCCGGATTAATGTGGGCAATGTGTATGTACAGGGTGGGTGAAACATATAAGATAGGCTTTTATTCAGGGTGAAGGTCCGGATTAATGTGGGCAATCTGTATGTACAGGGTGGGGGGAAACATATAAGATAGGCTCTTATTCAGAGAGGCAGCTGAGGAACATTTGTCTGCACAGTATCTCTGGGTGACAGTAAATAGGAGCACTCCATGGCGAGATAACCCTTTGCACTGTCTAGTTATTGCCATGAGTGGCCCCCATAGACGGCAGCTGCTGCCTGTTAAAGAGAAATAGACGTACCGGGAGCTCTCTATAATGCCAGAATCCGAAAACGCCAGCCTGGCTGCCAGGGCCGGCACAATAATAAGGAATAATGGCTCCAGCTGGCATCACAAGCCCAGCTAATGTCCATCCAGGGCTGATGAATACCAGGCCGCTCACTTCCCAGGCAGACGCGTATATCATTCACTGCACCAAGGCGTCACATTGTAAAGTAAATCTAAAATAGCAGCAGAAATACAGACGAATAAAAAAACAAACAAACAAACAAACAAACAAGGGCCTTGATTCATCAAGAGTTGAAAAAAATTCTCATGGTAGTAAAAAATTCAATTCATGAGAAAAAAGCCTGAGAATGTCAATGTTGATGAATCACCAGATAGGAAGACAATGTAAGTCAATGGCACTTTTTACTACAGTGTAAAAAGGAGTAAAAAGTTCAATACTTTTCACAGGAGAAAAAAGTTTTTTCAACTCTTGATGATTCAAAGGCAATTTGTTTATGTCTGCAACATGAAAATCTTTGAAATCCTTGTCTTAAAGTGGACCAAAACCCAGGATTTTGACCTTTTGGTTTTGGTCCTTGCCCCCCTGGCACCCCAATCGGCGGTGCCCCACTGTGTGAAACCCCCCAGCTCGCCCCAAAAAACGTACCCCTTTCTGGTCCTACGACACATGCGTGGCCGCTCGTCCAATCAGCGTACTCGAATCCGCTAGAGCCCCAGTGTCCAGGAGCTAGTCTAAGGCGAACGGATCCAAGCACGCTGGCGGTCACATCTCCCGCTTCCCTCTAAAAGGGAGCGTGTCAGCGTCGGCCATTCACAAATGCCTGGCACGCGCCCTGCTAGAGGGGGAGTCGGGATGTGGCTGCTGCTCGCGCATGCGCAGTTGGACCGGGAAAGAAGGTGAGTTTATGGATGACCTGGGGAGTTTCACACATCCCGATTCTGGATGTCCCAGGGAGAGGGAATCAATTGGCCCAGGAATCTTATAGATATAGAAATCTTATAGAAAAAGCTAGGAATTACCCTGGAAGTTAACACCAATCCTGACAACCTTCCCGGCATTGGTAGTTTGTTTGTTTTTCTAATAAAACTTGGAGGCCGATTCAGTAATAGCGCCAGGTAGCGACAGATGAGCGCCAGTAGCGTGATTTTCACAGCGCCCGCTAGTATTCGCTGTGCTTGGCCGTTGTTCGGTTGTTGACAGCGACTCAGTCGGTGTGCAGTAATGTTGAATACGGGGTTAGGAGTCGCTGTTTGACAGGTTCCGCGCTGTATGGGAGCGCCTGACAGCGAATGGTCATAGCGAACGGCTCCCAGCATATTCATTAACAAATCACGCTCAAAAAATTCTCGCGCTGTGAAAAGCTTGTTTAAACGCCAGAGCGCTGGCGGCGATGGCTTAAAAGTAGTTTTTAACCCCCAAAAATCCATATTTTTTGATTAAAAAATTAAACAAGTTTTTCTAAACATTTTGTAATATGAATACATTAATATCAGACCTATAATATCAATTCTGCACAAATTTTTTTTTTTTTTTTTTTTGCCTTAAAAAAAATATCTAACATTGCCGAAGTGGTCACAGAATTTTTGACATTTAAAAAAAAAAAAAAAAAAAATTAATAACAGTTAAATATGAAGATTTAAAGATTGCTCCATTGAAATGCATTGAAGAGCGCCAGGGAGCGACAGGTCATACCTGGCGCTGTGATGGGATTAGCAGCGGCGCTGTTCGTTGCAGTCCGCTACATGATGAATCCCGCGCTAGCTGACGCTCTCGCCGGCGCTAGCCTCATTTAGCGTGATAAATGCGTGATTGTGTCCGCCGCCTGGCGTTCTGGAGTCGGTAGCCGCCGATAGCTGGCGATACCTGGCGCTAGTGAGACACTACCTGGCACTATCCCTTGATAAATAAGGCCCCAAGTTCTTTTTGCCTAGGGGTTCATGTTCTCCCCTTTATTGTCTGTGGTTGGAGGTTTGTGTGTAGGGGGAGCAGCCATGTAAATCTTATTGCCTATTCTTGTGGTTGTGATGTTTCTTGTGCCAGATCTGGCTCCAAAAGTCTGTCCAATGGAGCCCGGATCAGATGATCAGTTTCTTACGCTCAAATTGGCTCCAACACTCTGCCTGTTTCTCCTTCCTAGGTGGGTGCGACCAGCGCTGGCCTTAAACTGGACCTTCACCCTGAATAGGAGTTTATCTTATATATTTCCCCTACCCTGTATATACAGATTGCCCACATAAAAAATCATCCTATCTGCATCTACTGCATTTTCTGAGCCTTTAAACATCCAAGATGGTGGCTCATGGAGTCTCAAGCTGCCTACAAACAGCATGAATGCTTGTGCGTGTTTGTGTGTATGAGAGCGGCGGCGGTGGCGACAGGAACAGCAGGGACGGGCAGACCGGCCCTCCGACCATCGGTAAGTGTGTGGGTGTGTGAGCAGCGGGGCGGGGGGAGGAGGGAGTGGGGCCACTCGCTGGCTGTACTGAGGGATGCCCCCATTCCTGTACTGAGGGATGCCCCCATGCCTGTACTGAGGGATGCCCCCATGCCTGTATTGAGTGATGCCCATATGCCTGTATTGAGGGATGCCCCCATGCCTGTATTGAGGGATGCCCCCATGCCTGTACTGAGGGATGCCCCCATGCCTGTACTGAGGGATGCCCCCATTCCTGTACTGAGGGATGCCCCCATGCCTGTGCTGAGGGATGCCCCCATGCCTGTACTGAGGGGTGCCCCATGCCTGTATTGAGGGATGCCCCCATGCCTGTACTGAGGGATGCCCCCATTCCTGTACTGAGAGATGCCCCCATGCCTGTACTGAGGGATGCCCCCATTCCTGTACTGAGGGATGCCCCCATGCCTGTACTGAGGGATGCCCCCATGCCTGTACTGAGGCATGCCCCTATTCCTGTACTGAGGGATGCCCCCATGCCTGTATTGAGGCATGCCCCCATGCCTGTATTGAGGGATGCCCCCATGCCTGTATTGAGGGATGCCCCCATGCGCTACTGAGGGATGCCCCCATTCCTGTACTGAGGGATGCCCCATTCCTGTACTGAAGGATGCCCCCATGCCTGTACTGAGGGATGCCCCCATGCCTGTATTGAGGGATGCCCCCATTCCTGTACTGAGGGATGCCCCCATGCCTGTACTGAGGGATGCCCCCATGCCTGTACTGAGGGATGCCCCCATTCCTGTACTGAGGGATGCCCCCATGCCTGTACTGAGGGATGCCCCATGCCTGTATTGAGGGATGCCCCATGCCTGTATTGAGGGATGCCCCCATGCCTGTATTGAGGGATGCCCCATGACTGTTTTGATGGATGCCCCCATGACTGCATTTAGGGATGCCCCCATGACTGTATGAAAGTATGACTGTAAGAAGCCAGAAAGTTTGACTGTAAGAAGTCACCCAGGGACTCTGGGGGAGGGAATTAACATGTTGAAATAAAATCTGATGTTCTTTTACGTTTTATTTGGTGTGCGGAAGAGGGAGTAGTCTTATACGGTGAGTATATAACAAACTCTATATTTTGAGTGGGAATGTTGGGGGGTCGTTTTATACGCCCAGTCGTATTATACGCCAGCAAATACGGTAAATAAAAATGTCAGTTTGCCTCAAATGCCCCTGTAGTGGTGGTGATGATTATTCTGGCTATTCTTCCTATTCATTTTCCCACCAGGATTTGTGAGCCTCTGAGTCTTTCATTCAATAGATTGCCACCACGACAATGAAAGCGCGGGAGGAAACGAAAGAAGTTCTCATTCCAGTAGATCCTGATGCCAGAAACACTGTTTTCTATATAATTTCCCCCATTTTCTAAATTGCAGGTATCATTATGTGTAGAGAACTAAGATGGATTTATAGGTAGTTTAACTCAGCTGGAGGAAGACCTTTATTTAAACTGTGGGTGGAGGGAAAGTATTGTGTTTGCTTTCATATTTGTTATACATCACTATCATTTTTATATATGAAAAGGCCAGAAATGTACATTGGACTCAGCAAGGGCTTCAAAAAGGATTACAAAATCCCCTTCTTGAAGTCCTTGCTGAGCTCCCAACAGTAGAGAGCTTACTAGGCCCTGGGCAGTCCTGTGGTGGTTGCAGACTTGGGAAAGGGAAAACAAAGGACAGACGGTAAACAACAAAGCAAACAGACCTATGGGAATCAGTAGACTTGAGCTAGCCGGTAGGCTAGTAGATGACCTAAGCATAGCACAGACAACAGAGGGTCTGGCCCCCATTACAGACAATGGAGAGTTTGGACCCCAGGATAATGGAGGGTCTGGGCCCCAGTTCACCAAGCTAGAAATGTGGGTCACAGATGGCTGGAGAGCACAGGCACTAAGATGCAATAATCCAGCCAGGAGATGGGGCTACATACATACATTTATAGGAAAGACAGAGAGGGGAATTACAAACACCTGTGAGAGGGCTGGAAGCACAATAAGCCAGGGGAAAGCTACATAAGCACAAGAGCCATACACAAACACAACAGCAGATGACTTATCAGGGATGTCAGTCCTCACAGGGAGTAAGACCAGTGGTGACTGCTCCAAAGCTTGAAGGTTGACATCCGCTACCTGTATGGGCTTAAGAAGTAATCCTGTAAAGCCATTGTTAAGCGGACTGCTGTAACTGTGAATGCAGCAACCCAGGCATTAAATGGCAATGGTTTACAACAAAGGCCTACAAGGAGGAAACTTGGAGATGTTTGCAACCAACCATTAGAGGAGTTAAAGGGAGGGAAGGGGCTTGATTGGATCTCCAGGTGGACCTATCATATTTTGCAATTGGGTGCAGAGGCATGCGTGAGTAAGGGGTTTACCCAAAACTTGTAGCATCACGGCAATCTAATCTAGTTGGATGGTTGGCCAATAAAGTGGAGTCTTATGTAAGTGCTAGATTTTTGTTTGGATAAGAGCACTTACACCCAACACCGCACCACACAGAGAGACACCGGGGTACCCCAGGCTCCAAAGAAACCCTCTTCGTTCTCACATATTTATATATATATATATATTATTCTCACAGTTAAAAAGGTTGACTTTCATTTCTAATTGGATAATGCTTTCATAGACATTAAGAATTAAATTTTTATGTTATAATTGGATTCAAACTACTCACCAGTAAGATAGCAATTTTATTTTATGGAATAATCTATACGTCGTATTTCTAATCTAATATAAGTCAGCCAATAACAGCGTAACTTGAAATTAATTGGACTCCCTCTTAGATGGGGGCTATAAATCTTGAATCTAGGGATAGCGGATTTTCAAATAAAAAAAGGATCACAATACATCAAAGTAATTGTGTCAGAACGTTGTACACATTGCGGAATGTAGCAAAGCGAAGATCATTTGTCATGGTTTTATTAGGGGCTGGCCCTTACATATTTTACTTGAAGGAAATCTACCCAACGCCATTGGAATACGGTCGCGAGGCGTGTGAGCTTGCAAAAGTGTAATGAGAAATTTCTGTTGTCACAATCAATACACACTTTATAGTCACAGCACGATGCCATTTTGAATTTCCCTTCTTGTTTTGTATTCGTAAATGTGTCTTTGATTTGAATGCTTTGTTTGTATGTTTACTATGAGTCACTGCTTTCTGCATGATCAAATATCTTGTACCAGACATTTATTGTGGTACGTTTATTTAGAGAAAGGTGCAAGTCATGAATAACAATGCGAGAAGATAAAGAAGGAGAAAAGAAAGGGAGAGATAATTGAGACAGAAGTGGAAGAGCAATGACTAGGAGGGGTGAGAAAGAAGTGACAAGAGCAGCAAGAACAGAGATTGCAAATGAAAAAAAGGAATACAGCATTGGGGATATTGAAATGTAATGTTGTTGGGGTCATTGTTCTTTTTTAATGCTGTAATATCATTTAGCAAAGACAACCTAACTTCAGAATAAATAAGCAGCATCCACCGACACCACTATGGTCCTGTGCAACTCCAAGACCAGTCATAATACAATGCCAAAATCTATGAGACAAATTCACACTCTAGGTAATAAGCTCAAACCCTCAAGATTTAGTCGTGAAAAATATGGGCCTTCCCACTCTGGAGTTCAAAAGCACAGACCCTCCAACTCTAAAGGTCAAAAGAACTGACTTTCTGAATTCAGAGTTGGTGAGCACAAATCTCCTGATTCCAGAATTGGCAAGCACGGACCTACCAACTTCAGAGTTGGCAAGCATGGTGACTTAATAAATAGTGAACATGGTGACTTAAGATTTGTCGAACAGATTGTTATAAATTGCTGAAGGATAAATCATAAAAATAAGGGGTACATGGGGGGGGAGGGGAGGTAAGAGGGAGAGAGGGGGGAGGGGAGGGGTGGGAGGAGAGAGGGAAGGAAGGAAGGGGGGAAGGGGAAGACAGAGGAGAAGAAGAAAAAAAAGGGGAGAAAAATATATATCTAGAACTACCCTGAGGATGACCCAAAAGCACAGCTTTCTGGGACTTCTCTAAATATGAGCATATAGAAAAGTTCTTAAATCAAAGGGCTAAAAAAAAAAAAAAAAAAAAAAAAGGATTTGACGAACATGATGAATCAAGATTTGGCGACTCCAGAGTTGGCAAGCACGGCAACTCCAGAGTTGGCAGCAACAAACCTCCAGACTCCAAAGGTGTTAGGAACAGACCTTCTGAAGCCAAAAAACGTGACTCCAGAGTAAGCAAGCACAAAACTCTCAACTCCAGAGTTGGTGAACATGGAGCTCCTGACTCCAGAGTTGCGGAGAGGTCTGCTTCCAGAGTTGGTAAGACCTTCCGACTCCTTCAGAGTTGGTGAGAGTGGATTTACCAACTTCTGAATTGGTGAGAACGTATATATCTCCCGAGTTGCTTGGCAAGGATGGCCAGAGGTGACAAACACTGCTGATTTAGAGAGCACAGACCTCCTGGCTTCGGACCTTCTGACTCTATACAGTAATCCGCAAGCATGGACCTCCTGAATACAGAATTGGTAAGTACGGACCTCCCAACTGCTGAGTTGGTGAGCACGGACCTTCCAACTCTGTAATTGGCAAACATGGACCTCCTGCAGTGGCGTAGCGACCCGGGGGCGGGGGGGGCGGACCGCCCCGGGTGACACCAGACCTAGAGGGTGACACCTCTCGGCCGGTCACCTTGCCTCAGCGTATCCGCCCCCAGCACCAATGAGACTCCTCACCCCCCAACTGCAATACAGAACAAAGGAAATGTGTGTCTACTTACATGTCGGGCTGCCGCCCCGCCCCTCCCCTCTACGGGCTGCCTGGCAATGGATGAATGAGAGGCCTCAGCCCCGCCCCTGGCTCCTCTACAGGCTGCCTGGCAATGGACCAATCAGAGGCCTCAGCCCCACCCACTGACTCTGCAGGGGCAGCTGGGAAAGAATGATGTCTGTCACAGCGCGCTATTTACTGAAGAAGCCGAGTGCTGCAGGCGAAGCCACAAGGTAGGAAGTGCAATAACTGGAGGAGCTGAGAAACAGGGGAGACAGGGAGGGGGCAGCAAAGATATCTACTGAGCCACCAATGCTAAGCTGTGTAATGTAACTAGAGGCCATTGTAGAGTAACCACGGGGGAGGGACAGAGAGAGGATGGCTGCACTGTGTGTAAAGGTCATGTCTGTTCTTTATTTCTGGCTACTTCACTCCACAAGTTTGTTTATCCCTCTGTCAATTTATTCATCAACCTCTCCCTCTGCCTGTCTATCTATCCACCCACCCCTGTATCCATCCATCCATCCACCCCTCTGCCAGTCTATCTATCTACACATCTACCTGTCTCTATCTATCTATCTATCTATCTATCTATCTATCTATCTATCTATCTCATATCTATCTATCTATCTATCTATCTCATATCTATCTATCTATCCCATATCTATCTATCTATCTATCTATCTATCTATCTATCTATCCCATATCTATCTATCTATCTATCTCATATCTATCTATCTATCTATCTATCTATCTATCTATCTATCTATCCCATATCTATCTATCTATCTATCTATCTATCTATCTATCCCATATCTATCTATCTATCTATCTATCTATCTATCTATCTATCCCATATCTATCTATCTATCTATCTCATATCTATCTATCTATCTATCTATCTATCTATCTATCTATCCCATATCTATCTATCTATCTATCTATCTATCTATCTATCTAGCTATCCCATATCTATCTATCTATCTCATATCTATCTAGCTATCCCATATCTATCTATCTATTTCATATCTATCTAGCTATCCCATATCTATCTATCTATCTATCTATCTATCTATCTATCTATCTATCTATCTACCAGTCTATCTATTTATCTATCTATCTCATATCTATCTATCTATCTATCTATCTATCTATCTATCTATCTATCTATCTATCTATGAGAGTCTGTGCATTAACATCCCCTCCCTGGGGGCTTAACACAGCGGGGCATCCCGATTCAGACTGCCCTGGTAAAAAGCCAGTGGCCGGGCCTGGAATCTGCACTGATGGCTTTTGTTCTGCTTTAAAATGGACCCCTAATGCAGCATGGCATCCTGAAAGAGGCAAGTAGTAGCACTGGAGAAAGTGCTGCTATGGCTTTTATTCATATTTCAAATTCAATTCTCAAAAATGTTTAGAGGTTCTCATGAAAAAAACAAACTGGCTTATTAATTCCAATAGTGCCCTACCTCCTACCACATACACAGAAGCCTCTAATTGTCATTATCCCATGTACTACTGTGTGTACCATGTGTAATGTTTTTTAATGTCGTGCTGGACAATAATAGAGGGGGGGGGGGGGGGGGGGAGTCCAAAAAGTGCCTAGGGCAGCACAAGTCCAAAATACAGCCATGCCCTCGGTATAGAGACACTTACCTGCAGGTCCGGAGCGTGGAGGCCGGCGCCGCTCTCAGCTGTCATCTGAGGGCGCGTCATCAGAGGGCGCCTCTGATGACGCGCCCTCAGATGACAGCTGAGAGCGGCGCCGGCCTCCACGCTCCGGACCTGCAGGTAAGTGTTTGCTTTTTTTAAAAATGCCGGCATGGTGGGAGCGGGCCGGCCGGTTCCGCTGACAGCAGAGCGGGCCGGCCGGTTCCGCTGTCAGCGCGGAACCGGCCGGCCCGCTCCCACCATGCCGGCAAAAATGCTTTTTTTTTTTGTTTGTTTTCTTTGGGGGGGGGGGGGGGGTTGACACCATTGGGGGGGGGTGGGGTTGACACCATTGGGGGGGGTGGGGGTGACACCATTGGGGGGGGGGGGGGTGACACCATTTCCTACCGCCCCGGGTGACACCAGCCCTAGCAACGCCACTGACCTCCTGACTCCAGAGTTGGTGAGCATGAACCTCACAACTGCAGAGTTGGTAAGCACATACCTCCTGACTCCATAACTGGCACGCACAGACCTCCTGACTCCAGATTTGGTGAAAACCTCCTGACTTCAGGTTGGTCAATTCAATTCCAATATCTTTTTTTAAATACAATTCCATTTACTCCACCTACAATCCCTTCCAAGTGTTACATGGGCCTTCTAAAATAAAGAGTTAGCAGAACAAAACCCAGCAGCAGCTGGCCTGGAATCTAAAAGATTCCAGGGCTGGCTGCTGGCTTTTCCCCAGAGCATCCTGATTCAGGATGTGAAACCCCCCCCAGGGCGCCCATAAAAACCATTTCTTGCTCCAATTACGAATGCGCAGGCTCTTGTCCAATGAAAGTTGTCTGTTTTGACTACGCACACTGCCACATCCCCTACATCCCCTGGATCCCCAGTGTTGGGTACACGCTCCCGTCCCAGCCATTCAGATAGGCTCCCCATTCTAGTAAATGAAAGCCGTCTTCCGAATGACATAGTCATAGCATAGTCATAGTCATAGCATATGGCTCTCATTGGACGAGAGCTCAGGTATGCACCGCTGGAGCCTGGAGAGCTAATTTTTTTCTAGCTTCCTCTGGGGTTTCACACAGCGGGGCATCCTGTTCGGAACAAAACCCCAAAAAGTCAAATTCCTGGGTTTTGTTCCATTTTAAAGCACCAGTGTTAGTGTGGATATAAAACTACCAGCTCAAAGGTTAGTGACACAGATCTGCCAACTCCAGAGCTGGTGAGCATGGACTTCACAGTCAAAGAGCAAGTGCACATGACCGGTTGAATATGGACCTCCCAGCTTTAGAGCGGTTTACATCCTGCACTGCAAACCTGGATGCCCTCACATTCAGGGTCAGAAAAACTGGACACCCCACTTGCTGAGTCAGAACCTGAATATCCCAAATCCAAACCCAATAAACTCCAGACCCCAGTTCACAACTCCAGCATAATAAAACCTAGACCTCCCAGCTCCAAATCAATTAACCTAGGAACTGCCAGCTACAGAGTGACTAAAACTGTCAAGTTGCTGTGAAAGAGCTGAGTAAAAGACCCCCAAGAAAAAAGACAAAGTCCCCAGACTGGGGTCTAGTATTTAACCCTCAGCTGGACACACCTAATGTCCCCACGGGAGGTGTTTTTACTTCCTCCCCTGCCTGGGATCCAGCTTACAATCTACAAAACTTATTTTGGGCATAACTTCTAATTGGTGAAGGTTGTACGATCCTGGTTCTAGTGTTAAACTATTGGGCTCAATTCATCTGGGGAGTCCAAGAATGGGATTGCAAAACAGATCAAACTGGAGATCTCTATTTCCTCAGGTTCTGGACTCAGCACTAAAATGAAAAAAGGTATGTGTAGATTTGTGGCCCAGTTCCAATTCCGAATCTGGCTTAGGGCTAAGACAAATAGCAGCCCGCTTCAGTGCCCAAAAACCTGGGCGACCTGTGTGAAGGGGCTCGGCCGACGTCACATTTAGGGGTCTTTTGCGGTTCCATTCAGCCAGCATGGGAATCAGCAGGGGGTCCATGATCTGCCTAGGGTTGTTCATGTTACAGAGAAGTTAATTCCTCCTCTGCCCAAATATGGGCTTCCTGGTAAGGGTTTTGTTACAAGGTGTCTCTGGAGGATTTCTTACGAACATGGCATTTTAAAGGGGAGAACCAGGCATCAGAAAATAAGATATAATATTTGTCCTCATTTTTCTCACAATTACCTATAGGGGATAGTAACATTTCGGTTGGCCCTGAACTTGGCTGAACTGGAAAGTGTGCAGCATTGGATGCATTAGGTCTGATATAAAACTTAACATTTCAGTGCTGCCAAACCCTAAATTCTATCTTCGAAGCCCATAATATAATCTGGGTTTCTGCTGCCAATTGTCAGAGATTGTATAGAAAAGCAAACTAGCCAAATTAATTAGAAGACAGATCTTTATGTTCTTGCACTCGATTGTTCAGCAATCACTCCGCAGCTCTGAAATGTTTTATTTTGAAGTCAATCAGATTTAAAGGCTTTGTTTAAAGACCTTGGTTTATGTCAAACAAATACGCGCTCCTATTTGTGGCAATGATGACAGAGAAGGCTTCCAGGAATGCTTGACTCTCAGCCTGGTGTTTGGAGGATGTAATTGATGGATTTATGCTCCTGTTTTGGAAACGTAATGCTTTGAGTGTTACATTCACACAAGCAAATACCTAATTAATCTTCTAATCTCTGCTTTCATTACAACCTCTGGCGTATAAATATTTGCTGTATGAACCACGTTTGGAAAAATCTCCCGCCAACATCAAAGGAACGTACTATAAAAAGAATGCACACTCTAAATATATCAACCTCAGAGTCCGTTCACCAACTTTGGAGAGGTGCAACCAAGTTTGATGACTCTGGTTACTCACTTCCAAGGGAAAGAAGTGAAAAATATTAACAATGGGTTATTTAGGTTGGTAATTCATTCAATCAATCATTTTAAAGTAGACCAAAACCCACCAGTAATGGAAAACTGTCCGAAAGTCTTCTCCCGCAGAGTAGAATTGTAAATGGCAGTTTTGGCTTTCCCTGATATATTGCATTAGCAAGAACTGCCTTTGTTCCCAACTTTCTGAAAACTTTACAAATAAGGCAATTTAGGTGGAATCTATCTTCAACCAACCCGCACCCGTCCTCTGTGGCCTAAGTGCTCCAGTATTTGGGGATGCATCTGAAGGTTAGACAATAGCAGCTGCATTTTCAGAAGAGTTTAAAGGAGTTCTAAAACTTTTGAAGAGAGTAGACCACTTACAAAGGACCAAAATGCTTCTTTGGGAGGTGTGAGGAATAGGGCAAATATTACATTTATTTTATGGCTGATGCCCAGCATCCCCCTTTAGGATTCTCTGTACGTAGCAAATGTCTCCCTTACAAGGCTAGCAGGAAATGGAAGTCCATATATCAGGATGAGGTTCTGACACTCAGAAAAGGCGGTTTGAGGATGAAAGCCCCCCTGCGGCTCTCCTAACATCTTGGCCAGACAGAGAGGAGCCAGGATCCTCCTCTGCTGGGGAGGTGTGATAGCATATGGGAGCTTCAAAAGAACCTGTGTCTGGGAGAAGGGGGGTGGAGAAACAGAGCTTAAAGGTAGGCCAAGGAGACGAGAATGGGGTCATTCTCTGAAGGGGTCGCGCTGCAGTGTGCTGGAGGTGCCCGAATCATATATAAGCTCTTGACATACCCCTTGAAATACAAACAGATTTTGTATTTATTCATATAAATGTGTTTGTTATCACTGCCTAGTATGTTCATTGCATTAAAGTGGACCATCACCCTCGGGTGATCGGCCCGGGAATCTATAAGATTCCCGGGCCAATCACCTCCCTCCCCGCGGGACATCCGAGATCGGGATGTCCCGCGGGGTGAAACCCCCCCAAAAGCCCCAAACCCCCTTACCTTAGTTTCGGCGGCGGCCGGCCGCCGCCGCCTCCCTCGCGCCCCTCTAGGCGTGCGCGCCCCCACGCCGGCCGTCTGTGAATGGCCGGCGCGGGGGCGCGCGCGTCAAGAGGGACGCGCGGGAGGGGGCGGCGGAGGAGCCACGGACAAGCGGCTGTCAAATCGCTTGTCCGTCGGCGCTGGGAGCGGGGAGAGGTGAGTTTTTAGGGTGATCGGGGGGGTTTCACACAGCGGGGCACCCCGATCGGGGGTGCCCCACCGAAGTGGACCAAGACCCAGGATAGTCAAAATCCTGGGTGTTGGTCCACTTTAAAACCTATATTTAACTTCAGCAATATTTTTGCCTTAGCCAAGAATCTGTGTGTCCGCAGGCTTTGCGCCTTGTAGTCCCGCCAGACGGAATAGGATAGGGTTTTGGGAAAGTGGTCTGTGTGTCCGGAGGTCCCTGATTGATAGTTGGATCAAGTGACCTGTGGTTCCCTGACAGGAGGCCCCTGCCTCCCCCTGAATAAATGTCTCTTTAATCCTTGAACCCAGGCCTAAGGCATGCTCAAGTACTTTTGTTGCAGCACCCAGCGACAAGAGCCCTGCACGCACCTGACAGCAAAGCATGCAAAGTGGGGATTCCACAAGGGAGGCCCCAAATGCAATATGGAATTGAGATATGGCAGATTGTCCTGTTTAAACCTACATGAGTTGGAGGCAATTAACAGCCTATTTGGGGTACCAAGATATTGCAGTTGAATCCAAAAATAGAAAAAAAACGATTACAAATGTTTCTTTTTCTATTACAAATGAACAAAATAATTACAAAATGCACACATGATTAAAAAAATAAGAAATATAAAAAGAGGACCAGAAGTGGACCACTATTTATTGTATGAGTCCTTTTTTCCAATGCTTTCAAGGTCCTGAGTACTGTGAGATGATCCTAATACCTACTGCACATGTTACATCAAAAGACTTCATCAGGGGATCACCTGCTGATACATATTTCAATACAATAAATACATATAAAAAGCAACACGATCATTTGTTCCCCCATCAGTTTTAGCAGCTGCTCTCTAAATCTGTTGAATTTGTCTGGCAGAAACATTATGTCTTTATCTGCACCAACCAATCTGTGCTCTTTTCAAAGTACGATAATCCGGCTTCTTGAAATATCTCATTTTTTTATACCTCGGCATTGCATTACTTATGCTTTTCGGCATGTTTTGCTTGGGTATAATTTTTGCTACATTTTGCAGTATATTTGCAGCCCTTTAATGTATAAGGCAATAATATTACACCACATTCTCTAATCAGTTTATTTGTCAGTAACTCTAAGGAAACACCAGACAATGCACGCTAAAGAGTTCTTTAAAACCTCACGTGTTAAAATGTACAAATACCAAAAAAATACCTCAAGCTCTGCCACAAAAGCAAACCTTCAACAGGGCAAAAGCATATATAAACAATACAAAAGGTTAATCATCTAGTTTAAATTATCTAGAGGAGAAATCTGTAGGACTCACCATGGTTGCCACGTTAGTCTGGTCACTTCCGAAAAAAACCCTCGCGCATGCAAGTCCGTCTCCCTCAATATCAAAACTGTCTCAAGTCTCACCAGCAATCTGTTTTTCCCTGGCTGTCCCTTTGTTTCATTCAGATTTGCCCAGGTTATCCTATGATTGGCCCAGACAAACTAGCACAAGTGATCTTTTGCTGGCTGACTTAATTTGCATGCGAATACACACATAAAACTAAGCTCAGGCAAAAAGCTACCAAGCTATCTTAATTACTAATTACTAAGTGTCGAACAGCCATTTTCCTAAACAAAGGGTTTTATGAGATTATACATTTAATTGGAAAACAAAAAATTACATTTTTATGATGCTTAAATTCAGTCTGCATAATAATTTGGAATGGATTGTATTTGTCAGTGTGCCCTTTCTATATCGCTCTCCTTGCTACCACACCTTCTTACTCTCTTCAAGCACCAGTTCTCCATAATAATTTCCCCTGCAGTGTGCTTATGTCGTTCCCTGTATAATGCTCCTATCCACACTGCAATGCCCCTTCACTCCCTGTCTGATTAACAGTGCCCATGCCCCTGCATTGGCTCACACGTATGTGCAGTGTCAGGCTTGGTGTTACAATCGTGATCCTGCACATGTTCATGCAGATTCAGGCTCCCGGTCAGGCGCATGCATGACAGTGATTATGTGCATGCTGATTTTGCTCAGATCAGAACCTATTGCCGCGCATGAGATGGCGCTGTTTTTGATGCATGTATAGTGTGCGTGCATTAATGAATGTGCATGGTTGTGCTGGCACGCATGCATGAATGTGTATGCAAGTGCACATGTGCCAGTGTGCATGCAATCTACATGCTAAATGGCACCCATGAACATATGAATATGCCTGCATATCTTCTCGGAGTCACACCCGCCATACTTGTTCCCGTTGTGCTTTCGCAGTTCTGACCTCTGCTTCCTTGCCTGCTTGTTTGACTCTCGACCCCGACATTGGCTGACTACCCTCTCTGGCTCTTGACCTTGGCACCGGCTGACTACCCTCTCTGGCTCACGACCTTGGCACTGGCTGACTACCCTCTCTGGCTCGCGACCTTGGCACCGGCTGACTACCCTCTCTGGCTCGTGACCTTGGCACCGGCACTACCCTCTCTAGCTCCCGACCTTGCCACTGGCTGACTACCCTCTCTGGCTCCCGACCTTGGCACTGGCTGACTACCCTCTCTGGCTCGCTACCTTGGCACCGGCTGACTACCCTCTCTGACTCACCACCTTGACACTGGCTGACTACCCTCTCTGGCTCGCAACCCTGGCACCGGCTGACTACCCTCTCTGGCTCGTGACCTTGGCACTGGCTGACTACCCTCTCAGGCTCGCGACCTTGGCACCGGCTGACTACCCTCTCTGGCTCGTGACCTTGGCACCGGCACTACCCTCTCTAGCTCCCGACCTTGGCACTGGCTTACTACCCTCTCTGGCTCCCGACCTTGGCATTGGCTGACTACCCTCTCTGGCTCGCGACCTTGGCACCGGCTGACTACCCTCTCTGACTCACCACCTTGACACTGGCTGACTACCCTCTCTGGCTCGCAACCCTGGCACCGGCTGACTACCCTCTCTGGCTCGTGACCTTGGCACTGGCTGACTACCCTCTCAGGCTCGCGACCTTGGCACCGGCTGACTACCCTCTCTGGCTCGTGACCTTGGCACCGGCACTACCCTCTCTAGCTCCCGACCTTGGCACTGGCTTACTACCCTCTCTGGCTCCCGACCTTGGCACTGGCTGACTACCCTCTCTGGCTCGCGACCTTGGCACCGGCTGACTACCCTCTCTGGCTCACCACCTTGACACTGGCTGACTACCCTCTCTGGCTCGCAACCCTGGCACCGGCTGACTACTCTCTCTGGCTCGTGACCTTGGCACTGGCTGACTACCCTCTCAGGCTCGCGACCTTGGCACTGGCTGACTACCCTCTTTGGCTCTCAACCCTGCCATCAGCTGATTACTAACCTCTTTGGCTCTCGACCTTGGCACCAGCTGATTACCCTCTCTGGCTCTTGACCTTGGTACTGACTGAATACCCTCTCTGGCTTAAATCCAATTTAGCTTAACCTGCTTTGGGATTCAGTTGCATCTGTCGATGGTTGTGGGACCCTGGCTTGTTTGCATCCCAGTCTCTTGTGGGGGGCCATAGGGAAGATCAGGCTTGTCAGTAGACTTCCCACTCCGGACCTTCCGAGTAGAGTTACCTTCATGTCCTTCATCATCCAGTTAGAGTTATGAATTTCTTTGCAAGATTTCAGAATAACCTCCAGAGGTGTTTTGATATGAATTGCCCCCCACTCTCATATATATTTTGCTTGAGAATACTCTAAAGATTTTCTATAGGGCTAAGGTCAGAGGAGGATGGTGGCCACTCATCTTGGCACTGGCTGAATACTCTCTCTGACTCATGACCTTGGCACCGGCTGACTGATTCTCAGGCTCTCAAACTTGGCAGAGCTTGACTAATCTCTCTGGCTTTCAACCTTGGCATTGGCTAACTACCCTTTCCGGCTCTTGAACTTGGCACTGCCAGCCTACCCTCTCTGGCTTAAGACCTTAGCACCTCCCAGAGGAGGATGGTGGCCACTCATCTTGGCACTCCCGCCCAGCCCTACTGTGTGTCCCTGATTTAAGTTATGGGCCACATAAAAAGGCTCTGTGGGCTACAGGTGAGGGCAGCCTATGCCTAATGCAAATCAACTTTGCTTTCCATCGTCCATACCAGTTTATGCTGCATCCATTGGCAGGGGACTTTTCGCACCTTGTCATCTGTCCAGAAATGTCAGCTAACTCTAAAGCTGAGCTGGTGGGGGCACTGCAAGGCTATACCGGGGCATTAGGCAGGTGTTTTATTTTAGGTTGCAGGCCCATTCTTATTCAATAGCAACATGGATTTAATTCTCACTAGGAATTCCCTTTAAATGAGGAGTGTTTCATTCCCGCTTATAACTCAGTTCATTGAAGACCTCTGCGGCGTGTGACATCAGAAATGCTGCTGACATTAATGGTGGGGAGGGGGGGCAGGAGAGGAGAAAGGAGAGAACAAGCACTTCCCCTGAAATGGGCTGCAGAACGCAAACACAAAACAGCAATAAAATGTAACCTTGGGCAGTTTTTTTTTTCTCTTCTATTGTTTAAAAAGTTTATTGCAGAATTCCCAGCCATTGATGACTGGTATAGCGGCTGGTTGCTGTTTTGTTCTCCTTTTCAGTTTATTTTTCAACTTGAGTCCCTTGACTTTTTCCAACACAACACCCAGGAATATCATTCTCCCGGATATTGTTCCTCTTAGACAGGACATCCTGATGTGTATGTATCCCCTGGTTCCCCGTAAAAACTCACCTTCCTGTCATTCCCGTGGCAAAACTGAGCACGCTGGTTGGCTGAGCAGGCCACTCAGCCAATCAACTGGGTGGATTTAGCTCAGTTCTGCTAGTGGCTAAGCAGCCGAAGGGAGCAGAGTGCACCCCTGGCCGCGTCCTGGCTTTGTTTCAAGCTGCTTATTCAGAAAGGCCTGGAGTGACGCGTACACCTAGAGGTAAGTGGGAATGCACCTACGGAGCCGAGACAAAGCGAGGGCTCTGGGAGCAGGTTAGTTGAACATGTGAGCTGGAGGGTTTTACACAGCAGGGTATCCCAATTCAGGTTGCCCAAATAAGTGGGACTCGGATGGCCCTGTTTATTAGTCGCATATGATGTAGTAAGCAAACTGGAACAAGTAAGTTATGGACCAATAGTGTAAAAAGACCTTCAGCCTGGCAAGTATCTTCCCTAGGGAGCATCCTAATTTGGGATAATTTCACACAGTAGAGGCATCACTTATAGGCATATTCTGACTCACCCAAATTGCAGTAAATGGAATCCTGTAGACAGCTCCACGTTCCTTGTGTGTGTCTGCGATGGATGTTTTCTTTACTCCATAAGGCTTGGCAGATAGCTTACTCGGTTGTTCTTAGATCATGTGGATACGTTTTCAAAAGCTTTCAGTACAGAATCTTGTTGCAGCAGACATGTGCGTTCAATACTGCAGGAAAGTTGTGGTGTAATCCATACAGCAACAACAGGTAAAAGGACTGTAGCTGCAGAAAGGGAGCAGCAGATGCTCTGCACTGCTTGGATGTCAGACTAAAATGGCAGAAGGAGAGGGGAAGAAGGGAGGAGTTACCTGCATCAGAGCAAGACTAATGGAGCCTGGAAGGGACAAGGGGAATTAAAGGCATTCTGCTCAGCCTATGCAAATAAACATATATTAAACTGTTACCCCAGGTAAAATAAAATACACGTCGTAGGACATGACAAGGCAGCACCCTTTTTTGGGGGAATATAGGTGGCCACAGAGTGCTAGATAGGGTTATTGGATGATATGCAGCACCCTTTGATAGTTTGGGCACAACAAGGAGTAAGGGTGGCAGCTAGTGGGGTTCAAGGTTCATGGGGCCCCTTGGGCGATGGAATCTCATTGGGCCCTTTTGCATGCTAGGGGCAAGCAAACCCCAGACCTCAAAATGAATGACAACAATTGCCTGACCCAAATTATTAAGCTACCCCCCAGAAAATAACAAATTGCAAGCCCCAAGCTCCAAAGATGAATACCCACACAGTGAGCTGAGCCTCTCCACAGAAGAAGCAGAGAATCAACAGGACCCACCCTACAGACCCCAAAATGCACATTCAGCCCTCCGATTTGTCCACCACCTGATCACCATTTAAAAAATAACGTAAGAAAATCGGGTAGTCCAAGTCATAGTGGGCCCCGTCACCTGCACAGGTATGGCAGGTGCTGATATAGATCATGGGAGACAATAGGATGAGGTACATAGAAATAGGTTAAAAGGGGCTTTTTGGTGCCAAGAAATTCCTGCATGAAAGTATATTTGAAAGCTAGAGTTACTGGGAGATGGAATGGGAACTGGAGGTTGATAAATGCGGAGGTTGAATTCACTAGAGGATTGATCTCCATGAGGTCCTTCCATGCATCAAGGCTCTTTCTCTATAAATACTCTCACTATATTACGCAATACTTTACTTGCAGGAAACAGCAAGCTGGGGGTGGAGGAGGCATCATCATTTACACGGATAAACAAAAGGCTCCGGCTGACCATATTGTCACCTCCAAAGAATTCCTGACTTAAAATAGATCCATAATTCCCCACTTTCATCTCTGTTTTGTGATCCCTGAATCAGACGGAAGTTATACATTGCCTCTGTGACTGCGAGCAGCTTGTTCAGTGCTAGAGAAGTGTGGCCGTACAACCACCGCTTACACAACAAGAACAGACCAGCCAGCAGGGCCAGATTATGGATGCCCATGGTACGGAGCAGTCATTTTATGGAGGTTCCCTCGCCAATCAACAATCCACACTCCATCACATACTCCCCAAGTCCCCTGCTGTGATCACCCCACAACCAGAGATGAGCAGAGCTCCCACTTTATACAGTACAGGGTTAATTCACACAGGAAACAGTCCTCATCTAAACAATATAGACCATGGCCTTGCCTGGAAGAGTTGGCAGATTGGGTTTAGGTCTTAAACCTATCCTTTCAGTTCTGTGTCAGTAAGGGCCTTGGTGCACAGGGATACTAACCTGCCCCATCATGCCATCAGTAAGCCCTGCATTAAAGAGATACTTACCATGTCCTGGCAGAGCACTATGCGATGGGGATGGAAACAGTGAGCGCACTTTCTGCAACCACATGGGAGGTAGCAGCACTGCAGTGTACATCTATTTTGTGCCCCCATTGTCCAGCACTCAAATCCCAATTATGGCTTCCAATAGATCCAGAGTGGCACTTACCTCCACCTTCGTTACTGGTCTCTACAATCTCTACCAAGTCACCTCAGCTGCGGGGTCCTCCAGTCTTTACTGCCTGCTCTTCCAATGTCGTTACTGGGTCATCTGCTTCTCTTTGCCATCTTCCCCAGCAGCCACACCTACACCCTCCACTTTCCTCGGCAGCCACACTTTCCTTTACATACTTCCCAGTTACACCACTGCCCCCTGCGGCCATACTTTCTTCTCTGACTACCCACTACATTCCCTCATTCTTTAGATACTGCTGCTAGGAGGGGGATGGGTTACATCAGCTGCCTCCTTTGAGACCCCCATCTCCACCCTATTCCCCACTGCTCCCCCATCTCTTCCATGCTGGCCCCCATCTCAGCCATTCTGCACCCCATCTTTTCAATGCCGCTTCCCATCATTTCCGTGCTTCTCCCCCATCTCTGCCATGCTGCCTCCATCTCTGCCATACTACCCCCATCTCTGCCATGCTGCCCCATCTCTGCCATTCTGTGCCCCATCTCTGTCATGCTGCTCCCATCTCTGCCATGCTGCGCCCCATCTTTTTAATGCTGCTCCCCATCTTTTCCGTGCTTCTCCCCATCTCTGCCATGCTGCCTCCATCTCTGCCATACTACCCCCATCTCTGCCATGCTGCCACCATCTCTGCCATTCTGTGCCCCATCTCTGTCATGCTGCCCCCATCTCTGCCATGCTGCGCCCCATCTTTTTAATGCTGCTCCCCATCTTTTCCGTGCTTCTCCCCATCTCTGCCATGCTGTCCCCATCTTATGGAACTTTTGTACTAGAAAATTTTCTATAATAGGTACTGTACCTGATGTTGAGTATCCCCTGGGGTACGGCAAGAACCACTGGACTTAGTAGTAGAAAATGTTCTATAATAGGTACCGCACCTGATGTTAAGTATCTCCTGGAGTTCGCCAAGAACCATTGGACTTATTGGACTTTTGTACTAATAAGTGTTCTATAATAGGTACTGTACCCGACGTAGTGTATCTCCTGAGCTTTACCAAGAACTATTAGTCATATGGTACTTTAGTGCTTAAAACATGTTCTGTACTAGATGCATGTTGAGTTTTGCTGTACTGTATTTCCTTATTTGCATGTACGCATTGCTCTTTATTCTTAAACAGTTGGAAAACAAAATTTTACTGCATGTCATACTGTTTATGTGTAGAAATGTAAGTGACCAATAAAATTGACTTTGACTTTGAAGACGGATTGAGTAGTGGATGGTTGGTGGATGGTCACACTGTCCCAACAAAGCTGTGATGTCAAGAGGAAAAATTCTGTCTGCATCAAAATCATGTTCATGCAATGACATTTCCCCATCTCATGCTGCAAAGGGACCTCTTAGGCTTTGGCTGCTATAGGCATAAAAGGAGAGAAACTCAGCATGTGGCCACCTCCCCTATATTCAGAAACTTTAGGGTATTCTCAAGCAGAACATATATGAGGGTGAGAGGCAGTTTACATCAGAACAGCAGCTCTAGGAGGCTATTCTGTCACCCTGCAAAGGAAATTCAAGAATAAACTCACCAAAACTCACAAGTTTAATGGATGGAAGAACTGGGAAGGTGACATGAAAGAAGAGCTCCTATGTGACTATATCATTTGGCCCATTTAATATTGTTGAACAGTGGATCTTTACCCCCCCCCCCCCTTCTCCGTAAATAAACCCCAGCCTTACTTTGGAAGGTATCCAGTACAAGACTGCCAGATCCAATGGACACCTACCCCTCTAAATTGGACCAGACACCCTGTGCAACCAATCTGGAATTTAAATGATTCCAGGGATGGCTACTAGCCTGACCCCTGGGCATCCTATACTGGATGGCTCGCTGTGTTAAACCCCCCAAGGCACCGTTAATCTTACGGCTTAATCCACGGCTTCGCTGTAGCTTTTCGCGCTCTATGCACCCAGTCATTCTGATTGGTCGGGCACAAGCTTCATGCCGCGCATTAGTAAGCACTTATTGGTTGAGTGCTCATGCATGCTCAGTGGGAACGCTGGATAGGTGAGTGAAACTGGGCGATCTGGGGGGTTTCACACAGGGATACATTCTATTACGGGACAGGCACCAATCAACAGGATAGCCTGGTGACTGGACCACTTTGCCAAATAAAATCTAATGCCCCTCAGCTTCTGAGAATATGGAACTTCAGTAAGAGAGGACTAGTTCCCTTTTAACAATTGGGGGATACTGGTTTGGGAGGCCCCTAAAGATACTTAGAGACTCACTAAAACCTTTCCAGCTACCCCCCGCCCCCATTCCGTCCTCCCCATTCATGTGACTTGGGCGATGTACCTACTCCCTGTCCCATTTCGCTCTTCCAATCCGAGTATCTTGGGTGAAGGCCGCAGCTCCCATGAGTGAGGACACTGGCAGCACCTAGCAGCTTCTCTAGTGTCCTCACTCATGGGAGCTGCGGCCATCTTTCTGGAGCCCCAGCCATAGCCAAATTCACAGTGGGACTGCGGACAGGATCACAGACTCATGTGTTCTGCTGCTGCAACACCCTTCACTCCATCTCTCATTAATTTATTACATTAATCTCTCTTTTCCACATTCCCTTTATCTCTCTCTCTGTCTCCCTTCTGTGGTATTTTTAGCTCTTTCTTTTTATCCTTGTTCCCTCATGTTTTCTTCCTCTACAGATTTCCCTCCATCCCTGTTTTACAGTCTCTCCATCTCTCTATTATTTCCCCTTCATTGCTCTTCTCCCGCTTTCTCTCCAACTATCTGAATGTAAATGTATGTATGTGTTGGGGGGGCACCCTCCTGATAACTTGGGCCACAGTAAGTGGATTAGGGTCCTTGCGGACCTCTGCTAGAGTTGCCAGGTTTGGTTTAGGTCTGCTTTAACTTGAATCAGCTTGTTAGAATTTGTTAGATCACTTCTTTAAAAAAATGATTTATCTTTGCCAGGTTGCTATTGCCAACACCACATCTGTGTGGCAGCTGGTGGGCCCCATAGCAACCTGTTCAGTTCACAGGCCCAGATTAACATTTGCAACAGGGTTCTGTTAAAATTAGTTATGTCATCATAAAGCTCAGGAAAACAGGAATTACAGTTGTTCACCTCTGTTTCTATTGGATGGTGTTTGATGACAGATAACCATGATATGTTGCTCTGGATGTTCAGAATATTAATGGTCTTGTTGTTAAACACTGTGAGAACTGCTGGTTATATATCCTGTAAAAGAGGATGAGAGCACTTCAATGGCAGGATGGAGACGGCACGTAGAGGCTGGGGGTGGGCCACACTTGTGTCCCACCCTGTTACTGGTTACTAAACTTATGCTCATAGAAAATAAAGGATCAGTTATAGTCACATAGCCATGCTCATAATATACCTGCTGTGTCTAACTAACCATGACATCACTGAGAATGCCGCCTATCCAATCACTAGAGACCCGTGACATCACTGAGAATGATGCCTATCCAATCACTAGAGACCAGTGACATCACTGAGAATGCTGCCTATCCAATCACTAGAGACCAGTGACATCACTGAGAATGCTGCCTATCAAATCACTAGAGACCAGTGACATCACTGAGAATAATGCCTATCCAATCACCAGAGACCAGTGACATCACTGAGAATGCCGCCCATCCAATCACTAGAGACCAGTGACATCACTGAGAATGCCGCCTATCCAATCACTAGAGACCCGTGACATCACTGAGAATGATGCCTATCCAATCACTAGAGACCAGTGACATCACTGAGAATGCTGCCTATCCAACCACTAGAGACCAGTGACATTGCTGAGAATGCTGCCTATCCATTCACTAGAAACCAGTGACATCACTGAGAATGCCGCCTATCCAATCACTAGAGACCAGTGACATCATTGAGAATGCCGCCTATCCAATCACTAGAGACCCGTGACATCACAGAGAATGCCGCCTATCCAATCACTAGAGACCAGTGACATCACTGAGAATGCCGCCTATCCAATCACTAGAGACCAGTGACATCACTGAGAATGCCGCCTATCCAATCACTAGAGACCAGTGACATCACTGAGAATGCTGCCTATCCAACCACTAGAGACCAGTGACATTGCTGAGAATGCCGCCTATCCAATCACTAGAGACCAGTGACATCACTGAGAATGCCGCCTATCCAATCACTAGAGACCAGTGACATCACTGAGAATGCTGCCTATCCAATCACTAGAGACCAGTGACATCACTGAGAATGCCGCCTATCCAATCACTAGAGACCCGTGACATCACAGAGAATGCCGCCTATCCAATCACTAGAGACCAGTGACATTGCTGAGAATGCTGCCTATCCAATCACTAGAGACCAGTGACATCACTGAGAAAGCCGCCTATCCAATCACTAGAGACCAGTGACATCACTGAGAATGCCGCCTATCCAATCACTGGAGACCAGTGACATCACTGAGAATGCCGCCTATCCAATCACTAGAGACCAGTGACATCACTGAGAATGCTGCCTATCCAATCACTAGAGACCAGTGACATCACTAAGAATGCTGCCTATCCAATCACTAGAGACCAGTGACATCACTGAGAATGCTGCCTATCCAATTACTAGAGACCAGTGACATCACTGAGAATGCCGCCTATCCAATCACTAGAGACCAGTGACATCACTGAGAATGCCGCCTATCCAATCACTAGAGACCAGTGACATCACTGTGAATGCCGCCTATCCAATCACTAGAGACCAGTGACATCACTGAGAATGCTGCCTATCCAATCACTAGAGACCAGTGACATCACTGAGAATGCTGCCTATCCAATCACTAGAGACCAGTGACATCACTAAGAATGCTGCCTATCCAATCACTAGAGACCAGTGACATCACTAAGAATGCCACCTTTCTAATCTCTAGAGACCTGCTTTCCATGCATTTGGCAGAGCTATGTAAGCCGGATTGTTACAATAAAAGAAATGAATGTGGGGTATTTGCCCCTGTGGGTAGGGATTTAAATGTTTCCAGTTATCTAGTAGGAATTGGCGTTTGCTTTCTGCAGTTTGGGAGCCACGTATAGTTCTGAGACCTTTGCTCTGTGGCTCATAGTCTAGGGTCAGGAGGACTGCCTGTCTCTGCAGCTTCCAGAGCTGTGCTTGGTTTCCCAGCCTCAGTAGTTAAAGGAGCACTGTCGCGAAATTGTGTAACAATAAAAATCCATATAAAAACACCGGCTAATGAGAGGAGGGGTCACTTACATAGAAACATAGAAGAGTGAGGGCAGACGGAGACCATACGCTCCATCTAGTCTGCCCTTCTGTGTATACTGTAAGTTCTCTTTATCTTAGGATAGATGTGTGCTTATCCCAGACATGTTTAAATTCACTGACTGTTGCTTTTTCAACCACCTCTGCTGGAGGTTTGTGTAACCCACACGCCACACCAGGGCCGGTTGACATGCGGGGTGAGCTGTCACGAGTTCTTGGAATCTTGAGGGATGATTGGGATTTGGCCAGGTGAAGTCACCACACACAGCAGATATCTTTCCAAACTTTATTAAAAGCAACCACACTTCCAACTTTAGCAACAACAATCAGCAAAGTACTTCAGCACAATAGCAAACAGGCTCACAGGTTCCCGGGGTCACTCTAGGGGCTTGGGACTATGCTACCTTGGTACCTTTGTCTGTTGGTCCTCAGTGCACTCCACTAGGCTCCTTCTAGGCCCACATGGATGTCTATCTGTAAGTAGCTCTCTGTCAGCTTCTGCTGGCTCAGCAACTGTAGCTCTGCCTCTCCTGTGTAGTAGTAGCTTTCCTCTCTCAAAAGGGTTAGCAGGCTCCATTAGGTACTGCTCAGCAAACTTTAACTCTATGGCCCTCTCAGTGCTCCACCTCTACACAACTCAGTACCAGTGACAACTGCATGTTCTAGAAAGGTGTCTGCACTTTTATAACCTCTGTTGATGATGTCACTTTCCCACATCAGCCTCTAGTGGTTAACTCCATAACTGATGTTATGTCTTATGCAGCTAGGCTGTTTTACACAGGGTTTTCTATGAGAGATTAGGTTACCCCAGTTTTTACCTGGGCCACACTGCCCCCCCCCTGAAAATAATGTTGTCCCCGACATCAGTGGGTTAACTGGTGTAGACAGGTTGGTTTTTTACCAAAGTTATGTCTGGTATGGGCTGTTATCCCATTTGAACTATGACCATCTGAGTGGTTACTGGTATACCCTCAGAGGTCCCAGTTAAACTGGTTTAGTTTGTTTTCCAGATTGTTACAAGAGTAGGTAAGTGTTTTGCATCTGTCTCTTTTTAGGTGAAAGGGAAGTGGTTGCCTAACACATAAACAATTGTAAACATTGTTAAACGTTGTTAATAACAGTAAGAATAATTAACATCCTATTCTATAAATGCTAACTACATTCTTGAAGATTTGAAGAGACAAGAATGCAGACGGTTAGTACGGTTAGTAATGCATGAGTCCTGAAACAGTTTCTTGAGTTTTGAAACTACCTGAGACTAATCTAAGTGATAGAACATTTGAATGTCCTTAGTCCATCAAAAAGTATTTGAAAAAGGGTTTAAAGATTCAAAAGTCTTCTGAAAAACAGGTGGTTGGTATGTACCACACAGGTTGCTTTTCCTGGTGAACAGGTAATGAAACTAGTTTCAGATTCACAGTTCTGGGTACGGCACTTGGTGTGTCTAAAGTATCATAGGTTAAGGTCTTAGGTCGTCTTTGTTCTCTCATAGAGGTGTTTCTGCTTGGTAGTACTTCTGAAGTTCCTCATTTTCTGTAACATCAGGTTGACTTCTTGGGTTGGTTCAAGTTAAACTTCTGGTTCTGGTTCAGCTGTTACTGGATCAACAAGTTCTGAGTCCATTTTTGGATCAGCTATTTCAGGATCTTCTTTTGGTTCTCCCACTGTTAACTCTGGAATTGCTTCAGGACTTTGTGGAATTACACATCTCAAACTCTGGTTTCTTGATGTTTGGGGCACAAACTCTGTAGCTTTAGGATCTAAGCGACTCCTAGTTCTTCGGTAATGACCTCTTCTTGTTGGCATTCTCACAACATAGGTAGCATCTTCTTCATCTGAACTATGAGAGTTGTTTGTTAGAACAGGTGGTTCTTCAAGTTGTAGTTTTCTTCTTGAAGATTTAGGTTGAGTTCTTACTTCAGGGCGAGGTTTATCTGGTGGTAGGTAGTCACAAGGTAGTAACAAGTTTTGGTGTAGGATTCTTGTTTTGTTGTTTCTTGTTTCTGGTTTAACTTCATAAACTGGGCTGTCTTCACTCTTTCTTATAACAACTAAATAGATTTTATCTTCCCAATACGATCGGAGTTTTCCAGGTCCACTTTTTTCATGTAGGTTCATGACCAGAGATGAGCGAACTTTTGAAAAGTTCGATTCGGCCGATTCGCCGAATTTCATGGTTCATGACCAGAGATGAGCGAACTTTTGAAAAGTTCGATTCGGCCGATTCGCCGAAGTTTCCCATAAAAAATGCCGGCATGGTGGGAGCCGGTAAAGCCGGCCGGCCCGCTCCCACCATGCCGGCATTTAAAAAAAAGCATTTTTGCCGGCATGGTGGGAGCGGGCCGGCCGGCTCCGCTGTCAGTGGAGTGTACACTGTCAGTGTACACTTACACTTACCTGCAGGTCCGGAGCGTGGAGGCCGGCGCCGCTCTCAGCTGTCATCTGAGGGCGCGTCATGATGACAAAAAAAAAATGCTTTTTTTTTCTTTGTTTTTTAAATGCCGGCATGGTGGGAGCGGGCCGGCCGGCTTAATTTCTTGGATGGTATTAACAATGTCTTCCATTCCAACTTCTTCAGAACATTGTTGCATGAAGTCATCAGGTTCTAAAGGCATTCTTGACAATACATCGGCGTTAGTGTTGGACTTGCCTGGGCGATACTTGATACTGAAGTTGAAATCAGCAAGTTCAGCAACCCATCTCTGACCAGTTGCATTGAGTTTTGCAGTGGTAAGGACGTAGGTCATTGGATTGTTGTCTGTGTAGACCACAAACTCTGGACTGTAGTATAGGTAGTCTCTGAATCTCTCACAGATAGCCCATTTCATAGCTAGGAACTCTAACTTCCCAGAATGTAAATAGTAGTTCTTCTCAGCTGGTGTCTTGAATCTTGGGTCTGTAGTCACAGCAAAGTCTTAAAGTTCCATCTTTCTTTCTGACACAAACAATTGGAGATGAGTAGGATGGCTTGGACTTCTGGACCCATCCTCTGTTGATGAGATCTTGCAGGTACTCTTTCACCTCTTTGTGCAGGGGATTTGGCACTGACCGGTAACCATTGGTCACTGGAGTAGTGTCTTTCAGGTTAATCTTCATTTTCAGTGAAGGTATGCAACCAACATCATAGTCATCTTTGGCGAAGGCATGACACTCTTCTCTCAGCATCTGTCTCACCATCCGTTGTTCTTCTGGTCGCAGATGTTCTAAGGACACTGGTGGATCCCAACATTCTCTTGATGATGATGATCTTCTCTCAGGTTGACAGTTGTTCATTCTGGGAGATGAGCTGGTACTATCAGGAGAAGATTGGACTGGTCTCACATCAGCTGGGTATACAGTTTTGACAGCTTCTAGGTGTCCCAAAGAAGTTTTAGGTTCAAATATCACGTCATGTCTTGTAGAATTCATCACTAACACAGTCACTTTAGCAAAACCACTATAAGGAACAGTTACCACAGTCTCACCTGTGATTATTCCTTCCTTATTCCTTCTGTGGCCTTGATCTAGGTCCGACTCTGACACCACACTTCACTCCTACTGCGGTATGGGCAGGAATGGTAGTTGGACGCAGGCCTACCTTGACTTCTCTGGCGGTTACTGTGGTCTTGGTTTTCTTCAATGCTTGCACAACTCTCTCCACTGCTCTGTTTGGTAACAAAAAGGATGTGGACACTGAGTCTACTAATGGAGTAAAGGCCTTTGTTCTGTGGATCACTTCTGTTATCACGTTGTAACCAATGATTGGCTCTTCTGCCACCTGTCGGTCACCAGTGATCAGGAAAGGTACTAACAGTTCACAAGGTCTACTGTTCTTGGCGTGCAATTGAAATGTCACTTCAACCCATCCCAAGAAGGGTACTGTTTGGTTTGCAGCTCTACCACTGAGTGGGCCAGACCCTACTAGATTATTGACGGACCTGAGTCTGGTGTGAGGTAAATGTTGTCGCCTCCAGTCTTCATTCAGGATACTGACTTGAGCTCCTGTGTTCCACAAGGCTTTATAAGAAAGTCCATCTAGCTTACACTGGATCATACACTTTCCTCCAACAAGATCAATCAACTTAGGCTGGTCTTCAAAGATACTTCCTTCTGACAGGGTGTAGATTGATGACCTGGTGCTTCCAATACTGCTCAGGGAATAGTTTTCTCTTGCCTGTAGTCTTTGAAGACGATCACGCACTTGTGGATAATACTGGCGTAAGTGCTCTTCATTCTGATTAGTTTGGGACTGGTTGTCCTTCACTTGCAAATCTCTGTCTTTTTAGCTGTTTGAAGCGAGGTGTTCTGCAATCTTTGGCAAAGTGTCCTTCTTCACCGCATTTTAGGCAGTGGCAGCAACTTCTACCTTGATTGGAGTACAGTGTTCACAAGCAATGGGTGGTCTATTCCCAGGAGGGGATCTACGTTGGAAACTTTAGCGTGTTCTCATGAAGCTTTGTTGTGGTTCTGCTCTAAGTGCCCTTTTCACTTCAGCCAACTCTGCTCGAAGATCACTCAGTAACGTTTCCCACTGGTCTGATGTTACTGTCTCTTTAAGTGGTGGTTTCACAATTACTGGTGCAGATTTAGGTAAAGGTAAATGATCAGCTTCCTCGGCTTCCTCGGCTTCCTCGTGCTGCACACCTACTCTTCCTGCTCTGGGTGCAGTCGGCTTGATTATTCTGCTGGTGGAGTCCTTCCTTAACTTCTGTTCTTGCTCTGATTCCAGACTGGCAGCATCATTCATTTTCTCTATCAGCTCTTCATTGGTGATGTGCGGCTTCTCCAGATACTGCATAAGCTGGAACTTGATGTTTTTTACTTAAGAGGCCTGTCCAGACTAATCTGAGAAACTTCTTCTGGATTAAACCTGGATCAAATCTTTCTTCAGCCTCGTCTTCTCTGAATGCAAACAATAGTCTCTCTTTAAGCACAATAGCTCTGAACAAGTTTTGAGGAGATTCTTTGCTGTTCTGTGAAATGTTGATCAATTTGTGGTAAAGATCAGAAGTGCTTTCTTCTTTGTAATGTCCCTTTAAGTTAGTTCTTAGCTGGGCTAGGGTCAAGTTGTTATTCATCTCCAGCATGTTTCTGAGGTGCAGCCCTGGACTGATGGCTTTCACCATGGCTTCAATGATTTCTTCCTTTTTGTACCCCTTCTGAACCCCCAAATCTATCTGGTGGATCAGGTTGGTATAAGACAGTCTCTTTGCTCTCACTCTCCAATCTGGCCATTGATTCTGAATTCTTTTCTGATGGTGATCTCTCGAGAAGGACTGGTTCTCTTTATTGGCGTTTCCTGCTTTGACTTGCCAGAAGAATGACTAGAGTACAAAAAAGTAGCTGATTCCATCATAGTCTGTTGTAAGGCTTGGATCTGGTCTTGTACCTGTTGCAACACCTTCCGTGGGGAGGATTTTTCCACTTCTGGCTCGGGACCTATCTCTTCTATCCCAGCGCCTAAGGTTGCAATAACCTGGACTAGTCTCTGCAAAAAGGTCATGGTAACCTCCTCTTCCTCACTCTCTTCGACCTCATCTAACACGGCATTAATGGCTGCGGTCAGATGTCGGCGGGTGCGTGCATGGGAAAGTCTTTCACTGGGCACTTTAGCATACTTTGCCACTGAAACCAGTTCTGCGTGGATTAATGGCAGTAGGGAGGCACTAATAGCTTCTAACTGTTGTGGCACATCCATTTCTATTTCTCTTGTGAAGTAATATACTTTACAGTTCAAAAAGTTCAAATATGCACTAGCCCTCTACTGTCTCTTTAAGACGTTGGGGCGCTTGCTGCGGCTGGACGCTGCTAGCTGAGATGTTCACAGATATTCTTAATACTTTATTGAAAGTCTCTTTGTAAGGCTGCTGTTGGGTGAGCTGGCAGCGACGCTGACTTTATTACACGTGGCTGTGCTGTGCTGAGCTGCGCTGTGCTGGGCTTTTTCTGTGCTGAGTGACAAGGAAAGTGGTGCAACACTGGGGAACTGAGCTGTGCTGGGAATTTTCAAAGTCTCTAAGGCAGGTGCATTTTTACTTGAACACAAGGCAATGATGCTGCTGGGTGAGGGTTGTTAGACGGCAAATCACACACAGAGGAAGGCGGGCTGCCAATCTGTTACAGCAACTTTGCGCTCTTTCTAGGCTGCTGCCTGACTCTCGCGAGATCTCGGCCCAGCGCATGCAGCTTACCGTTATCTGCGCAGTTACCTGACAAATGGCGCCGACAGTTCCGTACACAGTTAACCCCTTGCGCGACGCTCCTGGTTTCTTTCTGGGTCTTCGGGCCCTGTCCCCACGTCAAGCCCCCCGGAGACTCCCTCTCGGGTTGCCTAGGGCACCTAGTCCACAGGGTAGCCACCTCCTTTCAAGTCCCGATCACACTCCCACGTGGTGCAGCAGTTTCCGTCCCCATGCGCTGTCACTTTAAGAGTCACTAGGGTATCCCAAGTCCGCTCCAAATCCCCGCTAAGGGCCACCAAATTTGTAACCCACACGCCACACCAGGGCCGATTGACATGCGGGGTGAGCTGTCACGAGTTTTTGGAATCTTGAGGGATGATTGGGATATGGCCAGGTGGAGTCACCACACACAGCAGATATCTTTCCAAACTTTAATTAAAGCAACCACAATTCCAACTTTAGCAACAGCAATCAGCAAAGTACTTCAGCACAAAAGCAAACAGGCTCACGGGTTCCTGGGGTCAGTCTAGGGGCTTGGGACCATGCTACCTTGGTACCTTTGTCTGTTGGTCCTTAGTGCACTCCTCTCTGCACCTCCTAGGCCCACGCGGATGCCTCTCTGTAAGCTCTGTAAGCTCTCTGTAGCTCTCTGTCCGGCTTCTGCTGACTCAGCAACTGTAGCTCTGCCTCTCCTGTGTAGTAGTAGCTTTCCTCTCTCAAAAGGGTTAGCAGGCTTCATTAGGTACTGCTCGGCAAACTATAACTCCATGGCTCTCTCTCTCAGTGCTCCATCTCTGCACAACTCAGTACAAGTGACAACTGCATGTTCTAGAAAGGTGTCTGCACTTTTATAACTTCTGTTGATGATGTCACTTTCCCACAGCAGCCTCTAGTGGTTAACTCCGTAACTGCTGTTATGTCTTATGCAGCTAGGCTGTTTTACACAGGGTTTTCTGAGAGATTAGGTAACCCCAGTTTTTACCTGGGCCACATTTGTTCCAAGCATCTACTACTCTATCTGTAACATAATATTTTCTAACATTGCTCCTGATCTTCCTTCCGACTAGCTTCAGGTTGGGCCCCCTTGTTCTATCAATAAGTTTCTTCTTAAAAACGCTTCCCTCCTGAACCTTATTGAATCATTTCACATATATAAAAGTCTCCATCATGTCCCCTCTCTTTTATCTTTTATCCCTTTTTTCCCCTAGACTGTACAAATTAAGTTCTGTAAGTCTTTCCTGATAAGTTTTAAGTTTAAGTCCTTCCACCATTTTTGGACCCAGTCTATTTGAATGATGTCTTTTTGCAGGTAAGGTCTCCAGAACTGCACATAGTATTATAGCTGTGGCCTCACCAGGGCTCTATACAGCGGCATCACAACCTCACTCTTCCTACTGGTGATGCCTCGAGCAATGCAGCTGAGCATCCTGCTTGCTTTTCCCACTGCCTGGTTACACTGTCCACTCATCTAGCAGGTTTCAATAATAAGTATCCCAACTTATATCCCCACTTATACACCCGAACTGAATAAATTTCCCGCCAAGCTTGTGGTTTATTCTCTCATAGTAGGAATCTAAGTGGTGACAGGCTTAGTGCATCCAGGTGACAGAACCTGTCACCACTAAATTCCTTTTCCTTCTATTAAAATAAAAAAAGATAAGCCTGGCTGGATATTTCTTGATGCTGGGTGTATAGGTGACCTCTCATCCCACCATCCAGCATATTTATATGGATTTTTAGCATTTTTCGCAATTTTTCGCAACTTTTACTAATTGTCTTTCAAGCAAGAGATCTTTTGGGCGTTTCACCAGACAGGCCTTGACATCCATTTATTCCAGTCATCTATCCAGCGGGGCGAGAGGTAACCTGAGTGAGACTATGGCCCAGCGCCCGCAGATTATATTTATATGCAAACAGTTTCATTCCCTGAAGGAAGAGCAGTGAGACACACAATTAGCCTCCGCAGATAAAGATGCATTAACATGAAAGGCACAGCTTTTGTATTGATGGGAGACGTCCAATCTCGCAACACAATGTAATTAAATGGTGCGTTCGCACCCCGTGGGCTTTCTCATTTTCACACCATCATCGAACCCACTTTCAGCTGAAGTGCTTTCACCATAAAGCCATTACTGGGAGCTGCTGGTCGTTTAGTATTTACGCTTTCTGGACGCTCGCAAATATATTTTCATTAAACATTCTGTTTCACAGACATTATTGTTCTGTGGTGTTATGGAACACCTCACAACACATATCTTGCTTAGGGTTACACCTCATTTATATTTGCAGCAATGAAATGAGTTCAAATTAACAAGAACATAACCAGAAACCCGAGGCAATTGTGAAAGGTCCTGGATAAGGTTAGTGCTTGATCAGACGTCAACCGCCACTCTTCACCTCCTGTTCAGCCTTGAGAGCCTTGTCTTAGGTTGCTACACCTGGGAGTATGTTCCTGGACATCTTGCTCCTGCGCCGCCATCCTGCTACACCCAGGAGTATGTATCCCACAATCCTCCCAGCAGGGCCTGCTCCAGGTTTATGTGGGCCTTGGGCGGCCCCTTTGTGGTGAAGAGTCATGTCACATCACTAAGGAACGTCCCAAATCTGCTCTATATAAGCTGATCCACCAATTCAGCTAGCGGATCAGCATTAAATCTGTCTCCTGAACTTTCTACCCGGACTTTGTCTTTGGAATCTGAATCTGAACCTGAACCTGTTTCTTGTATGTATGCACTTTGACTCCACATGTATATATAAGTACAGTAGCCTGCTTGATGTGTGTGTTGTTCACTGGTTGTCACAATTAAACACAGTTTGCTGCATATTCATAGTTTCTCTGTCTCGCAGTTCTCAAATTTCTGGTCACTCTTTAATAGAGGATTTCTCCATTGAGACAAAGGATCATGCTATTTGGACCAAAACTCTAGTTTTGGTCTACTTTGAAGTGAACCACACCCCCTTTAAACCTGCACTACATGAACTCGAAAGTGGCAGACAACAGCAGCAGCACAGCCGGCAGTAGTTGGATGTGCGTTGTGGGAGCATTCAAACCTGCACCCAGAAGGTGGGTGAGTTCTCTGGGATTTTGACTATCCCAATATAGAATGCTCCCCTTTGTGAAACTCCCCCAGATTGCCCACTTTTGCTCACCTTTCACCATTCCCTTGGTGTATGCACAGGCACTCATCCATTCAGCACTAATGCGTGGAATGTTCCTGCAAGCCTACATAGGGGGAACCCTATGTCATTTTATTTTTTAATTAGCCCCTTATGTTCTGTCACCCAGCGGCAGCAGGAGAGCAGAAGCCAGAGTGATTGGTGAGGAAAGGAGAGGAATGGGAGATAAGCATTAAAAATAAATAAATAAGTAAATAAATAAAATATTTTTTTCTCAGTGTGTGTGTGTGTTTTTTTTTACATTGAACCTGTTGTGAAATGGTAAGGGGTCCATGAGACCCCCAATACCAGTTCACAAGGCTTAGGGGCTGGAAAGTCACCTGCGGATAGCGGGTGACTTGCTATTAACCCCCAGCACCCCTATTACCTGCCTCCCCAAAGCCCAGCTGGGGGGCAGCAGGACCCAGGCCCAATTTAGGCAATAGTGGGCTTGTAGTCTGCATGGCCAAGAGCCACTAAATCTGGCCCCTGTGCCCTGTTCTACAAAGCCCTGCATAGCTGGTCCCCGGGCTGGTTATGCTTGATAGGGGGGACCCCATGTCATTTTTGGGGATTTTTAACCCTTAAAATTTGCAAAAAATGGACTCCCCCCTGGGAAAGGGACCACCATTTTTTAACCCTTTATAGTGTAGATAGTAGTTATATTTCATTTGTAAATGTTATAAAGTGTTCTTTTCAGTTTGGGGGGTCTCCTGGGCAAGAATGGGGGTCTACAGATACATATGTGGTACCATTGTAATCGGGAGAAATGGGGCTATCACGTGCAATAAGGTTTTCCTTAATAAAACAAATATTTTATTTTAAAAAAAGTAGACAGTTTTCTAAAAAATATTTATTTATTTTTTTGTTTTTTTAACGCAAAAATATTTTAAAAAACAGTAGAAAAGTTACAAACAAGACATTTCATGTTAAAGCCTAAACTGCTGCAAAATATAATATATAATTTTCCTGGAAATTCCTGCAAAATTCACGGTTGAACATGTGAAACATGGTCTGGCAACAGAGGGTGACAAAAACTCTAGGCAGGTTGGCAGGTAAAGGGTTAAGAGAGGGTTGGGGAACGCAACCAGGGAGTTAACTCAGCAGACATTTGTGCCTGTTCTGCATTAGATTTGGTTTAAAACCACATCCTGGTGTTCTAGAACTAGACTCAGATCTCCCCCTATTCTATACAGACAATCATTGTTTGGGTTGGCTTCTTCAGACATGTTGTGGTTGATTCAAAGCCAAGTGAAAAGACTCTTCTTTTTTAGAAGAGAAAACTGCCACTCACTTTCATTGTCTACCTTGGGGCTGATTCAACACCAGATGAGAAATCACATACGGTTGTTGAATCAGCCCCAAAGTAGACAATGAAAGTGAAATGTAGTATAATCTCCTAAAAAAAAGAGTGAGTTTTCTCACCGGGCTCTGAATCGTTGTCATTCAAGGAACAGACAAATCACAAATATTTATACTCCAAGAAATAGTGAAAATCAATAGAATATTTAACCTCAATCAGGCAAAGCATGCAAGTTTGTGAGGCATGTAGAGGCCATATTTCAGATCTTGTTATCTGTTCTCTGTCCAAACAAAAATCTTAGAGAATAGAAATACTGGGACATGGAGCTGTCAGTGTTGTCACTGGAAGTGTCCTCATGAGAGCTGGCGGCCATCTTTTTGTAGCCCTCGCTGGGGCCAAATTTAAACGCCACCATCGCCCCTCCCCTGCTGCTAAGAGGTGAGTTCTGCTGCACCCTTAAAGGAGCACTATCGTGAAAAAAAATGGTCTAGTGATAAAAATCCATGTATATATGCTTGATGGCGGGAGGAGGGGTCACTTATACAACCAGCATCAAGAAATATCCAGCCAGGCTTGTTTTTTATCTTTATTAATGGAAGGAAGAGGAACTCGGGTGACAGGTTCTGTCACCCCTGATACACTGAACCTGTCATCCCTGGATTTTATTCCTATCAGTAGAATAAACCACAAGCTTGGCGGGAGTTCTATTCATTCTGGGTGTATAAGTGACCCCTCCTCTCATTAGCCATCGTGTTTATATGGGTTTTAAATATTACACATTTCGTGATAGTGCTTCTTCAGGTGAAGCATCAACCAGCTTTTTAAAGGTCGATCCAGGTGCCAAACTTTGGGAACCCGAACTTTGCGGTTCAGGTTCGCCTATCTCTACTCGGGAAGCTTCTTCCTTTCCCAGCGTCTTCAACATGCCAGATGTAGAGGGTGCATATTCTCCTGGCACAAGGTGTCAGGTCCCTGCCAGCCCACAGATCCGCACATTGGATCACCAGCAAAACTTTATAAGGAAGTGCCTTGCACCAGAAAGTTGCTGGATTGAGTTTGGATCATCTCAGCCCCTTGCTTCCTGTTTTCCTGGACCATGCTTGCTCTTATTGGATTCCTCGTTTTGACCCTTGGCTTTGGACTTGTTTTCTATATCACCCTTGGACTGCTTCTCTGGATTTTGACTACAGCTTGTTTTGACTGTACCTTTGCTGCCAGCCCCGACATCTTGCTTGGACTTTCATATTTTATTCTCACCACCTGATCTTTGACCCCAGCCTGGATTTTGACCATGCTTTGCATACATAACTTGCCTCCTATCTACCTACAACTGTGCCCGATACTGCCAGGTGGATGACCCACAGTGTCCTGCAGCTCATCCAGTCCTCCCTTGTGGAGGGCTCCAGTGAAGACCAGGGCATCGTGTAGACCCCAGAACATCTGGACTTTAAGTGGCTCCACCCATTGAACTCTCCCGTCTTAGCAACACAAAGCTAGAGCCACAGTGCTAGACATAATCCATAATGCAAGGAAGCAGCAGTTAAGCTGTGTAGTGCTGTCATTGGATTAGAGCAGTCACATGATTAGTATGCACACATGATGCATGCATGCCTCCTGATTGGCTAAGGCTCATGTAGGAGGCAGCAACCTGACAAATCCGTTTGAGGGGGGAGGGAAATTGACCATGGCCGTAGTTACAAAAAGGTAAATACATTTTTATGTGCCCTGGGGCACTGTTGTTTCATAAATAAAACAGAAGTTAAATAAAAAAAAAGAAGATGAAGAAAAAAAAGGAGTTAAATCACTTTAAGATGATTAGTTACATTCTGTTCTGTATGGTTGCAGGAATATTCTTGTCACAGCTGGTGGCTTTCTCCCTTTCGGGTCTGAGTTGGCAGGTAGATGAAAATTTGAAGCATGGAAAGACTGCTGTTTCAGCCGAAATGAGACTGATTGCCAAGTGGTTGTGAGGAATGGGCAGTTGGCTACAATTTTGGGGGGTAGCCATGACTGCGGTAATGTTGCACCCTGGTGGTTAGTCTTCTGGAGCTCTGAGCCTAAGGAGATGCGGCAGAGCTTAATCGGCTTATTCCTCCACCTCGTCAGTTTTAGTTAGAAAGGTTTAGCACCCTGTCCAGACTCAAAATACGGGTGGGGAGATTTTGTTGTGTATTTATCTGTTAAGCTGTGGCCGATTCAATTTGTATTACTCCAAATATAAGAAGGGGTATGGTGTTTTTATTAAAGGGACGCAAGGTGTAATTGGGGTAGTAGCAGAAGATAACATGGAGCGCTAGCTCAGTCAAGCCTCAGGAGGCTTGTCCTGGGTTTGGTTGGTTGTTATACAAGGAACAGGAAATTACGGATATTTATACACTTGGAACCAGTGAATGTCAAAAGAAGACACAGAACCTTATAAAACATCTTTTAAATGGAGGTCAGCAGGGTCAAGATATTGACAGTCAGGCAAAACACAAAAGTTTGTGAGGCATGAAGTGCCCACATTTCAAATCTTGTTATCGGTTCTCGGTCAAGAGAAAAATGAACAACCTTAGAGAAGGGACAGACCTACTGGGACATTAATCTTACATGAATATTATGGCCTGATTTATTAAGTGTGCCAGTTTCTGCTTCAGTATTCAAGTTCACTTATCGGCGCCAGTGCTACTAAATTCACTGTTGTGGTTGCCACACCCAGGACATGGAAAAGGAAACCAGCGGATATGGGTGTAATGCGGAGGACATCTGCTTACATCTGTATACATACTGTGGTAACACTCTGTTCTTCAACTTAGTGGTCCACTTTGCGAAAATGTGCAGCCACTGGAAAATCTGTCCTGTTCCTTACTATGTAGGAATGTTTTAGAACTATGGCTTCATGTATCTAAGATGAAATATGTACCTTCTCTGCATTATATTTGGTTCTAAACTAAATTCTGGTGTGCCAAGAGAGGGGAACTGTCTATTAATAATCAGAATTGAGTGTGATGGCCTTCTGATAAGGCCAAGTACAGTGCAGCAAGTCCAGCAAGCCAAAAGTCTGTAAGCAAGAACAAGAGCGAAATCACAGTTCCATAGCAAGTACAGAGACAAAGCCAGAAGTCATAGTCAAGATAATTATACTAGATATCAGAATTTTGAAAGCAACATTAACAACGGGTTAGAGGGTTAGCAATCACATTTACAGCACTTTAATCAGACCAACACCCATATTTTTTTAATGGGTGTTGGTCCCATTGTCTGTTCATTACAGCAAGCTCGGGACGGCATCCAGATTGCTGGAGCCCCCCTTGCAGATAACCTCCCGTAATACTCACCTTCATTACAAGCCAGCGCTGGAAAGGAGTCCCGCAATTGGCTGCCGGGGGGTCACGTGCGCAGGCCCTGATAGAGGCCAGGACAGAGGATGCGACTATGGCCCACATGACCACCCGTCGGCCAATCGCAGGACTCCTTTCTGACGCTGGCTCATAATGAAGGTGAGTATTGCGGGAGGTTATCTGCGAGGGGGGCTCCAGCATTCTGGAGGCCCCCCTTAGCTTGTTGTAGTTGGTCCAGTTTAAGACAAACCTAATACAAACAGGAGTAACTGATCTACAATAGAACAGGGATTCCCAACCCTTTTTCATGGAGAACCACCTCCCATTTTAAAACAAGTACCACCCAACCACCACTAACACAGACTTCCCTGGGAGGGCGGACATTCTATATTGGCCTGGAAATGCAGTTATCTGCAGATACCCCTCTCCTGCAGCTTGTTGGCTTGGGCTCCTGGCACATATTGGAGCAGTTAGCTGTCTGCAGTGCTTCATGTCCCCCTACCTTTATCTCCAGTGGACTTGAGTACCACCAGAAGAGAGTTCAAGTACCACTGGTTGGGAATCCCTGATCTAGAACTTTGTGGTAGCTAGGCAGACTTGGGTAGGAATACTTTTTCTCAATTGAAAAGGATTTTCTCAATTATTCCAGCTGATTCTCTTGTGTGCTCTCATCTGGCTTTCATGGACATCACCTCCAGCCTTTTGATAGCAACTGCTAAAGGACTCCAATGGAAGTAGGAGAAGGACACACAGGATGATTGCCCTGGGTGCCAAGGTCATTGTGTATTTGGGGGGGACGCCTTTATACCAGCCATCCTGCTTTATACAGATGGATCAGGATTTCTGTTAGTGGATTCAGTCCTTCATTCTACTTGCTGTTGCTAAGGAAGAGGCACAGCATGGCACATACTGGCATGAGACAGCAGTAGTACTGGTGGAACTCCAATGTGCAAGATTAGTAGGACTGACAAACAATAATATATCCATGTTCGACCTAAACACGGAAAAGCTGGTTGATGGGCTGCTGGATTTTGGATGCCCCGGGGGGAAGAAATCAGCGGCCCTGGATTATAGATTTTAAGGCCGATGGGGTGTGGGTTTTGGTCCTCTTTAAAGCCCCCCTGCCATGCCTCTGATGTCAGTGTGAGTGACTTTCCCATTCGACTCCCTCCCTGTCTGTAAATAGCCTCTCCCTGCAGCGAGGAGAGAGAGCAGGATGTCCAGTGTGGTATAAAGGGTCTGTGTCCTCTAAACCTGGTGCAGGACAGAGAACTATCTTAGGGGGAAAAATCGATTGGGACTAATTACAAGAAGTTCAGATTTGCGCTGAATCCATTTTCCCTGAAATTTAGAGGGAATACTTGTGCCAATTGGTTCACTGAACTCTAAAGTGAACGTAAACAGTTCATGTGTCCTGACTCAGTACAGGAAATAGAATATGAAAAGATCAAGCTTCATTGTAATTCCCCTTCAGGTTGTCATTCACCAGTTATTGGTTGGGCTTATATGCTAATCAATTTTCTGCTGGCTAAGATGCCTTTGATCAGTAGGCGAGGTGATCACCAGTGGATTAAATTGGCTTTTCTCAAGTGAGATCCAGTGAATAACCATAAACTTATAATTATAATTGACTTATCATTTTTAGTGTATGCTTGCTGGTATTGTTCACTTTGATGGCTATGTAATATGGCTTGCACTTGAGGTTTAGGGCAACCTCAGGTAAGCCTGCTCCCAATTTATCTATTGCATTGTATGTCCCAAATGGGGCTCTTAGAGACTAGAATTAGTACTAGAGTTAGGACTGCACCTCACAGGGGCACCTTGGCGCTGGTGGTGCAGCTTAAGCATACTTCTGCTGATGTGTGTGACCGAGCCCCCTGTTTTTAACCTAGTTTAGAGACAGATTGTAGGTTGGTCAGCAAGCTAACTGGTTTGAGTGCTGTGGCCCCTTTAAGACTTTTGTATTCTAATTGCCCTGCTAATGTGCACCTCCCTGGTTAGTTATAAAATGGTCTGCCACCCCTCCTTTATGTAATAATATAGCCTCACAGCACATGATATCTGCATATATACCATTGTTTTTTTGTATTCTTCATCTGCTTAACAAAATTTATTGAAAGAAAAATAATTGACTTATAATAGGGCTCCATTACGCCAGGACGTGATTTATGCAGATTACACAAGGATGAAACTTGCTTCACAGAAGACGACATGTGAGTGTTAAGGTTGAACAGACACAAGCAGGCTTTCGTTTTAATCCTTTGAGGAATAAAATATAGCAAAACATGATAAAAGTCCTCCTCCTCCAGTAGCAGAAAAATAACTGATTCATAAATATTCATCCACTTTAACCAAAGTTATCATGAGCGCTGTCAATTATTTTTCAACGTCTCATAATTATTTGAATGTTGATCTATGAGTCTAATCAACGGGGGTTCCAAGTGATTCTATATAAATATCCTTTGGAGTGAAGCTACAATAATAACCAGTAAATGGAAAGAGTACGACATTACTGGAACCGCCAAGAACCAGCTGCTAACAAATGGGGGGGGGGGGGTGGCCTGTGATGGCACAGATGAAGTTATAACCTCAGGGCCCCAAAACAGCATGTGTTTCTTTACTTTTTTTTACTAAAGCCTTTGTCCAATCATCATGAAAACACTAACAGGATGCAGTCAGATGTTCGGATGGCAGCCATATGGCTCTATGGTCGTGCAGCAGAGGCCCTCTGTGATGATACATCTGTAGCTGCCTAGTGAGGTGGAAATTAAAATATTATTAGTATTAATTTTTTTAAGCCGCCTGTCTGCCATCTCACATATTGTCAGTGTTTAGGGGGATTTTCACCCCTCCCTCCTCATAGGTTTAAACCATTACCAAGAATGTTATGTCTGCTTGATGAGAAACAGATGTTCTTCACGTCTGAGCTATACCTTCCATATATGTATGTGTATTTTGAAATGTCCAATGGGAAAATGACATGTGTCCAATCAGAATGACCATATAAGCTTCTTTGTCTAAACCTGTATTTAAAGTGGACCAACACTCAGGATTTTCACTATCCTGGGTTTTGGTCCACTTCGGTGGGGCACCCCGATCGGGGGTGCCCCGCTGTGTGAAACCCCCCAGAACGCCCGGAAACACTCACCTAACCACGCTCCTACGTGGGCGCTCGTCCAATCAGAGCACTCAGAGCCGCTGTGGTATGCACGTACAAGCGGCGTCCAACCACAGCGGCTCTGAGCGCTGGAGGCCGCGTCTCGTACTTCCCTCTAACAGGGAGCGCGCCCGCGCCGGCCATTCACAAGGTAAGGTTTCTGGGCTTCCTGGGGGGTTTCACCCCGCGGGACATCCCGATTTCAGATGCCCCGCGGGGAGGGATCTGATCGGCCCGGGAATCTTATAGATTCCCGGGCCGATCCCCCCTGGGTGTTGGTCCACTTTAAGCAAGCCGCAAAATTGGGCAATTCAGGTTTTGGCGGTTGAAGTAAGCAAGCCCCCGGTTGACCGAATAAACATTGCATTTCCTGAAGACCCTTGTTTCTGAGTCAGTTCCATTTCCACTTCACTAGTGACATTGGTGAGGTACAGTTTGTTTGAGTCTATAATACATGTAGAAGGAGACAATTGTAACACTTGCTGGCTGTAGATTTCCTTTAAGTGTCTGAACTCAGCTGTCCCTGGAATATCCTGTATGGGAAGGGCATACAAATAGTTGCATTGAGGGGTGAAAAGAGAAAAAGATAATCATCAGAAAACAGAAAGGTGACCCAATATTCTAAGCTGTAGTAAATATGGTCTCCCTGACAGGGATTTCTGCCAGTTAGATTCTCTTTGAAAAGACCTGTTGGAAGAGAGAAAAAGTAAGAGAGCATATGGCAAAAAAAGGAGATAATTGAGGAATTGTGATAAATGGTGGTAAAAAAGAAAGATATAAAAAGGAGGGAATATGGAAACAAAGAGGGAGATGGGGGGGATGTGAGGAACAAAACACAATCCCCTGAACAAATTAAATACGTTTAAATAAACCGTTAAATTCTAATACTTGGTTGAAACCCTTTGTTGTCAATGACTGCCTGAAGCCTTGAACTCAAGGGAGCGATGGCTCTTTACATGGCCACTCCAGCCCCACAAAATAAAAATAACCCCCGCTCTGCCTCCGCCAAATAGCGATTAAGCTCATTAAAGAGAGTGGCGCGAGCAGGAAAGAACTCCTGGCACCATCTAGTGGAAGTAGTTGGGGGGGTGTCCACTCAGGCCCGAGCCCAAGCGGCTGGTGGTACTGCCGGCAGCTGTAGGTGGAATGTTTAGGCCACGGCCCACTGCCATGGTGCAGGGGGCTTTAGGGGCAGAATAAATAATAAACGTACAGGGCACCTGAGGGGGTGCACAGGTCGCACAGCAGGGAGTGGTCTCCGCACCTGTCGAAGACAACTGGGGGGTACAGGAGGGCAGATTCTCACCAATTATCTCAAGCACCCACTGGCCCGCCCCATCTTGACCGGGGTTGTAACAGAGCAGCAGCCTGAGGACGAGGTCGAGGGACAAGTTTGGCACAGCTGGACCCCCTCCTTGTCCCTAATCCTGTTAATCCCACCATAAGAGCTTTTGGGTGTGAATATCAGGGGCTTAGTTGGACAGGACCCCCCTTTTGTGGGTGTGGCACATCTGGGGGCCGGGTGGGGGCCTGATACTGCTGAATTATCCTCTCTGTTCCAACAGGGTCAGAAGGTATGGCGGCACGTGGAGGGAGTCCTGGTTCAGCAGCAGCACCTGTAGGTGTGGTATAGGCCTTGATCGTGGTGGTCCGCAGCCCATGTGGTCAAAAACAGGGTTGAAGCAGCAGATGCCAGCAATGTGGGGGAGGCACGCGTGAGGCTGTTTTGTAAGGGACTGAGGGATTTGGTGAGCCGGTGCTTCTTGGGGACTCCAGCCAGGCGACTCCAGGGAGGTGTGGGGAAGTAGCGATACCGGGGACATGGGTATAGTGAACAGCAACGGGGCCGGGGTAGTGCCTACTATAGGGGAGACGCTGGAGGCAGTATGCAGTGCAGCAGCAACCCCAGCTGTAGGATCAGGGGACAAGCCAGTCCAATTTCGGATCAGACAAAGGACCATTCATATATATGCTTTGAAGGCCCTTTGGGAGGCCATCTCAAGGCAGAGGTTAGGCAAAAGATATAGAAGCTTGCAGATATCGATCTCGATAAATTCATGCTTCTGCCGCTGGATCGGTTTAACATTGAGGAATGGGAAAAGTGAAAAGAACACAGGAAGGAAAAGGATGAGGATAGACAAAGGTTTAGGCTGATTCCCCGATCGTTTGGCAATTGGCTTCAAGTGTTTACAATCATAGGCAGCATTACTGGAGAAAAACACCCTGAGCTATTATATTAGCTACCGGAATTCAATCTGGGAGGTTCATAAGGTATATGCGTGGTTAACTTCGCTGCTCTATGAGGAGCAATTTCGTTAGAGGTTGTCCGTGCGACCGGAACTGAGTTGGGAACACCACAACATCCAAAATTTGGTTGAGGGTCATGAATGGCAAAGGTGGGACATACAGCTCAGCGTCGGGGCCCTTTCCAGGTGGGGGGGGCACCTCTGTGGGCACAGGAGCCAATAATGCCGGCAGCAAAAGGCACGTGTTGGGCCTTTAATGACTCCCAATGTAAATGGGGCGCTTCTTGCAGTTTTAGGCACGTGTGTTCAGGGTGCCGGGTATCGCTTCAAAGAAAAAACGGCAACTAAAAGACCCAGTGATTTTTCTGGAAAAGGGGAGAGCGCCAGTGACTGTATAGATGGTGGTCCCATGGCTTAATAAATACTCAAATAGAGGGCCTGTTTTACATGTTTTTTTCTTCATCGCAAAATCTTCCAAATTCAAGCAACACACCTCAAATAAACTCCAGGCCTTTTATCTGTCTAACTTAGAATGACATAACAAAGGAATTACCCACACCTGCCCATGAAACAGCCTTTGAGTCAATCGTCCAATTACTTTTGGTCCCTTTAAAAACAAGGTGGCACATGTTAAGGAACTGAAGCTCCTAAACCCCCTCATCCAATTTTAATGTGGATACCCTCAAATGAAAGCTGAAAGTCTGGACTTATATAACTATAACTTGAATATAGTTTTAGTAACTATGTAAAAAAAAAATGTCAGTGTCCAAACATTTATGGGCCTAACTGTAAATGCCCCTACCTGCAGCACGGAGCAGAGATGCCGGGAGCCCAGCCGGGGCTTTGGGTGCTGTCTAGACTGGCACAGGACGGCACCAGTGGATGATGACATCGCCTGGTGCTGGAATGGGGAGGAAGGTAAGCTTATTCCTTTATTTTTTGAGCAAATTTGTTAAAAGTTTCTTGGGGAAATTTGGCGAAACGTCCAAACCAAACTTTTAAAATGCTTGCTCATCTCTAGTCTAAAGGTAGAGTTAAGCAGGTGTAACAGGGTTCAGTTAATTAGTGAAGGCCAGGTTATGGGATTTACTTTAGGTTTCACTTAGGTGTAATTACAGACTTAGGCCACTAGTGTTGGGTTAGAAATTAACAGTTTGTTTCTAATTCCAAAGATCTCCAAATATTGCACGTTCCTAACCTTGAAGACTGATTGGCCACTAGGCCTATAAAAGGGTGGCCTGGCAAGTACATGTTGTTCAGTGAAGGAAGGTTGGATTGGATGGGGAAGAGAGGTTGTACTGAATCAGTGGACACAGGCCCTGGCCATTGTAGGGGACCTGCAGAGAGTCCCCGGAATTTGTTGCCCATGGAGGAAGGAGACAGTACCTGGATCAGTCTTGTGGTCTTGCCCCTCGAGAGGCGCTTCCTCACCTGACAGAGACTTGGAGGAAGTGGACCCTCTGCAGGGCAGACCAGGTGGGGGCCAATACAGTCCTGGGGGAATGCTAGGGGCATCCCAAAGATTTGCCAGGGGCCCCAGGGTTGTGGAGAGTTCACCAAATTAAAGAGGTGCTTATACCATAAAAGCATCCAGATGATTCCTGTCCCACTTGGGATAGCTGCCTTATGCCAGGGAACCTAAGTAAAGGACATTCCTTTTTTCCCCGGGCCACTGTGTAACTCCCTCATGGAACTAGACTAGTTCCTGCAGCTTTCATAGCCCCTCCTATATGGACCTGCATCCCTTGTAGGGGCATCACGTAGCATGGGGTTGTCCCCACCACACAGGCCACCCACCTTGGGGCCTCCACCAATTGCTTACAAAGGCTTACAAAGGGCCCTTGGCTAGACCGCCACCATACTTTATCCAGCCCCGCACTTATGCAATCTATAAAAAATCTTGCACAATTTTGGGCAAAGAAGAAGGTGGAAATTGCCATGTTAATAGTGACCTATGCTGATACTCAAGGCTGTCTTTGCTGCCTGAGGCTGCCACTATCTGAAGGTAGGGATTCTGTGATTACTGTTTGTTGATGAGCAGCATCTGACTTATACCAATCATAGCGTTTAGTCTGCAATCAGGTATTTGTTGTTCGATCTTTGTAATAATCAAAATCGAATCTGTTCTCACACTGACGTGAAAGATCCTATTTGCGTCAGTTTAATCAAAATTCAATCTACTGCCATTCAATGTTCTCCATAATAAAGCCTTAAAACTTCCAAGGTTTTTTTTATTGCCAATGTGTATATTTGACTATTAAGCCTATCAATCAAAAGCATTTCCCAGCAAATGACAGGGAGACACAAAATGAACCTAATCTAAAAAGAATTGGAGTGTACTGCGATGATTATTCTTACTGACGCTCGTTTCGTTGATCGACTCTTTCTGCTATGTTCCGAAAATTACTTTTATTTGAATGAAAAAAGGACAAAACGATAAGAAACATTCCTAATATTCCGACAAATAATTCTCCGGATGACCTATAAATCATACATTCATAGGAGTTTGGAAAGGAAGAGGCCCGGTATAAAAGGCAGAAGGCATGTAATGGGACTGGAAGAAAAAGGCTTCTTAGTGTTCGTGTTCTGGATGGTGAAACTTCAAAACACTCGTGAATGTGCTTCCAAATGCGCCAGCCAATGGTTTTATCCGCTACTTGTCCAAAGATCTTATGGTTAAACTGGAGGCAAAAGTCAACCCAGAGTTTACACTTCAAGCCCTAAGCAAATGTTCCAACTGCCTCTTAAGTGATCCTGAAATGACGGCTTTACGATGGAAAGATGACAGCTGCATAAACTATAAAATCCAAACTCTGGAATAAGAGCGCGCAATGTGTTGAAGTGCTGTGACGATGGCTCCTTCTCATCTGTCTGGAATGTTGCCAGTTGAGGTCATGGCCAGCTTTGGGGTGTGCCTCTCTTTTTCAAAAATACCACCACCTCACTCCTTTCTCTTTTATTTCATGTTCCCTCTATCTTCCTCTCTTTCTATATTTCCGACCATTTTTCATGTCATTTCAACATGGCCTCCATCTTTCTCTTGTCACCTTCCCTAAACTTTTTTATCTCTCTCATTCTTCCCTTTTTTCTCTTTCTTTCTCTCTTTTGCTTTTATTTCTCTCTTCATTTCTTTGATTCCCTCTTTTCTTTATCTTCCTTGCTTTCTCTCTCTTTCTTTCTATCTTTATTTCTTTTTTTCTGCATTCCTAATTTATTCCCTCTCTTTTTCTATGTCTTTTCTACTCTCCCTTTCTCCTCAACTATCTGCTTTTTCTACATTCACCCCATCTAAATCTCATTCTTTCTCTCTCTCTAGTCCACCCCATCCACCATTATCTCGTCTCCTTCTCTCTGCCACTTTCTATGTCATACTATAATACTTTTTTATCTTTATCCTCCTTTCTTTTTTTCTACATTCCCCCCATCCCCTCTTTTTTCACCTTCTTTTTATATAACATTGCCCTTTCCTAATGTATTCCACATTTCCTCTCATTTCTCATTTCAGTCTGTCTTTTTTAGCATTGCCTCTGTTTTTCTTGTCCCATCTCTCTGTTGCACTTTTTTACATGTTGAGGTGGGGGCGCCTTCTTGTAATCTTGAACAGGGGGGCACTTGCCCATAGGCAGTTCCTGGTTGAGGTTAAACTTGTGGATGTGGCAGAGGCTTGTAGGGAAAGTGGAGTTCAAGGCTGCCTGAGGGGCACGAAGCACCCCTGCCTACCTTCACCATGTCAGGCCGGGAAATTATATCCCTCAGGGCAGTTGGACATTTCCTGGTTTACTTTTTTCCACCTCTGCTCACCTCTTTCCCTTTCACATCTACTCGCATCCTCTCACCTCACTTCTTCCTGTTTTACCTATGTCTACCTCTGCTCACCTCACCTCTTTCCACGTCACCCTTGCCCCAGGACCGTATTTTGCATAAGGCAACCCTAGGTCTGTTCCTAGGGCATTCAGCCAGCAGCATTACATTGCATTGTTTTTTATTGGTGGACAATGGTAATGGGCGCTCATTGCATGAACACTATCTCCTGGTCAGTGGTTGGCCCACTGCTGGGTCATTGTTCCCCCCCCCCTGCTTCCTTGGCAGGGCATCCCGATTTAAAATGCCCAGCAGCAGGAATCTCCCCAGTTCCCGTACATACCTTATATTGGCCTATATCCCACAGAACATTCGCTGACCACCAGCGGCATCCCCGGCACCCTTGGGCATGAGAATAAGCTACCTTAGCCACACATTAATATGCACGGCAAAGGAAAGGATGTCTGTTGGTCGAGGTCTTGCGTATGTGTTGTGGGTTCGAGAAGAATGTAAGACTATGGCAATTTCGGGAGGGTTTCATGCTGTGGGGTATCCCAAATGAGGTTTCCCCGGGAGTCCTCTTTAATAATAGGAGTGCGTGACCAAAAGGTGCCTAGAGCAACCTGAATCCTAATAACGGTCCACCTCTGCTCATCTCACCTCTCACCGCCTCATCTCTACCCACCTCACCTATGCCCACCTCTTTCACCGCACCCCTTCCCACCTAACTTCTTCTCACCTCTTCCCACCTCACCCATGCTCAACTCACCTCTTTCCTCTTCACCTGACCTCTGCTCACCTCCCCTCTGCTCGACTCACCACTTCCCACCTCACCTCTTCTCATATCCCCTCTCCTCATCTCTCCTCTGCTCACCTCACCTCTTTTCACCTCTTCCCATCTCACCTCTTCCTTCCTCTTAACACTTCACCCCTTCCCACCTCCCCTCTTTCCACCTCACATCTGCTCACCTCACTTTTTCACACCTCACCTCTTCCCATCTCACTTCTGCTAACCTGTTCTCACCTCTTCCCACCTCACTTCTGCTCACCTCACCTCTTTCCACCTCACCTCTTCTCATCTTACCTCTGCACACCTCACCTCTTATCACTTCCTCTCTTCCCACCTCCTCTCATCTCATTTCCTTTCACCTGCTCACTTCATCTCTTCCCACCTCTTCACGCCTCACTTCTACTCACCTCACCGGTTCTCACCTTACCTCTTTTCACCTCATCTCTACCCACCTCACTTCTGCTCGCCTGTGCTCACCTCACCTTTTTCCATCTCACTTCTGCTCACCTGTTCTCACCTCTTCACACCTCACTTCTGCTCACTTCTTCCCAGCTCACCTGTTCTCACCTTACCTCTTCCCATCTCACTTCTGCCCACCTGTTCTCACCTCTCCACTTCCCACCTCACTTCTGATCACCTCACCTCTTTCCACCTCACCTCTGCTCACCTCACTTCTTATCACCTCCTCTATTCCCACCTCCTCTCATCTCACTTCCTTTCACCTCACCTCTGCTCACTTCAACTCTTTCCACGTCACCTCTTCTCACGTCTTCACACCTCACTTCTGCTCACCTCACCTGTTCTCACCTCACTTCTGCTCACCTCTGCTCACCTCTTTCCATCTCACTTCTCACCTCACCTGTTCCTACCTTACCTCTTTTCACCTCACCTCTTCTTACCTCACTTCTGCTAACCTTTGCTCACCTCACCTCTTTCCATCTCACTTCTGCTCACCTGTTCTCACCTCTTCACACCTCACTTCTGCCCACCCCACCTGTTCTCACATTACCTCTTTCCACCTCAACTGTTCTCCCCTTACCTCTTCCCACCTCACCTCTTCCCATATCACTTCTGCTCACCTGTTCTCACCTCTTCTTACCTCACTTCTGCTCACCTCACCTTTTCCCACCTTACTTCTGCTCACCTCACATCTTCTCATTTCACCTCTTCCCACCTAACCTCTACTCACCTCACCTCTTCCCACCTAACCTCTGCTCATCTCACTTCTTCCCAACTCACCTCTTCTCAGCTCACGTCACCTCTTCCCACCTTACTTCTGCTCACCTCACCTCTTCCCACCTCCCCTCCTACCACCTCACCTCTTCACATGCTCATCTCACCTGTTCTCACCTCACCTCTTTCCATCTCACTTCTGCTCACCTGTTCTCACCTCTTCACACCTCACTTCTGCTCACCTCTTCCCACCTCACCTATTCTCACCTTACCTCGTCCCACCTCAACTGTTTTCCCCTTACCTCTTTCCACCTCACCTCTTCCCATCTCACTTCTGCTCACCTGTTCTTACCTCTTCTTACCCCACTTCTGCTCACCTCTTCCCACCTCACCGGCCTCACCATACCTCTTCCCACCTCTTCTCAGCTCACCTCTTCCCACCTAACCTCTGCTCTCCTCTTCCTAATGCTTTTAAGATTACAGCTTTCCTGCAGTAATCAGTTTGTGTTTTCTCCACTTAGATTTTATTGCAGCCCATTAAAGTGGAACTTGTAGAATTCCTTCCTTATACATCCTTCTTCTCGATCAATGCATCATTCTAAACAGAACTGTGCGGTCATGAATCACTTGTAATAATTCAAAGATCAGTCACCTGCATGCCTGTGGTGCTTAGAAATGGTGAGTAATGTGTGATGAGCCCGATTGAAGCCATTCGCACATAATATTTGGGTTCTGTCTTTCTTCAGATGGGCTGATGAAGCAGTTTATAGACTTCCCTGCGAGCCTGTCTGTGTAAATATCCCTCTGGGCCTACTGATAATGTAATTACACATCTCTCCGTGTGATGAGAGGATGCAGCCTTGTGGCGGGCGAGGCGACTCATCTGCGCTGTGACAGATACATGAAACCCTCAAAAATCTCTATACTTAAGAGATACTCCCCCGCACATGTCGCAACGCCCCCTGCTTACTTCCTCAGAGTCATTTTCCATATTCTTATTCCTGGACTATAAAGGGGGGATCCATACAGCCAAGTACTTCTTTTTAGCAGTATCAGTCTGAAGGACTCCAGGGCCGGCTGATTCACTATCCTATATAAATATATTAATCTGGCTTAAGCAATTCTCTAAAGGGCAGATGCCACAAAGCTCAATACTGACTGATCCTTCTCCCTCGTCTCCACCCCTAATCCTTTAGACTGTAAGCTTGCAAGGGCCGGGCTCTCTCTCCTATTGTATCTTGTATTCACAATATTGATTATAAACTCTGTAACATTGCATTTGTAATAGTCTATGTACTTTGTGTTTCTACCCTGTTTGTAATACTACTTTGTACAGCGCTATGGGAGATGATGGTGCTATATAAATAAACAATAATAATATTAATACACCACAAATTGAGTTCAGCAGAGATCTCATACAGTGGCACACTGGGGCCAACACTCAGCCCAGGATCTTACCAGCCCTGGCCAGCCCAGATCCAGTCCATGACATCTTTACCGAGCCTCCCAACCCTATGGGCTTCTGTCCCACTGTCCCACTTTAAGGACCCCAAAAACATGGTCAGTTTAGGCTGGGTACAAGGGGGCAGCAGGGGAGACTAAAGAGACATTGATATTTATTAGAATGGGTCAGCAACCCAACTGGCCTCAAAGAAGTGTGGCCTACTGGACATTGACTGTGGTCTTCCTATGGCCAGTCCGCCCCGATCTCTTTGAGAGAAAAAATATCCATCTGGCCTCTGCACCTATTATTTGCTTACGTCCCCTCCTTGCGGCCCTAATACTATTCTTTCAATGGCTTGCACCTCTAGACAGTTAGTGTCCAAAAGTACAAGGTGAACAGTGCATCACTGAGACAATAGGCTCGATTCAGAGACACATTCGTCCGGACTTCCGTAGCTGTCTGTGAAAGTTTTGGTGGGTGTTTGTCATTTTTTGGCTTTTTTTCGTATATTTTTCACTCGCACGAACGTTCGGGAGAATGTGTATATGCGCTTTCGATAAACGGAAGCAATTCGGAACATTTCCAAACAAAATTGTAAAATTTCCGTTCCTTCAGAAAACTTCCGTTGCTGGGATGGTTTCCGTCTGATTCAGAGAGCTGTTTTCCGACGGCTCACCACCCTATAAATCCGTTTATTTGTAAAACCACTTCCGACACCTCTGAGGACTCGGATTGCTATTGTTGAACATGTTTTGCGGCTATGTGGAGGAGTCTGCGTGCCTTTAGCACCAAGGCATTGCATGTATCAGCATGGCCGAGGCCATAAATTGTATAGCAATGCATACCTGAATCAATACATTTCATGTATGCCTTATAGATGCATTTTAATGCTGACCTAAATTAGTCCTTAGCATGTAAACATTTATTTTCCCACACATCCATATAATTGCTATATTTTTTTAGACTTATGTCCTTTGTGAATTATATTTGGATTGTTGAACTTGAATCGTAATGTGTTGTAGGAGTTAGTGTTTTAGTTGGTTACCTTTGCTTTGTGTAATTATTTTATATTTGGTTGCAGGAACCGCAAGATGTGCCACTCGCCCTTGCTCCTGATGCCCGTTCTTTGCCTGCAGAATGCGGGCCAGGGGTTCTCTAATCGGGCACTATTCAAAACCCGGCCCGTGGTGGCGAGGGCCCTCTGGCCTATGAAGTCCAGATTTAGGTGTTTGGACCATATGGGGGGGGGGGGGGCACTGCAGTATGACCCCAACAAGGTTATACCCAAATTTTAATTTACAGGGACCACACGTGCCAGAGTGGCACAACTGAGTGTCAGGGTCCTTCAGTTGGTGGGCGAGATGCAGGAGCTGCGCAACTCGTTGGGGACCACAGATGAAGAATAATGTTCAGTGGCCTGCCATTGCTATGTATTTAATTTATTATAGTTGTTTAAAGTTGAAATTTAACACATTTTTAAAAAATGCATATTTGATGCTGGTAATTATTTAAAAAAGTTACATTGTCATTTCATTAACAAACTACATTAACACAAAACTAATGGGCACAGAAATATTTAAAGATGAATATTCACATGACCGAGAAGTGATTTGGGTGTGCTTTAAGGGTCCAAAAGGGAAGATGGAGGATAGTGATAAGTGATTTGGGTGAGCTTTAAGGGTCCAAAAGGGAAGATGGAGGATGGAGTGCTAAGTGGTTTAGCTAAACATTTTAGTAGAAGTGAGGGTGGCAAATATGTAGGCGAGCACTTTAATGAGTTAAGTTTGTAGTGCGCAGGCGCAAGATTGTAAGGATTCCGTCTGGACGATTATTTTTGGTAAAATGGAAACAGAATCTATCGAGAAACGTAAAGGATTCGTTGGAGGATACGATGGGAAAAGGGCAAAAACGAAAGCCTACGTTGTAACATGTGGAAATGAAACGGAAAAGTCTGGATGGAAAATGACATCCGCGTAATTCGTAATCTGCCGTACGAACGGACGGAAACTTTACACAAGGTTTTCAATGCATGCATAGAATCGCTCGAACGCTCATACGAGAGCGGGAACATTTGAAAAAAATACGACATCGGCACCGTTTTGAAAGTTTTTTTGTGTCTCTCTGAATCGAGCCTAATGACCAAGGTAAGGAAGCCTGACACCCGATGAACTGAACACGACACAGAAGCTGAAACCTCAAGTCTGAGTAAAGAAATATCTGACAAGTTTGATGGATTGATGAGACGAAGGTACTCTTGAGCATAGATGGGCCTGTGGCCCAGAGCACCACTTCCACTCCACTATGGGCTGCTATTATTAACCCTTTCAGTGCCAGCCTACCTAGAGATTTTGTCGTCCTCTGTTACCAGACCATTTTCACTGTTTTGCGCTCTATATGTTTAACTGAGAGGCCGATTCATTAATAGTGCCAGGTAGCGACAGATGAGCCACAGTAGCGTTATTTTCACAGCGCACGCTAGTATTCGCTGTGCTTGGCCGTTGTTCGGCTGTTGACAGCGACTCAGTCGGTGTGCGGTAATGTTGAATACGGGGTTAGGAGTCGCTGTTTGACAGGTTCTGCGCTGTATGGGAGCGCATGACAGCGAATGGCCATAGCGAACGGCTCCCAGCATATTCATTAACAAATCACGCTCAAAAAATTCTCGCGCTGTGAAATGCTTGTTTAACCCTTTAACCGCCAGCCTACCTTGAGATTTTGTCACCCTTTGTTGCCAGACCATTTTGCACTATTTTGCGCTCCACATGTTCAACTGTGATTTTTGAAGAGATTTCCCAGTATTTCCCTGGACAATTATATATTGTTTTTTTCAGCACAGTCTGGGCTTTAACATGAAGTGTCTTGTTTGTAAGATTGTCAGTGTTTTTTAAATATTTTTATGGAAAATATGTAAAAAAAAAACCCAAAAAAATTTTTTTTACAATTTTAGTGTGTTTTCCTAATAAAACATGCAAGTTGTTCCAGAAAATCATATTGTGTGTAAAAGCCCTATTGCTCCCGATTGCAACAGTACCACATATGTATTGGTAGACATCCTTTCCTGCCCACGAGACACGTAAAACTAAAAAGAGCGACTGAGCTAATTTTCAAAGAAAATAAACCATTTTGCTCTCCTTGCGGTTTTTCAACCAAAACACCACTTTTCAATTGAAATACCCCCCACAAACCATATGTTCGCTGAAAGTACACACCTCAAGCGTTCTAGGCGTACCAGGCTTGTTGTTGTAGCTGCAGCTTTCTGGGCGCAAGCCTTCCCGAAACTCACTGGTTGTACTGGATTTCCCTAAAAAAATAGCAAAAATGCAGCATTAAGACCAATTTTTTCTATAAAAAACATGCGCTAACCAAAAAAAACTAATCAAATCTGAAATGGCAAGGTCTTCTGAACAGAACAATACCCAACATGCATAGCTACCTCCAAGGGTAGGGTTGCCAATTACCCCAAAGCAAAGCGTATGCATAACGGGCATTTCCATTGAAATTTCCTGCTCTGCAGACAAAGTGCGCACCTTGCGCTTTTTCAACAAAAACATCACTTTTCAATAAAAATATCCCCCACAAACCACATGTTCCCTGAAAGTACACACCTCAAGCGTTCTAGGCGTACCAGGCTTGTTGTTGTAGCTGCAGCTTTCTGGGCGCAAGCCTTCCCGAAACTCACTGGTTGTACCGGATTTCCCTAAAAAAATAGCAAAAATGCAGCATTAAGACCAAACTTTTCTATAAAAAACATTCGCTAACCAAAAAAAATGAATCAAATCTGAAATGGCAAGGTCTTCTGAACAGAACAATACCCACCATGCATAGCTACCTCCAAGGGTAGGGTTGCCAATTACCCCAAAGCAAAGCATATGCATAACGGGCATTTCCATTGAAATTTCCTGCTCTGCAGACAAAGTGCGCACCTTGCGCTTTTTCAACAAAAACATCACTTTTCCATAAAAATACCCCCCACAAACCACATGTTCCCTGAAAGTACACACCTCAAGCGTTCTAGGCGTACCAGGCTTGTTGTTGTAGCTGCAGCTTTCTGGGCGCAAGCCTTCCCGAAACTCACTGGTTATACTGGTTGTTGTGGAGGTTGGTCTTCCCCTGGGGAAGAGCGCCGGAACCACCGAACTGGCCAGATTTACATGTTGGTCATGGGGCACGGGCCCCTATGGGCATGCGCTCGGGAGCCCCGTGACCAAACTGAAAAAAAAAACACACATATACACACACACACTCCCTCTCCAAAATCAACATCTATTTTTTTTTTCGTTTTTTTAAATACCTTTTCTTCCGGGGTCTCTTCCTCAGTACTTCAGTCAGTCACACGTCCCTGACCCAGCAGGTGGGCGGAGTCCGGCGGCCTGCTCTCATGTCCCACGCCGGCAATGCTCTGTAACCAATGGCTGAGGCGGGGCAGGCAGGGCGAGGAGGCCAATCAAGATGCCGGCCGACCAAGATGGAGGCCAGGTGGGTGCGAGCGCGGCCGCCAGGGAGCACATGATCGCCTGGGGGGATAGGATGGATGGCTGCATGGGGGTGATAGGATGGATGGATGGCTGCATGGGGGTGACAAGATGGATTACTGCATTGGGGGTGACAGGATGGATGGATGGCTGCATTGGGGGTGATAGGATGGATGGATGGCTGCATGGGGGTGACAGGATGGATGGATGGCTGCATGGGGGTGACAAGATGGATTACTGCATTGGGGGTGACAGGATGGATGGATGGCTGCATTGGGGGTGATAGGATGGATGGATGGCTGCATGGGGGTGACAGGATGGATGGATGGCTGCATGGGGTGACAGGATGGATGGCTGCATGGGGGTGACAAGATGGATGGCTGCATGGGGGTGACAAGATGGATGGCTGCATGGGGGTGACAAGATGGATGGCTGCATGGGGGTGACAAGATGGATGGCTGCATGGGGGTGACAAGATGGATGGCTGCATGGGGGTGACAGGATGGATGGATGGCTGCATGGGGGTGACAGGATGGATGGATGGCTGCATGGGGGGTGACAGGATGGATGGATGGCTGCATGGGGGGTGACAGGATGCATGGCTGCATGGGGGGTGACAGGATGCATGGCTGCATGGGGGGTGACAGGATGCATGGCTGCATGGGGGGTGACAGGATGCATGGCTGCATGGGGGGTGACAGGATGCATGGCTGCATGGGGGGTGACAGGATGCATGGCTGCATGGGGGGTGACAGGATGCATGGCTGCATGGGGGGTGACAGGATGCATGGCTGCATGGGGGTGACAGGATGCATGGCTGCATGGGGGTGACAGGATGCATGGCTGCATGGGGGTGACAAGATGCATGGCTGCATGGGGGGTGACAAGATGCATGGCTGCATGGGGGTGACAGGATGGATGGATGGCTGCATGGGGGTGACAGGATGGATGGATGGCTGCATGGGGGTGACAGGATGGATGGATGGCTGCATGGGGGTGACAGGATGGATGGATGGCTGGATGGATGGCTGCATGGGGGGTGACAGGATGCATGGCTGCATGGGGGTGACAGGATGCATGGCTGCATGGGGGTGACAGGATGCATGGCTGCATGGGGGTGACAGGATGCATGGCTGCATGGGGGTGACAGGATGCATGGCTGCATGGGGGTGACAGGATGCATGGCTGCATGAGGGTGACAGGATGCATGGCTGCATGGGGGTGACAGGATGGCTGGATTGGAGGTGAGAGGATGGATGGATGGATTGATTGCTGCATGGGGGTGACAAGATGGATGGATGGCTGCATTGGGGGTGACAGGGTGACTGGATTGGGGGTGAGAGGACGGATGGCAGCATTGGGGGTGATGGATGGATGGATGGATGGAGGCATGGTGGTGAGCGGAGAGCCGTCGGGCGCGCGGCGGGCGCGCGTCGCGCGTATAGCCAGCTAATAGGAGGCTGGAGGCGAGGGGCGGGCAGGAGGCAGGAGGCGAGGGGCGGGCGGGCAGGCAGGCAGGCGGGGCGGCGGAGGCTAGGCTGGTGGAGGGCGTTTTGCCGGCGATCGGCCTTACCGTCGCCCTGGGCTCCAGAAACTATGCTGCGCCGGATGAGGTAAGCAGGGGGCGCCGGCTGATGACAGCTGCCGTGCGCCCCCTGCTGATTGGTCAGGGGAGCGATCGGGTGACTTGGGTCACACCCAGGTCACCTCCCCCTGACCCCTGGACTCCCTGCAAGCTGCTCCACAGCAACGGGCCCGCTGATGCCCCCCCGATGGCCCGGAAGGTAAGGGAACGCTAGCTACGTGAAATTCACGTAGCTGGCGTTTAACGACAGGAGAGGCAGCTACGTGAATTTTACGTAGCTGGCGCTAGAAGGGTTAAACCCCAGAGCGCTGGCGGCGATGGTTTAAAAGTAGTTTTTAACCCCCAAACAACCATATTTTTTGAAAAAAAAAAAAACATGTTTTTCAAAACATTTTGTAATATGAATACATTAATATCAGACCTGTAATATCAATTCTGCACAATTTTTTTTTTTTTTTTTTTTTAACCTTAAAAAAAATATCTAACATTGCAGAACTGGTCACAGAATTTTTGACATTTAAAAAAAAAAAAAAAAAACATTAATAGCAATTAATTATGAATATTTAAAGATTGTTGCATTGAAATGCATTGGAGAGCGCCAGGCAGCGAGAGGTCATACCTGTCGCTGTTCAAGGTCGCTCGCTGGCACTGTGGGGTGAGGCTGGAATAATGATGAATGATTCGCTATCTGGCGCTCTGTCAGTCGCTAAGCAGGATCGGCTTGATAAATGTGTGATTGTGGAGGGGAGCCGGCGTTCTCGTGGCGGTGACCGTCATTACCGTTCGCTCACCATTCGCTATCTGGCGCTATCCCTTGTTAAATAAGGGCCTGAGATTTTTGCGGGGATTTCCATGAAAATTATACATTGTTTTCTTCTGCAGAGTTTGGGCTTTAACACAAAATATTTAGTTTGCAGTGTTTCTGTGTTATCTTCTCATTTGTGGGTAAAACATGTACATTTTTAAAACTTTGTTGCATCTTTTTTATTTTATATTTTAATTTTTTTTTTGCTACTTACCTCAATTCCATCGCTGATCTTGTTATCCTGCACCAATCACTGTCTCTGCACTGACAGCCAGAAGTGATCGGCGGAAGCCAGTAGCGTGGCAGGGGATCGAAGTCTCCTGGGGCAGGCTGCCAGTTTCTGCCGATCACTCTCGGCTTCTGACACTTGCTCCTTTAAGGGAGATGTCAAAACCGGGCAAAGAACAGGCATTTTATGCCCCGCTGAAGACCTAGGGAGGCAGATCTGAAGCTCTGCGGGGGAAGAGGAGACCCCCGGTGCTAGATCACAGATTAAGGTGAACATTTTCTTTTTTCCCATGGTGGGGAGAAAATGCCAGACATATAGAATATATGACCCTGACACTTTTGTCTTCTGACTGTGTCGCTTTGCATTCTGGGATTGCTGTGCTTTTTCTGACCCCAGCTCTGCTCTGTCTGTGCAAAGCATCACCCCGTCCCCTGTACTTAATCCCCTCCCATCCTCTCCTCAGTATGTGATGCTTCTGAGGCAAGATGGCGGCGCCCATATCCTAAAGTCCTGAGTTGCAGCCCAGTGGGGAAAAGAATAATAAGTAAGTGACTAAAAAACGTAAAATATATTAATTTTAGATGCTGGGGAATAGTTTTTAAGGGTTTGGTCTTTTCATTAAATGATGCTGAAGGTCTGGTTGAAGGAAAACTGTACATCTCTAGTACACAGCGTGTGGGATGTTGGGGTTGCTGCCAAAACCACAATTTTACTTTCTTAAAGTGGAACTGGAATCTAAAAGAGCTGATGTCATCTCACTTGTCGGTATAAAAGGCCCCTCCCTGCAGCGGTTTAATCATTTATTTTAAACGGCATGATGTACCCCCCTCCTGGAGAGGGCCCCCATGATTTTTTTTAATTTTTAAGGGTTAAATCCTTATTGTTTTGTCTTAAACTGCATGTGGTCCCACTTATATAAGCCAAACCAGCCCAGGCACTAGCTATGGGGGCTGGTAGACTAGGAGGCCGAGCAGCCAGGCCTGAAGGCTACCAGCCAGCAATTCCTATATGGGCCACAGGCTTTTCTGCACCCCCTGGCCTTTTGGAATTTAGGTAATGGGCAGGTGACTTGCCAGCCCCTCCTGCTCTGTGATATGTTATAGAGGTATAGGACCTAATCAGTTCAGAAAGGGTTCAAAGTAAAAAAAAAACTCTCAAGTAAAAATAATTTTATTTTTTTCTCCATACTTCCGTCGATCTTTCCGGCTTCTGAAATCTCGCTTCCCACAGAGCGGAGAGCCCAGAGTGGAGTTGAGGATGTCCCTCTGTCCCGCTGAAAATACTGCGTACGGTGGATAAGTACCTCGCCAGGCGCTGGAACGGGGACAGAGGTAACCTTATTTATTTATTGTTTTATGGTCGAGTTTATTAAAACTATAATTCGGACGGACACATTTTCTTGGGGAAATTGGTCGAATCGCCCCAGATCGAACTTTTAAAAAGCTGTCTCATCTCTAATGCTAAGACTATAGCAGTGGGAACACAACATGGGCTGGGGTTTTTTGGCTTTGGGGGGGTAGAGTTGGGCTAGGTGAGTACACAGAGGCTAGCGGGCAGGCAAAGCAGGGATTGGATGTGAGTGTTAGAAGCAGGACCGGCTCCAGGTTTATGTGGGCCCTTGGGCGGCATGGTCTCAGTGGGCCCCTTTGTGGTGAAGAGTCGCGTCACATCACAGAGGGACGTCCCAAATCTGGGTGCCCCCTAAGGATCATGCTATTTGGACCAAAACTTTAGTTTTGGTCTACTTTGAAGTGCACCAAACCCCTTTAAACCTGACCTCAGAGTCTAAACGAATCTAGATCCTCCTGATTTTGGATGCCCCTGTGTGTGACCCCCCCCCCCTTGTTCATTACTTTCCTGGAACTGGTGAATGCATAGTGGGATCGCCAGTTTAAGCTAACGGCCAAACCAGGGGGGTTCTTTCACAAACAGGGGCATCCCAAATTGAGATACCCCTGTTAGGAGGACCAAAACTCAGGGGTGGAATTGCTTGCATGGTGGGTATACCAGCGTTCCCAGGGGGTGTCACACAGTAGGGTATCACAGATTGGGATGCTCCAGGGATAGGAAATCAGCTGGGGTGGGCAACTTAAAAGCAGAACAAAACTCAGCACTTCCCCTCCTGGAATTGATATTAATGCCCCGTTGTGTGGAACACCGCCATTCAGGGAGATGTGGGCACCAGCTGTGGCGGTGCCCTCCCAGTCTGCCTTTGAACACCCCAAAGGCCGGCCCTGTCAATGGCCCCTCCGAGAGAGCAGGAGCCCCCGGCAGCTTTGTCCTGCCTTGCCGGGTGCTGACGCCGGCCCTGGTTAGAAGCATTAGCCCAAATGGCCCCAAAGTGGTGCAGCACTCTGGGAATTCTTCTGGGTCTCCCTCTGGCCTCCACCACACTTACAGGCTGATTCATTACTAGCGCCAGGTATCGACAGATGAGCGTCTGTACAAAGGCGCTTAGAGCGACCGCTAGTAGACGCTGTGATTGGCTATCAGGTGCTGTAATAGAGCGCCTCAGTTGCTGTAGTAACCTGGCTGGCATTGATGAATGAGATGTATGTTGGGCATTCTAACACCAGTACAGCATTGTAGGGAGCCGAAGGTAGCGCCAGCTCATTGCGAACAACTCTCAGCGACTCACACCATATTCAACAAAAAAACACACACACATGCTCGGCGCTGTGGATCTGGGCACTATAGCATAGAGCGCCAGACGCTGCATGATTAAAGTCTGTTTTTGAACACATATCCATCAGTAACAAAGTGAAAACACATGGAATGGCATTGTTATAACACTGTGACATTAACACTTTAACGCCAGACCTGTAATGACAATTCTGCATAAAAATATAAAAAAATCAAAAAAGTTTTAAAAAATTACTTTTTCTAGGCCAGGAGAGGTCACACAATTTTTTGAAAGAAAAAAAAAATGAAAAACAAAAAGCCCTGTTTAAACAGAGGAAAAGGAACATCCATTGAAATGTAGCTTCCAGAGCGACAGGTATTACATGACACAGGTGGCACCTTGAGAAAGTGACGCTTTGTCACGGAACGCGTGGGTGGGTGAATTGTGTACCTCGCTCAGCAGGAGGGGATCATTTTACACGGAGGTGAAGCTTTCTTAGGTAGTTTTTATCTTTTTCATATCTAATTGCATATTTGATTCGTATATTCATTTGGCACTTTTTGCACATTGGCACTTTAATAGTTTTTGATAGGGTATACATATGTGGAATATTTGGAATAATGTGGGTATAATGGAATTAATAGGAATTGATTAGGTCACTCCTGCTGGGGCTTGGGTTTGTATATGTGTTTTTTAAATGTTTGTAGCAATGTTGTATTGTCCTTAATGTGGTTTTAAGGCAAAAAATATTTTTGGATGAATTAAATAGATGGATATCAAGTTCTAATGGTGTTATTGAATTATTATTAGGGTGAGAGTGGTGCCTTCGTGGTGTTAGTCCCTTTTCTGCGGAGTGCTGGAACCGCAGAAGCTATTTGGTGTATTGTTGTATCAATTTGGGATGCTGGTAGTGGCACACTCGGGGAGGCCGATTCATTAATAGCGGCAGGTAGCGACAGTTGAACGACTGTAGCGGCATTATCAGAGCGCCCGCTAGTAGTCGCTGTGCTTGGCCGTTGTTCGGTTGTTGATGGCGAGTCGGTGTGTAGTAATGTTGAATACGGGGTGACGAGTCGCTATTTGACAGGTTCCGCGATGTATGGGTGCGCATGATAGCGACTGGTCAGAGCGACCGGCTCCCACCATATTCATCAAAAAATCACGCTCAAAAAATTATCGCGCTGTGAAATGCATGTTTAAACCCCAGAGCGCTGGCGGCGATGTGTTAAAAGTAGTTTTTTAACCCCCAAACCACCATATTTTTGGAAACTAAAAAAATAACAAATTTTTAAAGAATTTAGTAATATGAATACATTAATATCAGACCTTTAATATCAATTCTGCACAATTTTTTTTTTTTTTTTTTGTACCTTAAAAAAATTATCATGGCAGAAGTGGTCACAGAATTTTTCACATTTAAAAAAAAAAAAAAAAAAAAAAACATTAATAACAATTAATTATGAATATTTAAAGATTGTTCCATTGAAATGCATTGGAGAGCGCCAGGTAGCGAGAGGTCATACCTGTCGCTGTTCAAGGTCGGACGCTGGCGCTGTGGGCTGAGGCTGGAAAAATGATGAATGAGTGGCTATATGGCGTTATCTCAGTCGCTAAGCAGGATCGGCTTGATAAATGTGTGATTGTGGTGGGGAGCCGGCGTTCTCGTGGCGGTGCCCGTCATTACCGGTCGCTCACCAGTCGCTACCTGTCGCTATTCTTTCATAAATAAGGGCCTTAATTTCCCTGTGTATATATTCTTTGAGGGGTTGTGCTTAACAGGATATAGTGTGTATGTATTACATGACGCTACCTTTCGCTCTGGAAGCTAGAGCGCCGGCGCTATACGCTGAGCCGTCTGTGATGATTAATCGGATGCTACAAGGCGCTGTTAGAGTCGCTCACCAGAATACCATAAATATGGTATTGCGTACAGTGCCCAGCGTCCACTAGACGCTGCCTGCCGCTAAGAGGCGTTACCTGCCGCTATCCCTTAATGAATAAACCCCTAAATCCGGCCCTGGTCTGGTCTCTTACACTCTCTTTATCTCAGCACTTCTGGCACTTTCCTTCTAGTCAGGTCACCTTTTGCTAAGAGCAGAGAGTCTGGCAATAAAACAGTTAATAACGTTTTTCTTTTTTTTCCCTAGCAGATCTACCTGGAGGACAGCTAAGCATAGAGTGAGCCTAATGGTGCGGGTGCACTGAGCTGTCTCATCTCCGCTGTACATCTCCTGCTCCCTATTTGACATTTCGCCGCTAATTAATCTCATTCTGCCTCCTGATTGGCCACTTCTGAACGCCCCGCCCCATCCTTAGCGCCAAGGATCGCTTCAGATTCCCAGAATATCCTCCAAAGCCGGACTAGAGAAAGATGACCTGCATGTGCCGCGCTTTCATTTATTCAGGCGTAATCACATCATTATTCTGTATCAATAAACACAACCGGCTCTTTGCTCCTTGATATTTCGAGTCCATCGCTGTGATTAGCGGCCGCCATTGTGATTAGTGCTGCGCTTATTATGATTGACGGGATTATTAAAACACTTTCTGCTAAGGGGCGACGGGGCCACACAAAAGGACCCGGACCCATTAAACCTGATTTTAACTTTAATGACTTTAGATCAATCAAAATAAATGTATATACAGGGGGAGGCCGATTCATTAATAGCGGCAGGTAGCGACAGTTGAGCGACTGTAGCTGTATTTTCACAGCGCCCGCTAGTAGTCGCTGTGCTTGGCCGTTGTTCGGTAGTTGATAGCGACTCAGTCGGTGTGCAGTAATGTTGAATATGGGGTGAGGAGTCGCTATTTGACAGGTTCCGCGATGTATGGGTGCGCATGATAACGACTGGCCATAGCGACCGGCTCCCACCATATTCGTTAACAAATCACGCTCAAAAAATTCTCGCGCTGTGAAATGCATGTTTAAACCCCAGAGCGCTGGCGGCGATGGGTTAAAAGTAGTTTTTTAACCCCCAAACAACCATATTTTTGGGAACTAAAAAAAACAAGTTTTTTAAATAATTTTATAATATTAATACATTAATATCAGACCTGTAAAATCAAATTTTTTTTTTTTTTTTTTTTAGCTTAAAAAAAAAATATAATACGGCAGAAGTGGTCACAGAATTTTTCACATTTAAAAAAAAAAAAACATTAATATGAATTAATTATGAATATTTAAAGATTGTTCCATTGAAATGCATTGGAGAGCGCCAGGTAGCGAGAGGTCATACCTGTCGCTGTTCAAGGTCGCTCGCTGGCGATGTGTGGGTGAGGCTGGAATAATGATGAATGAGTCGCTATATGGCGCTATCTCAGTCGCTAAGCAGGATTGGCTTGATAAATGTGTGATTGTGGTGGGGAGCCGGCGTTCTCGTGGCGGGGCCCGTCATTACCAGCCGCTCACCAGTCGCTACCTGTCGCTATCCCTTGTTAAATAAGGGCCCAAGATGATTGCTGATTGGTTGTTGTGAATGTGGCTTGAAAGAGACTTTAGATAGTTAGCTCCTAAGACATGGCTCCGGGTTTATGTGAGCCCCGGGCGATCTCAGTACAATCAATAAAGTTGCATGTATGGCGAATATTGGCAAATAATAGAAAGAAACAAATAATAGAAAGAAAGAATAGAATAAATAAGAAAAAGGGGGAATGACAGAAAGCAAAATAAAGGAGGTAATAGAAGGAATGACAGAAAGAACAAATAGAATAAGAAAAAGGGGGAATGAGAGAAAAAGCAAAATAAAGAAGGTAACAGAAGGAATGACAGAAAGAAAGAATAGAATAAATAAGAAAAGGGGGAAATGACAGAAAGAAAGAGACATAAAGAAGGTAACAGAAGGAATGACAGGAAGAAAGAATAGAATAAATAAGAAGAATAAATAAGAAAAAGTGGGAATGACAGAGAGAAAGTGAAATAAAGAAGGTAATAGAAGGGATGACAGAAAGAACAAATAGAACAAATAAGAAAACAGGGAATGACAGAAAGAAAGTGAAATAAAGAATGTAATAGAAGGAATGACAGAACATATAGAATAAATAAGAAAAAGGGGGAATGACAGAAAGAAAGTGAAATAAAGAAGGTAATAGAAGGAATAACAGAAAGAAGGAATAGAATAAATAAAAAGGGGGAATGACAGAGAGAAAGCGATATAAAGAAGGTAATAAGAGGAATGACAGAAAGAAAGAATAGAATGAATAAGAAAAAGGGGTAATAACAGAAAGAAAGAGAAAAAAAGAATGTAATAGAAGGTATGATAGAAAAAAAGAATATAATAAGTAATAAAAAGGGGGGATGACAGAAAGAAAGCTAAATAAAGAAGGTAATAGATGGAATGACAGAAAGAACAAATAGAATAAATAAGAAAAAGGGGGAGTGACTGAGAAAGAAAGAGAAATAAAGAACGGAGTAATAGAAGGAACGAAAGAAAGAAAATTAAAGGATAGAACAAATGACAGAAAAAAGAAAACAAGAAAGAGAGAAAAGTAGTAACCAATAAAAAAAGAAAGAAAATAAGGAAAGAAAAGTGAAAAAGAAAAAAGGAATAGATTAAAGACAGAAACAAAGTCAGGTGAAGAGGCTCTGATTGGACAAGAGCCTGTGCATGTGCTGTAGCACCGGGGTAATGTTTTTACTGGGCAATCTGGAGGGTTTCACACAAAGGGGCATCTCAATTCGGGATGCCCCAAGGGCACGGAGCAAAACCCGGGATAGTGAACCTCCCGGGCTTTGTTCTGCTTTAGAGTCTAAAAAAGACTCCGGCTGTTGGCCTTCCTCTGGGGCATCCCTAATCAGAATGCTCTGCTGTGTGAACCCCCCAGGTCGCTGCAAAACTCACCTTTGCCTTCCATGGTGATCCCTCCTCAGCATCTCTGGGCTGAGCCATGCTCTCGCTCCCTATTGCTGAGTGTCTAAATAGAACCGTTCGCTGGGCATTAATATACACAGCATACAGCTCTGATTGGATGAGAGCCTGGGCATGCGCTGTGGGACTAGGGAAAGGTATGTTTTATGGGCAATTCAGGGGGTTTCAGATAGCGGGGCATGCCCACAGGGCAAGGTTTAAGACTGGATAATGAAAATCCCAGGTTGTGTTCCACTTTAAAATTAAGCTAAACTACTGCTTCTACTCATCTGGAGATGAATACAGCTGTAGGCAATACATAGGCCCTTATTTATGAAGGAATAGCGCCAGGTAGCGACTGGTGAGCAGCCGGTAATGACGGGCCCCGCCACGAGAACGCCGGCTCCCCACCACAATCACACATTTATCAAGCCAATCCTGCTTAGCGACTGAGATAGCGCCATATAGCGACTCATTCATCATTATTCCAGCCTCAGCCCACAGCGCCAGCGTCCGACCTTGAACAGCGACAGGTATGACCTCTCGCTACCTGGTGCTCTCCAATGCATTTCAATGGAGCAATCTTTAAATATTCATAATTAATTGTTATGATTTTTTTTTTTTTTTAAATGTAAAAATTCTGTGACCACTTCTGCCATTTTAGATTATTTTTTTTAAGGTAAAAAAAATTAAAAAATAATTGTACAGCATTGATATTACAGGTCTGATATTAATGTATTCATATTACAAAATTATTTAAAAAACTTGTTTTTTTTGGTTTCCAAAAATATGGTTGTTTGAGGGTTAAAAAACTACTTTTAACCCATCGCCGCCAGCGCTCTGTGGTTTAAACATGCATTTTACAGCGCGAGAATTTTTTGAGCGTGATTTTTAAATGAATATGGTGGGAGCCGGTCGCTAGGGCCAGTCGCTATCATGCGCTCCCATACAGCGCGGAACCTGTCAAATAGCGACTCCTCACCCAATATTCAACATTACGGCAAACCGACTGAGTCGCTATCAACTACTGAACAACGGCCAAGCACAGCGACTACTAGCGGGCGCTCTGAAAATGCCGCTACAGTCGCTCAACTGTCGCTACCTGGCGCTATTAATGAATCGGCCTCCCCGATGGTTCCTCAATCCAATGCACAAACATCATCACAACCAGATCCAGATCCTTTTATGTAGGCCAACCCCTGGATTTTTTTAGCACTGAAAAGTGGACGTATACAAAGAAGCAGGGAAAAGACAGACAAGCAGAGCAAGAAGCGGCTATCCTCCCCCGCACAGTCACACAGGAGAAACTATCAGCATGAAAGCAGCAGTGAAAGCATTTGGGAAGTGAAAGAGCGGAAGGAGAATTAGAGGGATAGGCAGAGATACATGACATAGATGGATTGAAGCGAAAGTCTAGTCATGGGATAACCCCCATCGCACTACCACCCTTCCCTGGTGCTAAGGCAGGACAGGGGAGGGGGTTAGAAAAAAAACACCTAACCTGTGGTCCAGCGCAATTCTCCCGGCACTCTGGGTCATGAGAGCCGCTGTTAGGAGAATGGGCGAGCAGGGGGTACCCCGCTGCGTTAAACGTCACGTTGTCGGGCAGGCTGATTCATCACTAACGCCAGGTAGCGACAGATGAGCATCTGTAGCAGGCATTTTCAGAGCGCCCGCTAGTAGTCACTGTGCTCAGCCGTCGCTGTTCAGTAATGTTGAATACATTGTGAGGAGTCGCTATTTGACCAGTACAGCGCTGTATGGGAGCGCATGTTAGCGACTGCTCATAGCGACCGACTCACAACATATTCAGCAAAAAAACAGCCTCACAAATCTCTGGCGCTGAAAAATGCTTCTCTGTAAACCCAGAGCGCAGGAGGCGGTGTGTTTAAAGTCTGTTTTTCAGCATCTATCCACTAGTAACAAAGCGAAAACATATGGAATTACATTGTAGCAACATTGTAACATGAACACTTTAATGGCAGACCTGTAATGTCATTTCTGAAGAAATATATAAAAAATGAAAAAAATGTGAAAAAAACTGCTTTTTCAATGCCAGGAGAGGTCACAGAATAAGAAAAAATAAAAAAAAATTAAAAAAAATACCCCATTTAAAGAGAAGAAAAGGTTCGTCTATTGAAATGTATGGGAGAGTGACAGGTAGCGAGAGGTCATACCTGGCGCTGTGCAAGGCTGAACGCCGGCGCTGTTCGCTGAGGCTGTGAAAATGATGAATCAGATGGTACGTGGCGCTATCCCAGTCGCTAAACAGATTCTACTTGATAAATGTGTAATTGCGTGCCGTGTCCGGCATTCACCAGTCGCTACCTGTCGCTACCTCTCATTAACCAGCCACTACCTGACGCTATCCCTTCTTAAATAAGGGCCTAAGCCTTTGTCCAAGGCCAGCCACTCCGAGCTTGCTGACGGCTGCATCCCTCTTCTTCCCTCTAACAGGGAGCATCCCCATGCTGGCCATTCACAAATGCCTGGCGTGGGCACGTTCTCTGCTAGAGGGATAGTGGGGATGTTGCTGCAGCATGGGGCGACCTGGGGTGTTTCACACAGCCGGGCATCCAGATTTTGGATGCCCCGGGGCGAGGGAATCGATCAGCCCGGGAATCTTATATATTTCTGGGCCAATCATTGTGGGTTTCGGTCTACTTTAGGGTGGAACAAAACACAGGTTTTTTACTATCCCGGGTTTTGTTTCATGCCCTGAGGCATCCCAAATTGGAATGCCCCACTGTGTGAAACCCCTGTACAACTCACCTATTCCGGGTCCAACAGTACATGTGGGGGCTTTCATCATTTCAGATACGTTTGGCGTTCTTATATCACTGGCTCTGATAGTCTTTAATGGAGAGCACAAGCAGGCGGATCCTCAGCAGCGTGCAGGGGAGGCGCCCACTTGTGCTCCCCATTGTAAACAATCAGAGCCATTTGACAAATGGCAAACGTCTCTGATTGGATGAGAGTCCATGCGTGCACCATTGGACAAGGAACGGGTAAGATTTTACTGGCAATTTAGGGGGTTTCACATAGCAAGGAATCCTATTTCAGGATGTCCTGGGGAAGTCGCTCTGGGTTTTGTTCCACTTTAATGTCTCCAATGCGGCAAAGCTCCAGCAACTGACAAGTGGTCCAGCGAGCTGTCAGATGCCCTTTATTGCGAGTGGCTCTGTATAATTCGGAGAAGCGCTGTGCAGCACATTGCCTGTCACTGGAGGCACTATCTGCTGCCATTGGAGACTCCGCTTATTCCAGACACTACAGAGGAAGAGGGAGAAGAAGGAGCAACAATTTCCGCAGAAAACAGGCAACACAGACATTAATAACATAGACAGAGAGATGAAGACTTACAAACAGAGCAAGGCACACAAATAGGAGGAATTATGAGGCTGTTATTGAGCACAACAGCACAAGGGACCAGGGAAACCCCTCAAAAATGGTAAAGACATTCACAAGCTATTCTGGGGTATAAGTTTTGGGTAACTTTATATTCCTGGATGGGTCAGGCTAGCTACAGAACACCATTGTTGCCTAAACAGGATTTCTACAGGCATCCAGAGATAGGCATAATCCTAGGTTTTGGTCCACTTTTAACAACTCAGCAATCTTTTTTTCAGTTATTTTTAGGGCTACCACAAAAGATCTATAAATGTCATAAAATGAAGGATCTGTCATAAGCGCAGGTTTATCAAGCAGACAGTAAATCCCTCAATGTGATATGGAGCATCTTGTTGGACAAAATGATAGTTTCCATGAAAGGTCCATTCTAGTGTAGAGGAACAGAGGGATGGACAGAAGATAAAATCAGACTAGAGGTGGGGAAAGCAGAGAGTAAGGAGAGAGCGAGCCAGAGAGAGCAAGGACAGCAGATTGAGGGTATAACAATAAGCTTTTATTAAGGCCTAGGAGAGACAGAGAAAAACATATAAGTTCTGATGGTGCAAGGGAATAGAGAGGTGACCAGGTGCTGGAACAGGTGTGAGTATGGGGAAAATTGGGGACTGGGCGGGTGAGCTGGGGAGAGGTAGAGAGGGAAGTGGTTGGGGCAGCAATAGAGAGGGGACGCAGTAGGTCAAGGTGGGGGAGATATAGAGGGGATGGGGTGGATAAGGGTGAGGGAGAGAGTAAGGGGACTAAGTGGGGGAGACAGAGAATGGACTGGCTGTGTGAGGGAGGGGAGATAAAAAGGGGACCGGTGTGGGAGGGTGAGTGAGATAAATATAAAGAAGACTGGGTGGGCAAGACTGAGGGAGGTAGTGAGGGGATTGGGTGGGTTACAGAGACGGGATGTGGTAGGTGGGTGGCAGAGAGAGGATGTGGTGGGGGTGGTGGAAGAAAGAGGATTAGGTGTGTGAGGGTGAAAGTGGTTGGCGGGGCCGGGGGATATAGAGGGGACAGGGTGGTTGAGGACAGGGAAGATAAAAAAGGAATGGGCAGGGTAAGGATGGAGGAGATAGTGGGGACTGGGTGAGAAAGATATAGGAAGGACTGAGTGAGTGAGGCAGAGGAGGAACTGGCTGAGTGAGGAGAGGGACTGGGTAGGTGAGGGCAGTATATAAGGAATTTGATAGGAGCGAGAGTGGGGACTGGGTGGGTGAGTGAGATAAATATAAAGGAAACTGGGTGGGTATGGGGAAGGGAGGTAGTGAGGGGACTGGGCGGGTGTGGGCGGTATAGAGGAGATTGGATGGGTGGGATAGATAGGACTGGGTGGGTGAGGGCGGTTTAGAGGGGATTGGATAGGAGGGAGACGAGGACTGGGTGGGTGAGGGTGGTTTAGAGAGGATTTGATGGGTGGGAGAGAGGGAACTGGGTGGGTGAGGGCGGTATAGAGGGGATTCGATGGATGGGAGAGATTGGATTGATTGGTGAGGGTGGTATAGAGGGGATTAGATGGGTGGGAGAGAGGGGACTGGGTGGGTGAGCGTGAGTGAGATAAATATAAAGGAGACTGGGTTCGTGAGGGCAGTATAGAGGAGATTGCATGGGTGGGATAGAGAGAACTGGGTGGGTAAGGGCGGTTTAGAGGGTAAAGGTTGGAGGGAGACAGGTGACTACGTGGGTGAGGGCGGTATAGAGGAGTTTAGATAAATGGGAGAGAGGGGATAGGGTGGGTGAAGGTGGTTTATGAGGGATTAGATGGATGTGAGACAGGGGGCTCAGTGGGTCAGGGTGGTGTAGAGGGATTGGATGGGTGGGGGACTGGGTGGTGAGGGCAGTATAGAGGGGGTTAGATGGATGGAAGAGAGGGGAATGGGTGGGTGAGGGCGTTATAGAGGGGATTAGAGGGGTGGGATAGAGGGGACTTGGTGAGTGAGGGAAGGGAATGAGTGGGTGAGGGTGAGTAATCTAGAGAGGGGGAGTCGGTGGGTGGTGGCAGAGAGGGGATTGGATAGGTGAATGAGATAAATAGAAAGGGACTGGGTTGGTGGGCTGGGGGGATAGAGGGGACTGGGTGGGTAAGGGTGCAAGAGGCACTGGGGGGGGGGGGTTGAGCGGTAAAGAGGGGATTGGATGGGTGGGAGAGAGGGGACTGGTTGGTGAGGGCAGTATAGAGGGGATTAGATGGGTGGGGGAAAGGGGGGGCAGGGTGGGTGAGGGTGGTATAGAGGGGACTGGATTCGTGGGTGAGGGTGACTGAGGTAGTGATGGGACTTGGTGGGTGAAGCAGCATAGAGGGGGTTAGTGGGAGAGCAGGCAATGAGTGGGAGAGGAAACAAGAGAGGTGAGGTGGTGGGTGGTGGCAGAGAGGGGATTGGGTAGGTGAATGAGATAAAAAGAAAGGGACAGGGTTGGTGAGGCTGGGGGGATAGAGGGGACTGGGTGGGTAAGGGTGCAAGAGGCACTGGGGGGGGGGGGGGGGTTGAGCGGTATAGAGAGGATTGGATGGATGGGAGAGAGGAGAATGGTTGGTGAGGGCAGTATAGAGGGGATTAGATGGGTGGGGGGGAGAGGGGGCTGGGTGGGTGAGGGTGGTATAAAGGGGACTGGATTCGTGGGTGAGGGTGACTGAGATAGTGATGGGAATGGGTGGGTAAGGCAGCATAGAGGGGGTTAGTGGGAGAGCAGGCAATGTGGGGGGTGAGTAAACAAGAGAGGTGAGGTGGTGGCAGAGAGGGTATTGGGTGAGTGGGATAAATAGAAAGGGACAGGGTTTGTGGGGCTGTGGGATAGAGGGGGTGGCTGGGTGAGTAAGGGGTGAGCTAGAGATGGGTGGTTGAGGGCAGGGCAGGTAGAGAGGGGGCTGTCAGGGTGAGGGTGGGGGGGATAGTGGGGACTGGGTAAATGAGATAGCCAGGGCTGGCTGGGAGGGGGTGAGGGGAGTGTCGGGCACACACATACAGACACACACTGACACACACAGACAGAGAGCGGCAGCGGCGGTGGTAGCGCAGTACATTGATACATTGGGAAGTGAGAGAGAGAGGGCGGGCGGGCGTTTTATCTCTGGGTGGGGGACAAGGAGGTAACTGCACACAGAGGGGGTAGTAGGGGCGGGCATGAGGGGTGCACACAGGCACAGGCTTCTCGGTGTGAGGCTTCAGTGATCGGGGCTCCATGACATGGCAGGCACAGGCATGAACGCATCTGTCGGGGCTCCGCTGCTGTCCTATGGCCGGGACTCGGAGCTGGCCACCACCATGGACCTCCTGAACTTCTCCAGCAGCACCTTCAACCTGTCCAACATCTCCAGCAAGCCGGTAATCTCGGAGGATAACCTGGATGTGAACACGGACATCTACTCCAAGGTGCTGGTGACGGTCATCTACCTGTTCCTGTTCATGGTGGGCTGCACAGGTAACTCCATCACCGCTTACACCCTGGTGAGGAAGAAGAGCCTGCAGAACCTACAGAGCACTGTCCACTATCACCTGGCCAGCCTGGCCCTATCCGACCTGCTCATCCTGCTCCTCAGCATGCCCATAGAGCTCTACAACTTCATCTGGGTCCACCACCCCTGGGCATTTGGCAATGTGGTCTGCAAGGGATACTACTTCCTGAGGGACGCCTGCACCTATGCCACAGCCCTGAACATTGCCAGCCTCAGCCTGGAGAGGTACATGGCCATGTGCCACCCCTTCAAGGCCAAGAGCATCATGTCCAGGAGCAGGACTAAAAAGTTCATCAGCTTCATCTGGGTGGCCTCCTTGCTTTTGGCCACTCCGATGATATTCGCCATGGGGCAGATCTATGGCTTGGGGGTGGCCGACCCTGACTATCTGGTCTGCACAAGGATCGTGGAGATGTCCACCTTCAAAACCATCATTCAGGTAAGTTGCTTTTCTATTGGCGTTGAAACAAGTTTGTCTACCACATGAGAACTTTCAGTGACTTCCTGCATCCATCAGCTATTATCTATTGACCATCCTCTGACCATTCATCTACAACTGGTAACTTACCTATACCCCTGATTTACCATGCGCCTTCCAGCACCACACCAACTTACCACCTGTGTTACTTTGGATTGACCACCTTCACCAATCAAACTAATTGCTGTACTGCCTATGCCAAGTTTTTCAGCTGACCCTTGTACCGATCCAGACTTCCAGTTCCCCACCTACAAATCTGCTCCCTTTACCAACCTACCTCACTAAACGACCATCAGTCTGATGTTGTTGAAATAGCCACGTTACCGACAACCCACCAATCTATCACCAACTACCCTGTTTCCTTGAAAATAAGACCTACCCTGAAAATTAGCCCTAGCCTGATTCACACAGATCTCAAGTAGTCCCAATGGAGTCACTTCACTCCTGAGCATATATGTGAGCGTTGTGGTTGCTTCTGGTTACCAGAGGGAGCAAACTGTTACCCTTGCAATGCAGTGGAACCTGGAAGAGAGCAGCTGGAATGCCAAGAAACACATATTTTGGAGCAATTAATATAAGACCTGTCTTATTTTCCAGGGAAACAGGGTACACACACACATTCTTCCTTCAACTGCGTTACGTAATGCTCTATTGGATTGAGAACCTTCAAGTCAAGTTTCTTGACCAACTGCCTTGACACCCACCTCTTTTCAAGTGACCACCAAATACACCTGATCCTCTTGACTGAGAACAAGTCTCACAATTCCCCATCTGATCTTCTGTACTTATCCTCTAGTTGAGCTCCCACGCTTTCCTATGTAAACTTAGGATTGATACTTTCCATACATCCTGAGGCCACCTCTGATTGGCCAGCATATGTAGAAGCTTGCCTCTGTAGCTCCCAATGCACCTCTCTGTTCTGCGACCAGAGGAACCTGATCTAATGCTTAGCCTTCACATGCTAGAACTAAAACCACCTGGAAATAAGCCCAGGTGGCTACGCCTACGTGTTGCTTGAAGTCATCTTTTGGTTTTGGTTTGTGGCGGGCTAAACTGGGAACTTGCCCCCTAAACCCTGGTGAAGAAAATGACCCTCCAAAAACCAGATCACCATCAACTATCTGGTCAGACCTTCACAATTCAACATCCTCATGTAGCTTGTCAGCATGGGTCTACCCATATAAGTATGACCACTGTTAATGCCAAATACACCATCTCACCTGCAAATCACACCCCAGTGCTACCCTCCTAAATGACTACCCACAGTCTGTATTCTATATCCTCCTTTATATAAACCAGTAACTATTGCCTCACTTTATCCAAACCTCATCCTAAATCCTATTCTAACCCAAATCTCATCATGTGGGCTGAAGTCCCTTAAAGTGGACCAACAGTGGCCCTGGAGTCTCTCCAGAATTGGGATGCCACACTGTGTGAACCCCCTCGGGTCCCCAGTAAAACCTACCTGTTCCACAAACCAATGGGTGCATGCGAGGTGCACTATACCTTTAGCTGAAAGCCAGGAATTTGTGAATGGCCGACACGGACATGCACCATGTTAGGGGCCAGCGGTGATGTGGTCACTGGCACGCTCGGCTATACTCAGCCCTTAGCCAATTCTTAGCCGAAATTGACAAGTGGAGCCGAGCGTGCTGATTGGACGAGAGCCCGCGTATGCTCCGTAGGACCAGAAAAAGAGGAGTTTCACCGGATGTCCTAGGGGGTTTCACACAGTGGGGCATCCCAAATAAGGGGCCCGGGGGCAAGAACCAAAACCCAGGATAGTCAAAATCTTGGGTTTTGGTTCACTTTAAAGAGGAACATCAAACTGAAAATAAAAAGGGACTTATTCCCCCCCCCCCCCCCCATTGGTCCCTATCTACCTTTTGGACTTCCGGCCACCGCCACCTGCTCCGGCTTAGCCGTCTGTAAGTAAAAATCCAGTGCCGATCAGCGAAGTCTTGCAGGATTTGGGACGACCCCATTGCATCCCATTCATGGGCACTGCGCAGGCGCGAGATTGGGGGTTGCGCTCAGTGCCTTATGGGATGCAAGATGGCACCACACCTCGGAAGGTTGCCCGGAAACCAAGGGACCTAGAAGATGGAACCCTTGGCGAGGTGAGTAAAGAATGCCCTAAGGTAAAACCGGAGGGGGGGGGGGCAGATTGGTGAGGCTTTAAAGTCCCCCGATGTTCCTCTTTAAAGCCCCCCGATGCTCCTCTTTAAGGATGCCCGTAGAGATTAGCGCGGCTGAGCTGTCACTAGAAAATAACTATACTCACTCATGATGACATCTACCAGTAGCACATACCAGGGGAGGGCACAGCTCAACTATTTGTATAGACTACTGTGGGCTCCAGGGAGCATTACAGAGAAGACAGGGTAGGTTGTAACCCCAAAAGGGATTCCCATGAAAGAGCCCAGGATTGGCTCATGCCCTGTGCTTCAGCCATGTGCACCCCACATCTCCTTACCAAAGAACTCCCTGTGCTCCCCGAATGTCAGGGCTTGGTTCCAAACCTGACCAGTAGCTGCACCAGTATCAAACCTGATCTCCAACCTGATTAACCCAAACCCGTCATGGAACCCAGATCATGTAACTCGATGCCGCCCCCATCTGTTCTCAGGCCCCCCTTTGGTGCCCCCTGCTACACCCATAGCACGTGCCCCCCTGCTCCCCCCTAGATACACCCCTGCGTAAGTAGTAACACCCGTCACCGATGACTATGCCCAGAGGTGTGTGACCTATGCAAAAGAACGGGGCGACGGCCCAATCTTTCTTTAGGGCAACAGAAGAAACCAATAAATCACCCCTTGCATGGCTCTTCCAAATGTTCTCCATCATTCTCTGCTTTGCACATAACCAGCCTCATTCCCTCTTTATCTCCAACATTTTTCTTCTCTTCTTTTTTAAATTGTTCTTGCCTCTCCCTGTCTAGCATCTTGCTATTTTACCTCATCCTGCCATACTTCTCTCTTTCCTTATCACCCCTTTTTACATTCTCTCCATCTCCAGTATTTCCACGTTCCCTCTTCGTCTTTGTCTGCTTTTCCCCGTCTGCTCCGGTTTATTTCCATATTCATCTCTTTGAAAGCTCCCCTTCACAACCCTCTCCCTCATTTGCTCCTCCATTCCTCTTTTCCTTCCCCTTCTCACATTTCCTTGTTTCTCTCTTTTTCCTCTTTTCCTTCTCCTTCTCACATTTCCTTGTTTCTGTCTTTTTCCTCATTTCCTTCTCCTTCTCACATTTCCTTGTTTCTCTCAGTTTTCTTTACAGATAATGTCAAGTCTTTTTTTTATCTCCGTGTTGTACTTATCTTTCTCAGTCTCCCTCTTTAGTCCCTTATCCACATTAAGCCTTTATCTCTCTATTTTCTGCATTTCAGCTCTTTCCCTTACCTCTCTTTTATATCCCTTTTCCACATTCTCCCCATCTCACTCTAATTTCCACATTCCCTCCTCCTTTGCTTTTTCACAATTCCGTCTTTATCTCTTTAAAGGGATATTCCAAGCGAAGGGTTAAATGATCCTGCTCTCCCCATGCTGGCTGTCGGGGGCGGCATCTTTCATCCAGCTTTCATTCAGCCTGCTTTACATTACTCAATGACCCCTAGTGAACCCTCTCCGTTCTGCAGAGCAGAGTCTCCTTAGCTGCAGATGACTCATCCATATATGTGAGGGTCCCTTCAAAAGTCAGTTCCTTTCGGGGACCCAGCAGAAAGAAGTGAGTCCTATAGGGTTTATCAGGAAATGCAAAGTGCTGGGGAAGGAAAGATGCCGCCCCTGACAGTCAGCACAGAGCAAGCAGAAAGCAGGATCATTTAACCCATTGCTCGGAATGTCCCCCCAACACCTTACTATCATCTCTCTTTTCTACTCAACCTTTTTTTTTTATCTCTTATGTTCTCCATGTTTTCCTCTTATTTTAAATGTCTTTTCTCTATATCCATTCTCCTTTTCTTTCACACATTCCCTCTTTTTTCCTATTATTTCCATGCATCACCCTTTTCTCTCTACCCCCCCCATTAACTGTGTTTCTTTGGTCTCTTTTATGTTGCTTCTGTCTCTCACTTTTTTCCCTTTTCTTTATAACTCTTGTATCTCTCTTTATAACTCTTTTATCTCTCTAGTCTCTTCATTCTTTCCATCTTTTTGCCTTATCGCCCCTTTTTCATCGCTTTTCCCGCATTTTTCCCATCTTGCTATTACAAACGTTTTCATATCTTTTACCCCTTACTTTCATCTGTCTTTTCTTCATTCCTGCTAGTCTGTGTCAGCCTCTTTTTATCTCCCTCGCATTTAACCTTCTATGTGTCTTCCTCTTATTTTTTATTCTCTCTCCTTTCTTTATGCCTTCTCCTGCTCAGTCTCTTGTTTTTCTCTCCCTCTCTCTCTCTCACTTTGCAGATTATTCCGTTTTTTCCTATTATCCCTGTGCTGCTCCCTGTCCCCCTCTTTACTGTTTCCACTTGTGTTCTATTTTCTATGTTGCCTCTTTCTTTCTCTGCCAGCAAACGTTTATCTCTTTCTCTTTTAGCCTTCTTTGACTCCTCCTCTCTTTCTACCTTCTCTCTATTTTCTATATACCTTCTCTCTCACACACACTTTTTTTATACATTCCTTGTTTCTCTCCTTTACAGATTATGTGTATTTTGTGTTCCTTTATTTTCTCCCATAATCTCCTTGTTACATCTATGTCTCTCTGCCTCCCGTATTGTGTTTCCTCTCTTGTGTCTCCCTCTCTCTTCCATTTTCCTGCCTTTATCCCACCCTATCTTCCTTCTTCCTGCCATTGTCCCACCCTATCTTCCTTCTTCCTGCCTTTATCCCACCCTATCTTCCTTCTTCCTGCCTTTATCCCACCCTATCTTCCTTCGTCTTGCCTTTATCCCACCCTATCTTTCTTTTTCCTGCCTTTATCCCACCCTGTCTTCCTTCTTCCTGCCTTTATCCCACCCTATCTTCCTTCTTCCTGCCTTTATCCCACCCTATCTTCTTTCGTCTTGCCTTTAGCCCACCCTGTCTTCTTTCGTCTTGCCTTTAGCCCACCCTGTCTTCCTTCTTCCTGCCTTTATCCTACCCTATATTTCTTCTTCCTGCCATTATCCCACCCTATTTTCCTTCTCCCTGCCTTTATCCTACCCTATATTTGTTCTTCCTGCCTTTATCCCACCCTATCTTCCTTCTTCCTGCCTTTATCCCACCCTGTCTTTCTTTTTCCTGCCTTTAGCCCACCCTGTCTTCCTTCTTCCGGCCTTTATCCTACCCTATATTCCTTCTTCCTGCCTTTATCCCACCCTATCTTCCTTCTTCCTGCCTTTATCCCACCCTGTCTTTCTTTTTCCTGCCTTTAGCCCACCCTGTCTTCCTTCTTCCGGCCTTTATCCTACCCTATATTCCTTCTTCCTGCCTTTATCCCACCCTATCTTCCTTCTCCCTGCCTTTATCTCACCCTATCTTCCTTCGTCTTGCCTTTATCCCACCCTATCTTCCTTCTTCCTGCCTTTATCCCACCCTATCTTCCTTCTTCTTGCCTTTATTCCACCCTATCTTCTTTCGTCTTGCCTTTTTCCCACCCTATCTTCCTTCTTCCTGCCTTTATCCCACCCTATCTTCCTTCTTCCTGCCTTTATCCCACCCTATCTTCCTTCTTCCTGCCTTTATCCCACCCTATCTTCCTTCTTCCTGCCTTTATCCCACCCTATCTTCCTTCTTCCTGCCTTTATCCCACCCTATCTTCCTTCTTCCTGCCTTTATCCCACCCTATCTTCCTTCTTCCTGCCTTTGTCCCACCCTATCTTCCTTCTTCCTGCCTTTATCCAACCCTGTCTTTCTTTTTCCTGCCTTTATCCCACCCTATCTTCCTTCTTCCTGCCATTATCCCACCCTATCTTCCTTATTCCTGCCTTTATCCCACCCTATCGTCCTTCTTCCTGCCTTTATCCCACCCTATCTTCCTTCTTCCTGCCTTTATCCCACCCTATCTTCCTTCTTCTGTTTTGCACCCTCTTTTTACTGTGTTTTTTGTTCACCTCCCATGTTGCCTTCATCACTGTATTTTCTTAATTCCTCCTTTCTCTTTTTTCTGCATTCTCTCTATCAATGCCTTAGAGTGTTGATGAAGGGGCGGCAACATTGTAAAATCTTGCACAGAATGACATTAAACCTAAGGCCAGCCCTGACTGTAATATTTAGATTATTCCATTTATACACAATACTTGGGACACTTTGAGTGTCTGGGCATCCGTTTGGCAAAGCACGTTCAATGTGGAGAAGTGTAAAGCATTTGGGGTCTAATAACCAGCAGGTCACATATGTCCTCGGGGCAGGATCTGGGGGTATTGGTAGATCGCAGGCTAAATAACAGCATGCAATGCCAAGCAGCTGCTTCTAAGGCCACTAAGTTATTGGGGGGATTCATAACCAGGTGAGAATTCTCACTCCTTCTTCAAGAGAGAAAACTGCCATTCACTTTCATTGTCTACCGGGTGTAAATTTTCACCTGACTCTGAATCAGCCCCAAGGTAGGCAAGTCAATGGCAGTTTTCTCTTCTAAAGAAAGGAGTGAGAATTGTCACCAGGCTTTGAATCGACCCTAAAGTCATGCATTATAAGAGGCATGAGAATCACAGGATAGGGATGTAATTTTGCCTCTTTACAAGGCACTGGTGTGCCCTCATCTGGAATATGCCGTCCAGTTATGGGCACCAGTTCATAAAAAGATTACGGGAATTAAATGTATTTAGCCTTGAGGGGAGATGTCTAATTGGACATGATTAACTTGTATAAATATATAAGTCGGCGATACAAGAAATATGGGGGAAATGATTTAAGTTAAAATCATCTCTAAAGACAAGGGCACACTCCCTCTGTCCGGCAAAAGAGTCAACTATCCTTTTTTACCATAAGAACTATACATCTGTGGAATAGCCTCCCACAGAAGCTTGTTACAGCATCAACATGCTTTTCTAGAAGACAATAGCATTAACAGTTACTATTAGCTGTTATCTGTAAATTCAACCTTGGTTGACGTTGTGTTTCGACCCCCTGAAACTGGTCACCAGTGGGGGCAAGTTTGGGGATTACACTGTGATTTTACTGGATCCTATTAAAAGTTAATTTTTGTGCATACCTGGGAGCGCTGGACTTTCCTACTGAACTTGATGGACATATGCCTTTTTTGTTCAAGCAGAACAAAACCTCTGCAGGGTCAGCCCCGAATTCAAACAGTTTCCAGGGCTGGCCATTGACCTGCCCCTGGAGCAACCCCTTAATCGCGATGCCCCACTGTGTGAAACCCTACCTTGGGTCCCAGCAAAACTCACCTCCTTCTTTGCTCCCATTGTAAATATCAGCAGCGTATATATCGGCGGCCGCATACCCAGCATCTTTGGGCTGTGACGCCTGCTGCTAGGATGCTCCCAATGGCTGTAAACCGAGCCCAGGATAATTAGCAGCTTGCATGAGGTTGCTCTACAACCTCGAGTGCAGCACATGGTGGGGGGGAGTCAGAAGCCTCCCCCATACAGCCAAAGTCTGCCCACCCCATATGGTTGCACAGATTCAGAAGATACAAAGGAGGGGTGGCAGACCAATTCCTAACTAACCTGGGAGGTGCTCTGGAGCAGGGCAATTACTATAGACAAATCTTAAAGGAGCCACAGCACCCAACCCTGTCACCTTGCAGCCAAACCTATAGTCTGTCTGTAATTCTGGTTATAAACAGAGGTCTGGGTTGGCCCACATCTGCAGATGTATGCTAAACCTGCAACACTAAATGCCAAGGTGCCTCTGTGTAGGTGCATCCTAACTCTATGAGAGCCCCTTTGGGACATACAATGCAATGGATAATTTGAGGTTGGCCTATAACCTTGAGGGCAGCGCATTGAAAGCCTCCCTCATTCAGTTCAGGACTCCCCTCCCCATGTGCTTGTACAAAATCAAGAGATGCAGAGGAGGGGTGGCAGCCGCTCAGACCAGTTTCTAACTAGCCTCGGAGGTGCACGTGAGCAGGGCAATTGTAACTTCCCAGGTTAGTTATAACTTGATCTGAGCAGCTGCCACCCTTCCTTTGTATCTTCCGTTATTTTGGCAACTTGTTTAGCTATTCCAGAAGTATTCATTGAAGTGACATTTGGAACAGATGCTGCAGCAAGCATTTGCCGAGCCATCAGCCGCCTATTACACTTTCATCCAGGAGTGCCTGCTATGCTTGTTATCATCATCATCGTTTCATCTCATTTACATGAAATATAGCCCCTTGATAAAACATTTTGATTCAGATATTTTTAATAATTCATTATTCTTGATTGGCGTATTTTGCCTCTGGTTATGTATAGCCATGCCAGCTTTGAGGTTAAGCATCGGCTTCTAATCGCACCATTTTATTATTCTATGATGGTTTACCAGTTAATAAAGACACATTTGCAGACGCAATCTGCTCCTCATTAAATCTTCATACATCACTTTGTAGGACAAACCTATTGTTGATATTTGTTTTTTTAGCTTCTTTGGTGTGTGCTTATGGTCTTCAAAGTGGAATCCAGTAAGGATTTGGGTCTACTTTCGGCCTACTGTCCCTCTAAACACTCTGGGGAAGGGTCGGCGCCAACACAGGGCAAACCTGGGCAATTGCCAGGGCCCCCCGCATCTTCAGGGGCCCACTCAGGCTCACACTTGGCCATGTTATTATTTTACAGTGGACCCAAACAATTGAATGCAAGGTATTGTGTGCTCATGGCTGGCCTCAGTAACAGCAATCAACATCAACAACAATGGAAATAGTGGCATGGAATGGAGGGCAATTGATGGAAGCTCAGAAGGTTGCGAGAACCAGGTGACAACTGACAGCATTTATGTAGTCTTTAGTGGCAGCGGAGCAAAAGGTAAGGGCTGAAGGGTGTTTGGTGGCAGTAGAGAATGCGACAAGGACTACAGGATGATTGGTGGCTATAGGGAAGGCAATAGGGACTAGAGGACAATTGGTGACTATAGGGAAGGCAATAAGGACTGGAGGGCAATCAGCAGCAGAAGATGACCCATTTGTGGCAGCAGAGTTAAAAAAGGGGACTTCATGTGACTCACTACTTTGGGGCCCACTAAGACTCTTTTGCCCAGATCTGGAGTCGGCCCTGCTCTGGGGACACCTAAATGATTACATTATGGGGAAGACTGTCTCACTGAATGCACAATGCTGGATGTCTGGGCGGTTTACAACTGCTTTGACTGGTTAAAAGGCAGTAGTGGAATACATGGATTGGCTGAGCATTAGCTCCATCACCAACATTTCTTATGGACCAAAGATCCCTAGAGCATGTGACCATGTGGGTGGGGCTACACCTATTTATACACATAGTAGCATAGAATGCTGTGAATATTTGTTCTTAAAAAGCCTGTAATAAGCCGCACCCTAAAACCACACCTCCACAACACCCATCACCCACAAGCTTATTAAAGCTGTCCCATTTTGAGCCCCCCAAAATGGTCAGTTTAGCTTACACTTACATGACGTTTGTGTCTTACTTGGCCCGTGTAATTACTAAATGCCTGTACTGTTTCGCAATAGGCTGGCTAGCAAATTGGGCAATAGTTTAAGCAAAACTTTTGGCTTTATTAAAGATACATGTGTATAGGAATACTGGGCCATGTCAGCTTCTGTGATTTGTGCTTGTGGTCTTCAAAGACTAATGAGATCCAGCTGGAAGGCATCTGGTCCGGATGGATTCTCCAGTTGTTATTATAAACAGTATGACTCCTCATCTAAAGCAGTGGTATAACAGCAACTTAAATAAAAGGTAATTTAATTCCATCAGAAGCCCTGTCTGCTAACATAGTTGTTATACCTAAACCTGGAAATGATTGGACTGATTGCACAAGTTATCATCCAATCATCCAATCCGATTTAAAGCTATTTATCAGGATAATGGCCACCAGATTTAAGACATTCTTTTTGAAGTTATCCATATCCATCCAGATCAGGGCAGATCAAATAAAAAGGGTATCAGATTTAGGCCCTTATTTAACAAGGGATAGCGACAGGTAGCGACTGGTGAGCGGCCGGTAATGATGGGCCCCGCCACGAGAACGCCGGCTCCCCACCACAATCACACATTTATCAAGCCAATCCTGCTTAGCGACTGAGATAGCGCCAGATAGCCACTCATTCATCATTATTCCAGCCTCAGCCCACAGCGCCAGCGTCCGACCTTGAACAGCGACAGGTATGACCTCTCGCTACCTGGCGCTCTCCAATGCATTTCAATGGAACAATCTTTAAATATTCATAATTAATTATTGTTTTTTTTTTTTTTTTTTAAATGTGAAAAATTCTGTGACCACTTCTGCCATGTTAGATATTTTTTTAAGGTAAGAAAAAAAAAAAATTGTACAGAATTGATATTACAGGTCTGATATTATTGTATTCATATTACAAAATTATTTAAAAAACTTTTTTTTGGTTTCCAAAAATATGGTGGTTTGGGGGCTAAAAAACTACTTTTAACCCATTGCTGCCAGCGCTCTGGGGTTTAAACATGCATTTTACAGCGCAAGAATTTTTTGAGCGTGATTTGTAGAGATGAGCGAACTTCTTGAAAGTTCGATTCGGGCGATTCGCCGAATTTCCCCAAGAAATTCGGGTTCGCCCGAATCGAACTTTCACGAATCGCTCATCTGAAAAAAAAAATGCCGGCATGGTGGGAGCGGGCAGGCCGGCTATGCTGTCAGCGGGCGGCGGAAGCCGGCCCGCTGACAGCGCAGCCGGCCTGCCCGCTCCCACCATGCCGGCATTTTTTTAAAAAGCAAACACTTACCTGCATGGTCGGAGAGTGGAGGCCGGCGCCGCTCTCAGGCGCCCTCTGATGACGCGCCCTCTGATGACGCGTCCTCTGATGACAGCTGACAGCGTAGCCGGCCTGCCCGCTCCCACCATGCCAGCATTTTTTTAATGTTTCCCTAGTGTTTCTGGGCTGGAGATGAACAGGGCCAAGTCAACAGCATTGAATGTCCACTTGAGTCCTGAGACACAGGAACAACTGCAATTCCTTCAATGGGCATCCACAGATATTGCATATCTGGGGGTTAAATTGACATTGAAAATAAAAGATGCTTATAAACAGAACTACCCTCCCCTATTTAAAACAATAAAAGAGGACTTACTGAGATGTGGAACAAAGCCTCTCTCCTGGTTGGAGAGAATCTGTGCAATTAAAATGGATTTATTCCCCAAACTGTTATATTATTTTAGAGCTCTCCCCATAGCAGTAGATTTGAAGTACTTATAATTTATGCAACTAGCCATTTTGAAATGTATATAGAAAGGGAGATTTAGAAGAGTAAATAAGAACACTCTTTATGCCCATTTCTCTCTATTTTTCTCTCCTTCTTTTTCTTTCTGTTTCTTTCTCGCTCTTCCTTTCTCTCTATGTTTCTTTCTCTCTTTTCTCTCTATCTTTCTTTTTTCTCTCTCTCTCTTTTCCTTTCGCTCTTTAATTATCTCTCTGTGTCTCTCCTTATTTCTTTCTTTCTCTCTTTCTTCCATTATCTTTATCTTTTTCTTGATCTTTCTTTTCCCTCTCTATTTTCCTCTCCTTCTTTTTCTTTCTGTCTCTTTCTCGCTCTTCCTTTCTCTCGATCTTTCTTTTTTCTCTCTATCTTTCTTTCTCCCTTTAATTTTTCTCTCCTTTTCTCGGCTTTCTTTCTTTCGTTCTTTCTTTCTCGCTTTCTTCCTTTCTCTCGATCTTTCTTTTTTCTCTCTATTTTTCTCTCCTTTTTCTTCCTTTCTCTCCCTCTTTCTATCTTTCTTTCTCTCTCTTTCTTTATTTCTGTTTACCTTTTTTCTCTCTATCAAGCATGAAAGTGCTTACACCCATGTGACCTCTGCGTCTTACTGGACCCGTGTCATAAGCAAATGTCCATACCCACCCTTGATTGGCTGGCTAACAAATCGGGCAAAACATTTGGCTTCATTAGAGTTATATGTGTATGTGAATGCCCGTCCATGTCAGCTTCTGTGACGTATATTTGGGTTCTTTTTGCTGGATTACCTCCTTCTCTAATTAGGAGGATGCTTGTGTGGGAAGTCAGGATGCAGTTTAAATAGGTTTCTGACTGTGAGTTTTAACAGCTAATATAATACAGATGGTCAATATTACTAACATAAACCACTTACCAGTTAAAGGCATATGCCATTATGTTGAAAACTAAAGTAGAGCAGATATTGAGTAGATGCTTCTCACCTCCGCCCTCATTCTCCAACAAGTCAACTGATAAACAGACTGCAAGAGCACTGACTGATTGAACCCGAGTGGTTGGCTCAACTCTCCTCTGTATTTCTAGAATCAATGTCAATCTATAAAGTCTTTGTCCTCGATTCACGAGCAGGCTGATTCATTAATAGCGGCAGGTAGCGACAGATGAGCGTCTGTAGCAGGCATTTTCAGAGCGCCCGCTAGTAGTCGCTTTGCTCAGCCGTGGGTCGCTACTTCATAGCGACTCAGTCGCTGTTCAGTAATGTTGAATACATTGTGAGGAGTCGCTATTTGACCAGTACAGCGCTGTATGGGAGCGCATGTTAGCGACTGCTCATAGCGACCGACTCCCACCATATTCAGCAAAAAAACAGCCTCACAAATCTCTGGCGCTGTAAAAATGCTTGTTTGAAGCCCAGAGCGCAGGAGGCGGTGTGTTTAAAGTGTGTTTTCCAGCATCTATCCACTAGTAACAAAGTGAAAACATATGGAATTACATTGTAACCACATTGTAACATGAACACTTTAACCCTTTTGTTGCCAAGCCCGTAACACCTACGTGCTGGCTTGGCTGGGCCTTAAGTGCCAAGCCCGTAGGTGTTACGTGCTTGACTTTCCTCGCTTGTAGTTTAAAAAGTAAAAATAAAAAATACTCACCTGACCCCTTGTTGGATCCGGCCGGGTCTCCTCTTTAATTTGGTGCCATCCGATCCCCCGTGGGGGGTCGGATGGCTCCAGGAGAGCCCCCGGAATAGGCCGCCCCCCCCCCGCTTCTGCAGCAGCAGCTTCTAACTGTAAAAAAAAAAATAAATAAAAATGACATTCACTTACCTGTGTGTGCGCTGGCTCCCGCTGTCCCTCCTCTTCACCTGGGGGGCCTCCGATCCCCCCCCCAGGACTTACCGATCTTCAGGAGAGAGCCTGGGAGGCTCTCTCCTCTCTTCTTCTCGATGGCGGCCGCCATCAAGCCCCTTGGGGGCGGGGCTTATGAAGTCATCCCGGCCCCAAACGGGCTTCAGCTTTCTCAGCTTCTCAGATGCCGGTGATCGGCGCTGGGGAAGGAGGTGACAGGAGATCCTCTGATCTCCTGCCTTCTCCTTCTCTGGATGCCGATCACCGGCATCTGTCAGCTGAGCGGCGAGGGACAAGAGCTTGCAATCGAAGGTAAGTACAGTAAAAAAAAAATTTTTTTTTTCTAATAAAATACTTTTTATTATTGTGTCGTGGTTTTTTTTTAACAGTTAACCCTTTGTGAGCTGGTAAGGGGTCCATGAGACCCCTTATACCAGTTCACAAGTCACCTGCCCTAGCGGGTGGCTTGCCATTAACCCCCGCACCCCCATTACCTGCCTCCCCAAAGGCCAGGGGGGGGCAGAAGAGCCCGGGCCCACATAGGCTATGTGGGCTCGTAGGCTGCAGGGTGGGGGGGCCACCAAAGCTGGCCCCCCCACTCTGTGCCTACAAGCCCCCATAGCTGGTCCCGGGCTGGTTACTTTGGGTAAGGGGGACCCCACGTCATTTTTTTTTTGGATTTTTAAGGGTTTTTAACCCTTAAAAATCCAAAAAAAAATGGGGTCCCCCTCCCCGGGAAGGGGGACCCTATGTCATTTTTTTTTTTAATTAACCATTTGTCATCCAGCAGCTATAAAAGGCTTCTGGGCAGGAAAGGGTGTCTACCTATACATATGTGGTATCGCTGTAACCGGGAGAAATTGGGGTTTCTCACGCAATAAGATTTTATTGACAAACTTACATTTTTTATTACAAAAAAAACTCTACAAATTGTAAAAAAATATATATATTTTTTTTTTTTTCACACATTTCACCCAAAAAAATTGAGAATACACCTAAAAAATACAAACAAGACATTTCATGTTAAAGCCCAGACTCTGTTGAAAAAAACAATATATAATTTTCCTGGGAAATCCCTGGAAATCCTTTCAAAAATGACAGTTGAATATGTGTAGCGCAAAATAGTGAAACATCGTCTGGCAACAGGGAGTGGCAAATGCTGCAGGTAGGCTGGCAGCGAAAGGGTTAATGCCAGACCTGTAATGTCATTTCTGAAGAGATTTTTAAAAAATCATAAAAATGTGAAAAAAACTGCTTTTTCAATGCCAGAAGAGGTCACAGAATTATTTGTGATTTTTTTGGAAAAAAAAAAAAAAAACCCGGTTTAAAGAGAAGAAAAGGTTCGTCCATTGAAATGTATTGGAGAGCGACAGGTAGCGAGAGGTCATACCTGGCGCTGTGCAAGGCTGAACGCTGGCGCTGTTCGCTGAGGCTGTGAAAATGATGAATCAGACGCTACATGGCGCTATCCCAGTCGCTAAACAGATTCTGCTTGATAAATGTGGAATTGCGTGCCGTGTCCGGCGTTCACCAGTCGCTATCTGTCGCTACCTCACATTAACCAGACGCTATCCTTTCTTAAATAAGGGCCTAAGAGTTGAATTCTCATGGTAGTAAAAAATTCAATTCATGCTAAAAAAGCCTGAGAATTTCACTGTTACTGAATCACCAGATAGGAAGACACTTTTTAGTAAAAATGTAAAAAATTCTCTACTTTTCTTAGGAGTAAAAAAGTACCATTGACTTTCATTGTTTTCCTAGTTGATGATTCAACATTGATATTCTCAGGCTTTTTTCTCATAAAATGAATTTTTTACTACCATGATAACCTTTTTAACTCTTATTGAATCAAGGTCTTTGTTTCCATCTCCCTCTCAAACTGTAACAGACCAAATCCAATATATATATACAGTATAAGCCCAATTCATTACATAATCAGTGCATTAGAATGTGCAAGGCACACTGCAGCCTTCCCGCTATGCTCTGACCCCCAGATATTGGTTTTGGATGAATTCATACATTTTAATTTTGTTGTGCTATGTAGCGTGGCAACACATTCATTCAGCCTATGGTGTCTTAAAGCCAGACATATGATTTATTTCAGAAAAAAAACTGCTGCCCTTATTTCTTATAATAAGTCGGAGCTTGAGTCACCATACTGCAGTGCCTGCAGGTTTCTCTCGCGAGATGGATGTTTCAATAGACGGATATTTTCTAAAGGAAATGAATGGCTTTATTTCTCCTATATTGATAAAGCGGATCTATAGTGGGAGTAATCATAGATATTTATATAGTGGGAACTTGTTGATGGTTTGTTTGCTGCAACAGGAGAAAACAAGTGCAAGCGACACAAGTGTCATCAACAGGGGCGTTGTAAGGAGCCGCAACTGCTACGCGTAACAAGTGTCTGATGAGAAAAGCTTATGAAAGAGGACATCACAAGTGATAAGTACAGGGCGGGCTGAGCCTAGGTCTATTATTATTATATCTAAAGACACTTTTGGCCAAATTTCATTTTCCAAGAAATGTTTAATCTGAATTGAATTTTACGATTCGCTCTTGGGTGTAATATAGTAAACTCATCTGCAGCTTAGATCTGCTTCTCTGTGGGTGACCAGATGGCTTCTTGGGGGGCGGGCAGGTGGCCCCGGGTGGCTTCTCGGTGGGTGAATCGGCGGGTGGGTTCTAGCCAGCAGGCATCTTGGCGGGCTGGCTCCAGACAGAATTTTAGCAGGTGGCCTCTGATTGGCTTCTTGGAGTGTGGATGAGCTTCGGACAGCTTCTCAGTGGGCTTCTCAGTGGGCAAATGGGCGGGCTCCAGCCAGCATATTGGTGGATGGACAGGCTCTGGCCAGCTTCTTGGCGGCTCCAGAAGGCTTCTTGGTGAGCGGGCAGGAGGGCTCTGGATGGCTTCTTGGTGGGCATGCAGGAGGACTCTGGACAGCTTTTTGGTGGGCGAGTGGGTGAGATCCAGATGGCTTCTCGGCGGGTGGGCAGATGGGTGTGCTCTGGACAGCTTCTCAGTGAGCAGGTGGGTGGACTCCGGACAGCTTTTTGGTGGACGGGCTCCGGAAAGCTTCTTGGTGGGTGGGTGCATGGGCAGGTTTGCTCCAGACGGCTTCTCAGTGAGCAGGTGGGTGGCCTCCGGATGGCTTCTCATGGGTGGGTGGTCTCCAGACGGCTTCTCAGTGGGTGGGTGGTCTCCAGACGGCTTCTCGGGGGGTGGGCCCTGGATGGCTTCTCGGTGGGCGGGCTCTGGATGGCTTCTTGGTGGGTGGGCTCTGAATGGCTTCTCGGTGGGCGGGCTCTGGATGACTTCTTGGTGGGTAGGCTTTGGATGGCTTTTCAGTGGGTGGCCTCTAGACGGCTTTTCAGTGGGTGGTCTCCGGACGGCTTCTGGGTGGGCGGGCGCTGGATGGCTTCTTGGTGGGTAGGCTTCGGATGGCTTCTTGGTGGATGGGCTTTGGATGGCTTCTTGGTGGGTAGGCTTCGGATGGCTTCTTGGTGGGTGGGCTTTGGATGGTTTCTTGGTGGGTAGGCTTCGGATGGCTTCTTGGTGGGTAGGCTTCGGATGGCTTCTTGGTGGGTGGGCTTTGGATGGGTTTTTGCTGGGTGGCCTCCAGACGGCTTCTGGGTTGGCGGGCTCTAGATGGTTTCTTGGTGGGTGGGCTCTGGATGGCTTCTCGGGGGGTGGGCCCTGGATGGCTTTTCGGTGGGCGGGCTCTGGATGGCTCCTCGGTGGGTGGGCTCTAAATGGCTTCTCAGTGGGCGGGCTCTGGATGACTTCTTGGTGGGTAGGCTTTGGATGGCTTTTCAGTGGGTGGCCACTAGACGGCTTCTCGGTGGGTGGTCTCCGGACGGCTTCTGGGTGGGCGGGCGCTGGACGGCTTCTGGGTGGGCGGGCGCTGGATGGCTTCTTGGTGGGTGGGCTCTGGATCGCTTCTCATGGGGGGGTTGGATGGTAGCACCGTGGACTCCCTTTTGGTTCGGGGGCAAATAGGATACTTGCATTTACTATTTAAAAGGTAATCTCACTCGAAGTCTTTATTATTGTATGTTGAAATTATATCCTCAAGGTGCTGAGCTTATTTGTGACTTTTTTTCTTTGTTTGCAATATTCCCTCCTTCTCCTTCTTTTATATTTTCCCTGTTTTGTTCATCTTTTTCTTATGTCACCTTCCCTCCGTCCTCTCTAATTTAAGCTTCTCTACATCTTTCTCCCTTTTTCCACATTCCCGTTTTCTTTTTTCTCAATTTCCAAATTTCTACACCTTCCCTTCATCTCAAATTTCCACATCTCTCCCTCATCAGTCCTTTCATCAAATTCTCTACGTCTTCGCCTCACCTGATTGGGATGCTCCGGGGGAAAGGACCAAAACCCAGGATAGTCCTGTGTTTTGGTACACTTTAAATACGCTTACGTTTTTCTCTATTAGTCCACATTGCTTTTTTTCTACATTCTCACCTTCTCTTCTACATCTTCTCGAATTCTACATTGCCTATTTCTCTATCTCTCTTTAACACTCCCTCCTTCTCTTCTACAGCAGCCCATTGCACTTTTCCAAGTTCTTTTCATTTTATTCTTTTGTCACCTTTCTTTCGTTTTCTTCTTTTTCCACTCCTCTATGTTTTCCTCTCTTATTCTACATAACCTATTTCTCTCTCTTTTTTCTACATTTCCTACCTATATTTCTCTTCTCTAGTCTTTTCCTTCTCCCTCTATTTTACACTCTCCCCTCAACTCACTTTTCCCTGTTCATCTTTTATTCTTGTCACCTCTTCTTCTATTTACACTCCTCTATGTCTTCCTTTCTTTTTACCATCTCTTCATCTGTCTCTTGTTTCCAGATAATCCTCATCTCTGTCTCTTTTTTACCTTACTCCAGTCTTTCTTTTTCTGGGCTCCTTCCTTTTTCCTTCTTCTTTCTGCCCTCTTCACCTCTCTCTGTCTTTCTCCTTTTTGTGTGTTGCCTCTTTTTATTTTCTGATCTGAGGGTAAAAGTACAGTCGGTGCGTCGTTGAAATCTCGCACTGGGTGACATGTCATCGAAAGGCCGGTACCTGAATATGAAGTTATTTTTTTTAAACAAAAGTTTGACTTATTTCCATCTTTCCCTTTTCAAAAATGACCTTCGACCTGATTTCATGGCGGGTATATGAGTGGGAAGCTGCTAAGGCTGCATCTGTCCGTCCGTCTGCCCGGCCTCCCCTCCGGCATTTTCTCCTACCTACACATGTCTCTCGGATCATTTCTATGGTTATTCCCCATGGAAACCCGTCACAATGTCATTGTACCGCCACGTTGCCATGATAGCCGCCACTAAGCTGTGACGAGCACCCGGGGAACAAATCCTGGCTGGGCTCTTGCTGTGAGAGGGTTAATTCAATTAAGAATCCCCCTGTCGGGGTCCTGGTTCTAAAGTGTGAATATAATGCTTCCATTACTTGCGGAGTTTCTCCAATCATGTTGGTGATTCAGTGATTATCTTCTTAGATGGTTTGTGCCTATAAAGCAATTATGTGCCACAAATTTCATTTCGGACCATCAGATTTGTTTTCTCATTTACATTTGCACCTTGCGTTTATTTTCACTTGTAACAGCGTATGTGTGCGTATCTCATAAATGGATGAGAAGAAGAGCTGTGCCACCCAGCTTGGTGGTCCCAAGAGGCAGGCCTATCGCTCAGTGGAGATCATTGCTAAGCCATTCAGTCTTTCTTAAGACATTGGGGAGCTCTGTCCTGCTCGATGCTGAACCCCCATCTCTATCCTGCTCCATGCTGCACCCCCATCTCTGTCCTGCTCGATGCTGCACCCCCATCTCTATCCTGCTCCATGCTGTACCACCATCTCTGTCCTGCTCCATGCTGAACCCCATCTCTGTCCTGCTCCATGCTGCACCCCCATCTCTGTCCTGCTCCATGCTGCACCCCCATCTCTGTCCTGCTCCATGCTGAACCCCATCTCTATCCTGCTCCATGCTGCACCCCCATCTCTGTCCTGCTCCATGCTGAACCCCATCTCTCTCCTGCTCCATGCTGCACCCCCATCTCTGTCCTGCTCGATGCTGCACCCCCATCTCTGTCCTGCTCCATGCTGAACCCCATCTCTATCCTGCTCCATGCTGCACCCCCATCTCTGTCCTGTTCGATGCTGCACCCCCATCTCTATCCTGCTCCATGCTGCACCACCATCTCTGTCCTGCTCCATGCTGCACCCCATCTCTGTCCTGCTCCATGCTGAACCCCATCTCTCTCCTGCTCCATGCTGCACCCCATCTCTGTCCTGCTCCATGCTGAACCCCATCTCTCTCCTGCTCCATGCTGCACCCCCATCTCTATCCTGCTCCATGCTGCACCCCCATCTCTGTCCTGCTCCATGCTGCACCCCCATCTCTATCCTGCTCCATGCTGCACCCCCATCTCTGTCCTGCTCCATTCTGCACCCCCATCTCTGTCCTGCTCCATGCTGCACCCCCATCTCTATCCTGCTCCATGCTGCACCACCATCTCTGTCCTGCTCGATGCTGCACCCCATCTCTGTCCTGCTCCATGCTGAACCCCATCTCTATCCTGCTCCATGCTGCACCCCCATCTCTGTCCTGCTCGATGCTGCACCCCCATCTCTGTCCTGCTCCATGCTGAACCCCATCTCTATCCTGCTCCATGCTGCACCCCCATCTCTGTCCTGTTCGATGCTGCACCCCCATCTCTATCCTGCTCCATGCTGAACCCCATCTCTCTCCTGCTCCATGCTGCACCCCCATCTCTGTCCTGCTCGATGCTGCACCCCCATCTCTGTCCTGCTCCATGCTGCACCCCCATCTCTGTCCTGCTCCATGCTGCACCCCATCTCTGTCCTGCTCCATGCTGCACCCCCATCTCTGTCCTGCTCCATGCTGCACCCCATCTCTGTCCTGCTCCATGCTGCACCCCCATCTCTATCCTGCTCCATGCTGCACCCCCATCTCTGTCCTGCTCCATGCTGCACCACCATCTCTGTCCTGCTCCATGCTACACCCGACTCTCTGTCCTGCTCCATGCTGCACCACCATCTCTATCCTGCTCCATGCTGCACCCCCATCTCTGTCCTGCTCCATGCTGCACCCCCATCTCTGTCCTGCTCCATGCTGAACCCCATCTCTGTCCTGCTCCATGCTGCACCCCCATCTCTGTCCTGCTCCATGCTGCACCCCATCTCTGTCCTGCTCCATGCTGCACCCCCATCTCTGTCCTGCTCGATGCTGCACCCCCATCTCTGTCCTGCTCCATGCTGCACCCCCATCTCTGTCCTGCTCCATGCTGCACCCCATCTCTGTCCTGCTCCATGCTGCACCCCATCTCTGTCCTGCTCCATGCTGCACCCCCATCTCTATCCTGCTCCATGCTGCACCCCCATCTCTGTCCTGCTCCATGCTGCACCCCATCTCTGTCCTGCTCCATGCTGCACCCCCATCTCTATCCTGCTCCATGCTGCACCCCCATCTCTGTCCTGCTCCATGCTGCACCACCATCTCTGTCCTGCTCCATGCTACACCCGACTCTCTGTCCTGCTCCATGCTGCACCCCCATCTCTGTCCTGCTCCATGCTGAACCCCATCTCTGTCCTGCTCCATGCTGCACCCCCATCTCTGTCCTGCTCCATGCTGCACCCCATCTCTGTCCTGCTCCATGCTGCACCCCATCTCTGTCCTGCTCCATGCTGCACCCCCATCTCTGTCCTGCTCCATGCTACACCCGACTCTCTGTCCTGCTCCATGCTGCACCCCCATCTCTGTCCTGCTCCATGCTGAACCCCATCTCTGTCCTGCTCCATGCTGCACCCCCATCTCTGTCCTGCTCCATGCTGCACCCCATCTCTGTCCTGCTCCATGCTGCACCCCATCTCTGTCCTGCTCCATGCTGCACCCCCATCTCTGTCCTGCTCCATGCTGCACCCCATCTCTGTCCTGCTCCATGCTGCACCCCCATCTCTGTCCTGCTCCATGCTGCACCCCCATCTCTGTCCTGCTCCATGCTGCACCCCTATCTCTGTCCTGCTCCATGCTGCACCCCCATCTCTGTCCTGCTCCATGCTGCACCCTCATCTCTGTCCTGCTCCATGCTGCACCCCTATCTCTGTCCTGCTCCATGCTGCACCCCCATCTCTGTCCTGCTCCATGCTGCACCCTCATCTCTGTCCTGCTCCATGCTGCACCCCCATCTCTGTCCTGCTCCATGCTGCACCCTCATCTCTGTCCTGCTCCATGCTGCACCCCCATCTCTGTCCTGCTCCATGCTGCACCCCCATCTCTGTCCTGCTCCATGCTACAACCGCCTCTCTGTCCTGCTCCATGCTGCACCACCATCTCTGTCCTGCTCCATGCTGCACCCCCATCTCTGTCCTGCTCCATGCTGCACCTCCATCTCTGTCCTGCTCCATGCTGCACCCCATCTCTGTCCTGCTCCATGCTGCACCCCCATCTCTGTCCTGCTCCATGCTGCACCCCCATCTCTGTCCTGCTCCATGCTGCACCCCCATCTCTGTCCTGCTCCATGCTGCACCCCCATCTCTGTCCTGCTCCATGCTGCACCCCCATCTCTGTCCTGCTCCATGCTGCACCCCTATCTCTGTCCTGCTCCATGCTGCACCCCCATCTCTGTCCTGCTCCATGCTGCACCCTCATCTCTGTCCTGCTCCATGCTGCACCCCTATCTCTGTCCTGCTCCATGCTGCACCCCCATCTCTGTCCTGCTCCATGCTGCACCCTCATCTCTGTCCTGCTCCATGCTGCACCCCCATCTCTGTCCTGCTCCATGCTGCACCCTCATCTCTGTCCTGCTCCATGCTGCACCCCCATCTCTGTCCTGCTCCATGCTGCACCCCCATCTCTGTCCTGCTCCATGCTGCACCCCCATCTCTGTCCTGCTCCATGCTACAACCGCCTCTCTGTCCTGCTCCATGCTGCACCACCATCTCTGTCCTGCTCCATGCTGCACCCCCATCTCTGTCCTGCTCCATGCTGCACCTCCATCTCTGTCCTGCTCCATGCTGCACCCCCATCTCTGTCCTGCTCCATGCTGCACCCCCATCTCTGCCCTGCTCCATGCTGCACCCCCATCTCTGTCCTGCTCCATGCTGCACCCCCATCTCTGTCCTGCTCCATGCTGCACCCCCATCTCTGTCCTGCTCCATGCTGCACCCCCATCTCTGTCCTGCTCCATGCTGCACCCCCATCTCTGTCCTGCTCCATGCTGCACCCCCATCTCTGTCCTGCTCCATGCTGCACCCCCATCTCTGTCCTGCTCCTGGCTGCACCCCTATCTCTATCCTGCTCCATGCTGAACCCCCATCTCTATCCTGCTCCATGCTGCACCCCCATCTCTGTCCTGCTCCATGCTGCACCCCCATCTCTGTCCTGCTCCATGCTGCACCCCCATCTCTGTCCTGCTCCATGCTGCACCCCATCTCTGTCCTGCTCCATGCTGCACCCCCATCTCTGTCCTGCTCCATGCTGCACCCCCATCTCTGTCCTGCTCCAGGCTGCACCCCTATCTCTATCCTGCTCCATGCTGCACCCCCATCTCTGTCCTGCTCCATGCTGCACCCCCATCTCTGTCCTGCTCCAGGCTGCACCCCTATCTCTATCCTGCTCCATGCTGAACCCCCATCTCTGTCCTGCTCCATGCTGCACCCCCATCTCTGTCCTGCTCCATGCTGCACCCCATCTCTGTCCTGCTCCATGCTACACCCGCCTCTCTGTCCTGCTCCAGGCTGCACCCCCATCTCTGTCCTGCTCCATGCTGCACCCCCATCTCTGTCCTGCTCCATGCTGCACCCCCATCTCTGTCCTGCTCCATGCTGCACCCCATCTCTGTCCTGCTCCATGCTGCACCCCCATCTCTGTCCTGCTCCAGGCTGCACCCCCATCTCTGTCCTGCTCCATGCTGCACCACCATCTCTGTCCTGCTCCAGGCTGCACCCCCATCTCTGTCCTGCTCCATGCTGCACCCCCATCTCTGTCCTGCTCCATGCTGCACCCCCATCTCTTTCCTGCTCCATGCTGCACCCCCATCTCTGTCCGGCTCCCCATCTTTCCCCGCTGCACCTCCCTCTTGGCCTCACTCCTCATCTTTGCCCTGCTCCCCACTGAACCCCATCCCCACCCTGCTCCCCACTGAACCCCATCCCCACCCTGCTCCCCACTGCACCCCCATCCCCACCCTGCTCCCCACTGTACCACCATCCACTCCCTGCTCCCAATATTTGCCCTTGCTGCATTCACATCTCTGCCCCCATCCCCACCCTGCTCCCCACCTTTGGCCTGCTCCCCTCTACACCACCATCCGCTCCCTGCTCCCAGTATTTGCCCTGTTCCTTGCGGCATCCCCATCTCTGCCCTAATCCACGCTGCACCCCCCACCCCACCCTGCTCCCCACTGAACCACCATCCACTCTCTGCTCCCAAGGGGCAGGCTTATTGTTAAATAGAAATCATTGCTAATTTAGCCATTTAGTCTTTCTTGAGACATTGGGCAGCGCCATCTCCGTCCTGCTCCATCCTGTACCCCCATTCTTTCCTGCTGTACCTCCCTCTTGGTCTTGCTCCTCATCTTTGCCCTGTTTCCAGCTGCACCTCCCTCTCTGCCCTGCTTCCCACTGCAACCTCATCCCCACCCCGCTCCCAAAATTTGCCCTGTTCATTGCTGCATCCACATCTCTGCCCTGCTCCCCGCTGCACCACCACCTCTGCCCTGCTCCCCATCTCTGCCCTGCTTTCCACTGCACCCCCATCCACTTTCTGCTCCCAATATTAGCTCTGTTCCTTGCTGCACCCACATCTCTGCCCTACTCCCTGCTGCACCCCATCTCCACCCTGCTCCCCACCTTTGCCATGCTCCCCACTACACCACTATCCACTCCCTGCTCCCAATATTTTCCCTGTTCCTTGCTGCATCCACATCTCTGCCCTTCCCCCTCGCTGCACCCCATCCCCCCCTGCTCCCCACCTTTGCCCTGCTCCCCACTGCACCACCATCCACTCCCTGCTCCCAATATTTGCCCGGTTCCTTGCTACATTCACATCTCTGCCCTGCTCCCCGCTGCACCCTCCATCCCCACCCTGCTCCCCGCTGCACCATCATCCCCACCCTGCACCCCATCTCTGCCATGCTCTCCACTGAATCTCCACCCTGCACCCCCATGTTTGTCCTGCTCCCCGCTGCTCCCCCATCCCCACCCTGCACCCATCTCTGCCCTGCTCTCTACTGAATCCCCACCCTGCACTCCATCTTTGCCCTGCTCCCTGTTGCGCCCCCATCCTCACCCTGCTCCAAATATTTTCCCTGTTCCTTGCTACATCCACATCTCTGCCCTGGTCCCAGCTGCACCCACATCCCCACCCTGCTCCTCATATTTGCCCTGTTCCCTTATGTACCCATGCCCTTCTCCCCAAATTTTTCCTGTTCCGTGCTGCATCCCAATGTGCCCCCATCCCCACTTTGCTCCCTATCTTTGGCCTGCTCCCCCCTGCTTCCAACATTTGCCTTGTTCCTTGCTGCATCCACATCTCTGCCCTACTCCCCGCTGCACTCTCCATCCCCACCCTGCTCCCCACTGCACTACCATCCACTCCCTGCTCCCAATATTTGCCCTGTTCCTTGCTACATTTACATCTCAGCCCTGCTCCTCGCTACACCCCTACCCCACCTTGCTCCCCACCTTTGCCCTGCTCCCCACTGCACCACCATCCACTCCCTGCTCCCAATATTTGCCCTGTTCCTTGCTGCACCCACATCTCTGCCCTACTCCCCGCTGCACCCCATCCCTACCCTGCTCCCAATATTTCCCATGTTCCTTGCTGCATCCACATCTCTGCCCTACTCCCCGCTACACCCCCATCTCCACTATGCTCCTCACTACACCCCCATCCCCACAATGCTCCTCACTGCAGCACCATCCCCACCATGCTCCTCACTGCACCCCCATCCGCATCCTGCTCCCCACCTTTGCCCTGCTCCCCACTGCACCCCCATCCCCACCCTGCTCCCAATATTTCCCATGTTCCTTGCTGCATCCACATCTCTGGGTTTCTTACCTCCACACAATATATATTCAGTTGCTTGCTTTGCCACCACCCTATCCATGCAATTGCATGGGCCCCCACTTCTCAGGGGCCCCCAGAACTCTGCTGAGTAAACCCTGGAAGCTGCTGGGGTGTAATAGTGATGCTGTCAGTGCTGAGGCTAAGCTGCTTCTCTCCATCATTTGTTCCTCCTTAATACTGTATTTTGTTATATAAAAACGCCTTTGATTAGGGCTCCCCAGAAACATCTGGTTCTCACCTCCCTCCCGCCTCTATTGCCAACACTGACTCTGACTTTCTCCCAGTTAACTGCTTCTGTTGACGCTTAATCATGATGTAAATCTGTCTGTTTGATCCCCGGTTATGAAAAGGGAAAGCAATTAACACAGATATGTCTGTTACATGTGGGATCCCTGCGCTTAGCCAGATGACAACGTGTCAAAGCTTAGACACATTTAATGAAGATGTAAAAAAAAACATACTTAGGCATTGGGATCCCCAGATTATACTGGAATTTTGGATTCCAATTCCTGGGTCAGTCACACAACAGAGAAATAATTTGGTGAACAGTCAGAGGGTATGTATATTTACCTGGTCTTACATTAAAGCAGAACAAAACCCAGCCTGGCCGGCTCTAGAATCTAAAAGATTCCAGGGCTGGCCACTGTCCTTCCCCTGGAATCCCATATTGACTGTATGAAATCCCCGGGGTTCCTGTAACCACTCACCTTTCCTGGGTCCAACAAATGCCCGGTCTCTCGTCCAATGAGAGCCATTTGCCTTGACTATATCATTCAGTAAATGGCTTTCACTGTTTTCAATTGCGGGCTAGTGCGGGCACATCCCCTGCATCTGCGAGCCATGCGCAAGTTCCCTCTCCGGCCATTCAGATGGGGTGGGTGCACGCACACCACAGGGGATGCGACAGATTGCACTCCCCATTGAATTAAATGAGAACCGTTGGCCGATTGAACGTCAAATGCTTGGGTTTTGTTCTGCTTTAATGGCTTACTGGCCCCCAAAAGACTTGTCATCTGACCACCTGTCATTTCGTAACAAGGTAGCCTCTAGAGTACAAAAACAAGCCAGCACTCCAGGCATCAAGCCAAAAAAAGCTTCACGTCTCTTAGACGTGCATAGCTCAGCAGCTCCGAGCGCGCTGATTGGACGAGAGGCTGCGCATGCCCCATAGGACCGCGGTGAGGTGAGTTTTATCAGGAGATCTGAGGGGTTTCACATAGCGGGGCACCCCTGATCGGGGTGCTACGGGGGAGTGGACCAAAACCCAGGATGGTAAAAATCCTGGGTTTTGGTCCACTTTAAAGCACAAGGACCCACATTTTGGAACCCTTGATGAGGGTACATGCCACTTGAAGAAACCCATAAAGGGGGAGCACTTGTTATTGGAAAAAGGCAGCGTTTTACTTGAAGAGTCTAGAACAAAGGCAGCACTGGTCTTGTAAAGTCCAGAACAGGAGCACACAGGCTCTTTGAAAGTGGCTTTTGGTAAGTCCAGAAAAAGAAGCTTTCTGGCTCTTGGAGTGTCCAGAGCAGGGGCTTGCTGGCTACTAAAGGGCACAATAGCTCTTGAAACGTACAGAACAAGGACACAATGGCTCTTAGAGAGTTCAGAACAAGGGCTTGCTCTTGAAGCATCCACAAGCTAATCTTGCCGGCTTTTGAAGATTCAATAACAAGAGCTCTCTGGGTCTTGGACGGTACAGAACAAGGGTTTGTTGGCTTTTGGAGAGTCCAGAATGTAGGCTTACTCTTTCTTGGAGAGTCCAGAATGAGAGCTTGCTGGCTCTTGGAGAATCCAGAACAGGATCTCCCTGGCTCTTACAGAGTGCAAGAAGGAAGCATGATGGCTCTTAAAGAACCTAGAATGGCTGTTGGAGAGTGCAGTAAAGAAGCTCACTGGTTGATGGAGAGTCCAGAACAAGAGCATGGTGGCTCTTGGAGAATCCAGAACAAGGGTTTGTTGGAGAGCCCCGAGCAAGGGCTCACTTGCTCCTTGACAGTGCAGTAAGGAAACATGCTTACTCTTGAAGAGTGCAGATAGGAGCTGATGGACTGGCTGATGGTGAGTCGAGAACAAGCGCATGGTGGCTCTTGGAGTGCCCAGAGCAAGGGAGCACTGGCTCTTAGAGAATTAAGGAAGCATTCTGGCTCTTGGAGAGTCCAGAACAAGGGCTTGCTGGCTCCTAGAGAGCGCAGAAAGGAACTCACTGGCTCATAGAGATTCCAGAACAAGAGTATGGTGGATTTTGTAGAGTCCAGAGCAAGGATGTGTGCTGGCTCTTGGAGAGTGCAGTAAGGAACAAACTGGCTGATAGGAGTCATCAACAAAAGCACAGTGGAGAGTCCAGAGCAAGGGCTCACTGGCTATTAGAGAATGCAGTTAGGAAGCATGTTGGCTCTTGGGGAGTCCAGAACAAGGGCTTGCTGGCTCAGGGACAGTCCAGAACAAGAGTACGATGGCTTCTGGAGAGTCCAAAATAAGGGCTTGTTGGCTCTTGGAGAGTGCAGTAAAGGACCACACTGTATTTGGAGATTTCAGAACAAAAGCACATTGGCTCTTGAGGTGTCCATAACAAGTGCACAATGACTCTTGGAGGGCCCTGATGCTTCCTGGCATCCCTGGCTCCCTAAAAAAAAAAGACCCACCATGATCCATAAATTTACAGATTGAAGGTTACCGGTCTAAAGCAATGATTACATTTGGCTCCAGGCATCCTTTTGAGCATTCCTAGACATGCATACGGATTGAGGGAGATACCTACAGCCAAAGAGCACCTCTCTGGGAGGTCCCTGATTCTGACTTTGGAGTGTCACATTATCAGCCTGAGCCTGGCCACACATTCTGTTTGAGCATTTATCATTGACATAGTATGATTCCACAAGCAGAGGAGGTGATGACTTGGAAGTGTCAGGAAATATAAAATGTGTGTGCGTACTCACGCTGGCATACAGAAGCCATTCCAGCTGTAGGAAGGAGATTATGGAGGCCAATGCATAATGATGGCACTTGGCAATTTCTAGTAATGTATTTCCACTGGGTTTTCCTATTTATAGGCAAACATCTGACAACCTGCCTCAAAATTGACTCCTGGCTTTATAGGATTTCTTATCTGTCACCTTTAAGGTGAACTCCGTAGATCTTTTCCCTTCCTCCAAGACAGGGCTGTTTTTTTCTGAAAGCATGATTAAAATGAACCAGTCACTGTATCAGACATGACATCTGTTATGACCGTCAAAGTATCCACCTTGTACATTAAGGCAGCTGCTATATTTATTTTTTTCCCAAGCACGCTTTCCATTTTCTAATATTCTCAAGTACCAGCTTGGTGATAGTTATGGGTTATCACTCACATAAAATTGTATTAAAACATGCAAAATAATTATTTAAAGTGCATACACACAGAAATGCACATGAATCATTACTATCTTCTTTTGCAGCAGTTTTGCATTTATTATTTTAGATGCAGATCAGTCTGCTGCCTCACAGCATACCACCTTATAGGATCCACTTGTGACAGTTGGAAAGAGTTAAGAGTTACAGTCAATAAGGATTAGAACCCTCTCAAAAGAATAGACCCAACAAAGCGATGTAAGTGGAAATAGGAATCCCCTGCATTGCTGTGGAGATTCAGTAGCAGTTGTAGCAATATGAATTAAACTCTAGATGGCAGTAGTAATATCACTCCCATAAGGAACAACAGGTCCAACTGTTGGTTTTGGAGGGTAAAACGAGAATAACAAGTTCCAGACAGAACCGGTTAGTACCACTGAACCAAGTACCCTGATTCATCCACCATTGGTGTATGGTATACTGGTTTTGATTTTAATTTATTTATTAACAACCTATTATAAATGGAAATCAGTTCTTTCATTTATATAAAAGTCAAAAATAGTATAATTCCTTATTTAAATACTATTTACAAACAGAACTGAATAGGAAACAGGCCAAAGTCTTAGGCAGACAGAACTGGAAGGTAGTTGGAAAACAGAATAACAATTTTCAATCAGAACCGGTTAGTGCCAGAGAACCAGACGCCCTGAGCCATGCACTGCATGTGCTTGAAACATGTGCGGCAAATGACTGGTAGGACCTGTTGGTGAGTTGTCTTAGATCTTGGTTCTAGAAGTTTGTCCATCAGAGGAAATGGGTTTAATGTTGGAGAGGAGCTCGGAAACAGCAGAAAGAGAGAGATATAGCTAAGCCAGCTAAGAGAGTCTTTGGCAGCCCTAAGGGAAGTCAGGCTGGAAGATGATCTGTGGGCAGGCAGAATTGGATGGTAGTTGGGAAACAGGCGAAGGGTTTAGGCAGGCAGAATTGTATGGTAGTCGGGAAACAGGTCAAGGTTGTATGTGGGTAGAACTGGATCATAGTCAGGAAACAGGTAAAGGTTGTAGGCAGGCAGAATAGTATAGTAGTCAGGAAACAAGGCATGGTTGTAGGCATGCAGAACTGGATGGTAGTTGGGAAACAGGTCAAGGTTGTAGGCATGCAGAAAAATATAGTAGTCAGGAAACAGGTCAAGGTTGTAGGCATGCAGAACTGGATGGTAGTTGGGAAACAGGTCAAGGTTGTAGGCATGCAGAACTGGATGGTAGTTGGGAAACAGGCCAATATTGTGAGCAGGAATAACTGGTTGGTAGTTGGGAAACAGGTCAAGGTTGTAGTTAGGATAGAACTGGATGGTAGTCAGGAAATAGGCCGAGGTTTTGAGCAGACAGAACTGGATGGTAGTTGGAAAACAGGTTATGGTTGTAGTTAAACAGAACTGGATAGTAGCTGGGAAACAGGTTGAAGTTTTAAGTAGCCATAACTGGATGGTAGTTGGGAAATAGGTCAAGGTTGTAGGCGGGCAGAACTGGATGGTAGTTTGTAAACAGGTCAAGGTTGTAGGAAGCCAGAACTGGATGGTAGTTCAGAAACAGGTCAAGGTTGTAGGAAGCCAGAAATAGATTGTAGTCAGTGAACAGGGCAAGGTTATAGGCAGGCAGAACTGGATGGTAGTTGGGAAACAGGCCGGGGTTGTAATGCTGCACCGGCCTCTCTGTGGTTTAAAGGCAAACGCTTATGTGCATACGTGCCCTGATGCTCCTGCACACAAACATGTGCATGCCAGGGCTAAGGGGATTAAACATTCAATGCTCAGGTGTGGTTGAAATTGAGAAGAGCTCTATTGCACACTTGTGCCCTCTGATGATAGGGCTTTGCATGATCTTAAATAAGATATTATATTCTACATGCCAGGCTCTCCTATGATTTTGGTTCACTGCAACTTTGTATCCCAGGCCAAACTAACCATACCTAACCTTGACCCAGACAGTGCCCATGTGGAAACGTGTCTAACTACCGCAGTGCCCTCAGCATGCCACTAGAAAGTCATCTGTGAATAAGCCCATCATAATACATTCTCACATAAATTGCCAGCTATGGATTACAGTCATCAAAGGAATAGAGCTTTCCATCCCGGGGATTGCCGACCATGTGCGGTCACAGATTATCCCCAGCAAAAGCTTAGGAGGCGATGTGCTGGAGAGAAGAGCCTTGCTCTGTTCTTTGAACATTCTTATCTCCAAGCTCTGGGCTGGATCAGTGTTTGCACTTCCTTAATCTGTGCCGAGACATTCATCTGCCCTTATCGGAGCTGTGTCTTCCTCCTCTCTACAGAATGAGAGATATTAACAAACCCTCAAGTCTATTCTGCAAAACAATTAATTCTCATTACATGAAGGATGCTTTTCTCTTATAGGTCTCCATTTTAGGCTTTGTTCCTACTACCTCTGAATGATCGGGCTTGATAAATGTTCAGGATATTTGTTGAGAGGATATTGTTGTGCCGGCAATACCTTTCCCTTAAGAGGTCATATGGGTGAGCTTGGGGCTTTGCTGAGTGAAAGGCGGATAAAGAATCCAATTATGGTGCACCAACATTGAGAACAACTCAAGAAGAAGTCTGATCCAGAAAATGAATACAATTAATAGGGATAATAATAATAAGATATTATAGTAAAGGGGATTTCACCTAACATTTTGTAAAACATATTCGGTCGTAAGCATATGTCTCTTTATCTATTTAGCAAATTTATATAGCACTGACCCATTCTGCAGAAATTGAATGAATACAAAGAAGCATTTTGTAGTTTTAAGAGAGCTGAAAATCTACAGTTTGTAGCAAACACCCTATAAACAATATTGTCACACACTGTTACTTGGCGGTATTTTTTGGTGTTGTGGGATGAACCTGGAGCACTGTGCAGAAACCCCAACAGTCACGGGTAGAACATACACACTCCATGAAGATAGTTTCCAAGATGGCAGTGAATATAAAGTCCATAATGGCTCGTAATCCTGGGTCCTGGGTAATCCCTTCGTCATCATTGTCATTACTGGAAATGAGCAGCCTTTGTGCCATATGTCCATGATGGCTGTTGAATGCAGGGTTACCTCTTCTCCATCATCTTCTCAGTGACTGAAATGAGACACTATTTTATTTGAAGTAGCCTCACTATCAGGAGGTCATCATTTCATCCACTCATTCAGATCAGACCCGCTCAAAGGATGTGGGGTCAGATAAAATAAAACCTTGACCCCTTTAGGTCACCCTGCGAGGAGCAGCTTCTCTATGTTTTTTTTATTAACTACGATGGGCTTGTACTAGAAGTTTTCTAGTTTTCTGGAAGCAAATGGGCCTCTGTTAGTATCAGCAGACAAAAGGTCCTCATTGGACTCTCAGGGGACAATTTGTTAAAGATAGGTAGACTCTGCACATTGTTTGTCTCTGTTCATCAATATTCAAGAAAGATTATTTTAATGATGCACCGCCATCTCTTTGGTGGTGGTCCACACAGATCATCCATCAAGTGTCAAACTAGTAATATCATTATGGCACAAATTTAATTGCAGGGTGCTCCAACAGTGTAGTGCATGGTGCCGCACATTCCAAGTAGAATTAGTAGTAGGATCTGTGGCACTCTCCTGTCTTCATTTTATATGCTTTATTGATTACGTTTTGGTGTTATGCCAAGCCCATTTCCTAAGAAACATCCAAACCCAGAAGCAGAGGAGCCTCTATTCTCAGTATACAGTACGTCCTGCTCCAGATAAGATTCTTTACTCTTGGGTATTACTCCACCAGATGGCGCTGGACTGCAGAGACCGCGAAATTGGCTCCTCCCGGCCCCTCAAATACCCGGAACCTCCCACAAATCCCCCGAATTTCTCTGCAGTCTGGACTGCGAAGGACAAGAAGATGGCTCTCTCTTCTCGCAGGTGAGCGGGGCTATTAGCCTGCGGCCCTGTAGGACTATTCCCATCCGTTCCATTATTAATGTGCCTCACAGCTTTGGCTGCGCTGGTGCGGGTGATCGTAGGCAGCACCGCTGTCAGGTGCTTAGGAGCGCTGCTCCACCGCAATCCCCCACCAAAGGGTAGTTGGTATAGGCATATGGTGAGCCTTTTATGGGATGCCCCTCCCGCCCTATTGCCCCTTGCCCCTGTCTATCGGTGGGCCCTACGTTAAGTGGCCGCTGCTCTCCCTCGCTCTCCCTTGTAGCTCTCGGGGGGGGGGGGGGTGTGTTGGTGCCTCACTTGGATGGTGTGCTTGTTGCTTTTAGGTCAGTCTCCGCACTGACTTGGTTGCACTGGTTGCGTTTTGAATATACCACCGCGCGCACTTCCACTGCATTCTGCGGTTTGCGGCGGCATTACCTCAGGCGCTGCTGCGCCTTCATTGGCTGCTTGTCACGTGTGCTGCTTCGCGCTCTTCAGGGGGGCGGGGCCTGCGGATGGCGCGTTCCGTGTCACTGTCTCCGGGGCCCGCCCCTTGTGCCCAGCAAGTTCTTGCGCTGCAGCCTGGTTTACCAGCACCTGGGCCTGCGCCACGTATGGCTTCACCTACTCCCCCAAGCTTAAATTTGATTCCCATTGAGCTGCATACCAGTGGGGATTCTCAGCCTGATGTGTCTGCTAGACTGGCTAGTGTTGAGAAGTTGCTTGCTAATACCATGGCGCGTAAGGCCTCTGCTAAGAAGCGGCATTGATGCCTGATGTCACTCTGTTCCCTATGGAGGCTGAAGAGTTCTTTTAACTGTCCGGTTATACCCCCTTGGAGGAAGGGGAGTTGTTCTCTGATTCTGAGTCATCTGATGAGAGGCCCAGGGGTCATGATGATTCTGGCTCTGACCCCTGGGCCCCAGATGATACTGATAGGCTGTTGGCCCAGATTTTTGAGGTACTGTCTATCTCTCCCCTGGTTGCGGCTCCTAAGCAGCAGGGGGAATTGTTTCATACTGCTAAGCCAGAGTTTCCTGAGCAAGCCCATTTTAATAATCTCGTGCTCAAGGAATGGGAGCGTCCTAGCAGGCTCCCCGGAGTCCCTAAGAGTTGGGATAGAGGTATCCCTTTCCTGCTGATGTGGTGAAGCGTTGGTCATCCCCTCCAGAGGTGGATGCCCCAGTCCTAAGGTTGTCTAACACCTCTGTCATGCATTCCCCTGATTCTACTACACTGCGGGATAGTGAGGATTGGCGTATTTATCAGCTGGCGTCCCATGTCTTTGCCTGTGTGGGGACGGCGCTGCGCCCGGTTTGTAATGTGCCCATTACATCTGTGGCTATTAGGACCCTGCTTAGAAGTGTCCTAGATGGTGCTCCTGATGATGTGTCTAGTGAAGAGTTTAATGCACTCTCTCGTTGTGAGGTTTTTGTGACTTATGTCCTCTCTGCCTTGGATGATACCATTAGGATGTGTGGCAGAGCCTCTGCCCTGGTGGTGGCTATACGCCGCTCGGTTTGGCTGCGCCAGTGGGCAGCTGACACTGCTGCCAAGAAGGCTCTCACTGGTTTTGCCTTCAAGGGGCTGCGCCTATTTGGGGACTGCCTGGACCTGTTTGCTAAGGGAGGCAGGTTACCCCAGCGCAGGAGGCAGTCTCGGCCCTTTCGGGGCCCGGGCTCCTTTTCTTCCCCCTACCGTGGATCCAGACAGGGGAGGGGGTCTCCTTTACTGGGGCCCGAGGAGATTTCTGGGGTAGGGGCAGAGGACGTGGACGCCCTGGCTCATCCTGGGGCTCCAAGCCTAAGCCTTCTCCCAAGCCCCCTCAGGCATGAAGGGGCGCCCTCAACCATCCGGGTGGGGGGATGGCTTCAGCATTTTGCTCACGTCTGGAGGCTTCATGTCTCAGACCGGTGGATTCAAGAGGTAGTGTCCTCCGGTTACAAGATAGAGTTTGCTGCCTGGCCGCCCCAAAGATTCATCAGATAACGGATTTCTCAGGACCCCATGTCAGCTCAGGCTCTAATTCTGGCGGTGCAAAGCCTTCTGGATCTGGGGGTCATGACCTCTGTGGACATCAAGGATGCTTACCTTCATATTCCTGTTTTTCAAGGTCATCAAAGATTCCTCAGGTTCTCTCTGGAGGATCAGCACTACCAATTTGTGGCATTGCCCTTCGGTCTCACTTCAGCTCCCAGAGTGTTCACCAAGGTGCTGGCAGGGGTGATGGCTCTGCTCAGGGCTCAGGGAATTCGCATGCTGCCCTATTTGGACGACTTTCTCACCACTTTTCAGTCCCTCCAACAGGCAGAGCTGGATACTCAGCTGGTAGTATCCACTCTGGAGTCATTTGGCTGGGTGATCAACTATCCCAAGTCTTCCCTGTCTCCCTCCTTGGTGACACCCTTCCTGGGAATGAATCTGGATACAGTTCGGGCAAGGATTTTTCTTCCTCAGCAGAAGGTGGACAGTCTGCTAGCGCAGGTTCAGTTTCTGCTATCTTGCCCTCATCCCTCCATCAGGCAGGGAATGCAGTTGTGGGCCTGATGGTGTCGTGCCTCGAGGCGGTCCCTTATGCCCAGTTTCACATGAGGTCTCTGCAACTCCACCTCTTGTCAGTATGGGACAAGGATCCTGCGTCCCCGGACCAGGTCCTTGTTCTGTCACCCCTAGCCAGGAGGTCTCTCTCGTAGTGGCTGGACTCCAGGAACCGGTTGGCGGGGCCCCTGCTGGGAGACGGTCACCACGGAGTTGGGTCGGGTTGGGGGGGCTTCTGGAAGTCCCTACAGTTCCAAGGGTGCTGGGGCCCTCAGGAGGCCCACACTCCCATCAACATTCTGGAATTGAGGGCGATCAGGTTGGTTCTGGCTCACTTGACCCAACACCTTCGGGGCCGGCCTGTTCAGGTACGCTCGGACAACCAGACAGCGGTTACCTACATCAATCATCAGGGAGGGACCCGGAGCAAGGGGGCCCTCAAGGAAACGTCTCTGATCCTGTCCTGGGCGGAGGACAATGTTCTCTGCATCTCAGCTGTGTACATTCCGGGGGTGGAGAATCTGCAGGCAGACTCCCTCTCGCCTGGGAGAGTGGTCCCTCTGCGACAGGGTGTTTCAATCTCTGTGTCACCGTTGGGGTCAACCAGATGTGGATCTGTTTGCGTCCCGTCACAATCACAAGCTCACAGCTTTTGTCTCCCTGTCCCAGGATCCTCTGGCCTTAGCCACAGATGCTCTAGCAATGTCATGGCAGGATTTTCAGCTTCTGTATGTCTTTCCCCCATTCCCCCTGCTGGGCAGGGATCTGCGCAAGATAGCTCAGGAAGGCGTGTCAGCAATTCTGGTGGCTCCCAGGTGGCCAAGAAGAGTGTGGTTCGCAGACGTAGTGCAGCTGGCAGTAGATCAGTACGCTCTGCCCAGGGTTCCAGACCTGCTCACTCACATCTACGCCATCCCAATTTACAAACTCTGGCTTTGACGGCTTGGCTGCTGAAACCTCCATCTTGATGGAAAAGGGGTTGTCTGCCTCTGTTGTTGACACCATGATCAAGGCTAGGAAGAAGTCTTCTTCTTCTATTTACTATAGGGTTTGGCGTGCCTACATTGACTGGTGTGAGTCTAGGTCTCTTCCCTGTCGTGTGTTCTCTATTCCCAGGATCCTGGAGTTCCTCCAACATGGTTTGGATCTGGGGCTTCAACTCAGTACTCTGAAGGGTCATGTCTCTGCCCTGGCTGTTTTCTTCCAGAGGTCTTTTGCTCAGCATTCTCTGATCAGGACTTTTTTCCAGGGGGTTACTCATGTGCGTCCCCCTCGTAAGCCTATGTTGCCTGTCTGGGATTTGAACTTGGTCCTGTCTGCCTTGCAGGGTGCTCCCTTTGAACCTGTGCAGGAGGCTGCCCTGGCCATTCTTACTCTCAAGGTTGTCTTTTTGGTGGCTATCACTTCTGTTAGGCGTGTTTCTAAGTTGGCGGCACTTTCCATCCAGCCCCCCTACTTTGAGAGACACCAGGACAAGGTGGTGTTTCGCTTCAAGCCAGATTTCCTGCCTAAGGTTGTGTCTGCCTTTCATCTGAATCAGGACATTAGCCTCGATTCAAAGACACATTCGTCCGGACTTCCGTAGCTGTCTGTGAAAGTTTTGGTGGGTGTTTGTCATTTTTTTGCTTTTTTTCGTTCATTTTTTATTTGTACGAACGTTCGGGAATGTGCTTTCGATGAACGGAAGCAAATCGAAACATTTCCGTTAGTTCGGATCATTTTCCAAATAAAATCGGAAATTTTTCGTTCGTTCAGATAACTTCCGTTGTTGGGATGGGTCTCCGTCTGATTCAGAGAGCTGATTTCCGACGGACCACCAACCTATAAATCCGTTTCATTTCCGATCCACTTACGGGACCTTTGAGGGCTCGGATTGCTATTGTTGAACATGTTTTGCGGCTATGGGGAGGAGTCTGCGCGCCTTTAGCACCAAGGCATTGCATGTATCAGCATGGCCGAGGCCATAAATTGTATAGCAATGCATACCTGAATCAATACATTTCATGTATGGCTTATAGATGCATTTTAATGCTGACCTAAATTAGTCCTTAGCATGTAAACATTTATTTTTCCACACATCCATATAATTGCTATATTTTTTAGACTTATGTCCTTTGTGAATTATATTTGGATTGTTGAACTTGAATCTTAATTTGCTGTAAGAGTTATTGTTTTAGTTGGTTACCTTTGCTTTGTGTAATTATTTTATATTTGGTTGCAGGAACCGCAAGATGTGCCACTCGCCCTTGCTCCTGATGCTCGTTCTTTGCCTGCAGAATGCGGGCCAGGAGTTCTCTAATCGGGCACTATGCAAAACCCGGCCCGTGGCGAGGCCCTCTGGCTTTGAAGTCCAGATTTAGGTGTTTGGACCATACGGGGAGGGGGGCACTGCAGTATGACCCCAACAAGGTTATCCCAATATTTTAATTTACGTTTTTTTAACAGGGATCACACGTGCCAGAGTGGCACAACTGAGTGTCAGGGTCCTTCAGTTGGTGGGCGAGATGCAGGAGTTGCGCAACTCGTTGGGGACCACAGATGAAGAATAATGTTCAGTGGCCTGCCATTGCTATGTATTTTGTTTTTTATAGTTGTAAAAATTTGAAATTTTCATAATTATTTACAATTTTATATTTTATGGTGGAATAAAAAAAAATTTTACATTGTCATTTCATTTACAAAATACATTAACACAACTAATGGGCCCGGAAATATTTAAAGATGAATATTCACATGACCGAGAAGTGATTTGGGTAAGTTTTAGGGGGCTAAAATGGAAGAAGAACCTAACCGAGAAGTGGTTTGGGTGAGCTTTAAGGGTCCAAAAGGGAAGATGGAGGATAGTGCTAAGTGGTTTGGGTGAGCTTTAAGGGTCCAAAAGGGAAGATGGAGGATAGTGCTAAGTGGTTTGGGTGAGCTTTAAGGATCCAAAAGGGAAGATGGAGGACAGTGCTAAGTGATTTAGCTAAACATTGTAGTAGAAGTGAGGGTGGCAAATATGTAGGCGAGCACTTTAATGAGTTAAGTTTGTAGTGCGCAGGCGCAAGATCGTAAGGATTTCCGTCTGGACGATTATTTATTGAAAAAGGGAAACAGAATCTATCGGGAAACGTAAAGGATTCGTTGGAGGATACGATGGGATGGGAAAAGGGCAAAAACAAAAGCCTACGTTGTAACATGTGAAAATGAAACGGAAAAGTCTGGATGGAAAATGACATCCTCGTATTCGTAATCTGCCGTACGAACGGATGGAAACTTTACAGAAGGTTTTCAATGCATGCACAGAATCGCTCGTACACTCATACGAGAGCGGAAACATTTCCAAAAAAAACAGATTGGAACTAAAACGGAAGGTTTTTTTTGTCTCTCTGAATCGAGCCTATTGTCCTACCTTCCTTGTGCCCTAATCCTAGTAACGCTAAGGGGAGGGTTTTGCATTCCTTGGATGTGGTTAGGGCTCTGAAGTACTATCTGGTGGCTACTGCACCTTTCAGAAAAACTGATGCTCTTTTTGTGGTCCCTTCTGGGCCTAGGAAGGGCCTGGCTCCTGCTAAATCTACTATCAGCAAATGGATCCGTCAGGCTGTGATTCAGGCCTACACTGCTAAGGGGAAGAATCCTCCCTTCCGCCTTACTGCTCATTCTACTTGTGCTATCGGTGCCTCTTGGGCCTTTCAGCACCAGGCTTCTGTTGAACAAGTTTGCAAAGCTGCTACTTGGTCTTCTGTTCATACTTTTTCAAAGTTTTACAAGGTTGATGTCAGGGCCTCAGCTGATGCTGCTTTTGGCCCCAAGGTTCTGCAGGTGGCAGTGGTCTGACCTGTCTGCTGTTACCTTTTTTGGGGGATCCCACCCTACTTTACGGACACTGCTATTGGATGTCCCAAGAGTAAAGAATCTTATCTGGAGCAGGACGTACTTTATACTAAGAATAATACAATTCTGTGATTACTCACCTGTAGAATTGTTATTATGAGTATACAGTACATCCTGCTCCACCCCACCTTTTGTTCATTATCCTTGGATCCCCTGTATGGTGATTGTTATCATTGTTTGATAGTTGCTAGTTGGTTCTGTTATCATTCTCTCGGCTTCTTGTTTAACTGCTTTTCAATCCTGGGAATTTGTGGGAGGTCCCGGGTATTTGAGGGGCTGGGAGGAGCCAATTTCGTGATCTCTGCATTCCAGCGCCATCTGGGGGAGTAAAACTCAAGAGTAAAGAATTTTATCTGGAGTAGGACGTACTGTATACTCATAATAACAATTCTACAGGTGAGTAATCACAGAATTGTATTTTTTGACTTCCTGCAGACTAAGTTATTTTCATTTAACACTCTGTGGACAATTAATAAAAAAGTGAAGACTATGTACATTGTTGGAGAACCTCGGAGAAACTAGGTTTCAAGAAATATTGAACTTAGGTTATTTTACTGACACTCTCCATCCTTCATCTGGTAACCAACACAAGTCATCCGTCACTTGCTATGGCGTGGGCGAGGCTGGTGGTGAAGTTAGTGAACAGTGGTAGTTATATGGAACAGGCAAGTAGACCTCTGTGGATGTTTTTCAGCTTCAGAATTAAATGTGTTCTCTATGTTCGTGGTTTATAAAAAGTGAAAGGTAGAATTTGTACAGTATTCTCTTGGTTAAGAACATCTGTAATAAGTTGACCTTTCCCATGAAGAATGTTGGGAGACTTGTGATATATGTTCACATAGGGCACATTAGTCTCCTCCACACAGTCTCAATTTTCTTTTGAATGTCACAGTGAAAGTTTGATTTACAAACATTATTGGTGGCAGAAATGAGTGTGAAACAGCATTAGATATTTAATTTCATTCCATTTCTTGGATCGCAATCCTTCTTCTTGACATTTATGATTTAACATTTCCAAGCTGCGTCCATTGTTGCCAAGTCTGTCTATTTATTGGTGGCATCTGCCCAACATCTGCCAAACTAGTCCTGGGCAAACAATGCTCCAGCTTTTACACCACTGTATTATGAGGGACACATTTCCCACCTGCTACCCAACCAACTTTTAATTGGTTAATATCTTAGGAAGTAAAGAAAACTTTAAGTGACAGGTCTGCTCTAATCCAACAAAGTTTCCTGTGCGGTAACACAAATTCCCCCAATAATGAAGATATATTGAACGTTATGCCAATTTTTTTTCTATGGAAACTGGAAACTTATTGTGCCTATTAATCTCTTTAAGTGAAGCTTAAGTGGCTGGTCTGCTCTACTTCAATGAACTTTCCTGTGTGTTCTTGGGGACATAGGTAAAAATAATAATTTCTCTTGGCTTTACTGCTTGCTGCCAGAGAGAGAAAAAAGGAACACAACTTCTAATCATTGGGATCCCCAAAATGAAACAGATCAACAAATGATGATGATGATGATCAACAAATGATGATGAGTGATAGGATAGAATAAGCCTTGAAATATGGCACACACCCCAGGCCAATGTCAGTGTATAAGGAGCAAACGGAGTTTATTGGACCTTGGGCTACCCAGTGTCTGTGGTGTTAGGTTGGTGTAGTGTAGTACTCTAGACTATTTAATGTTTTATTCCACCTCATTCCTTATCCAACACTGCCATCTTGTGACCTAAATTTCAAACTATAATTACCAAACAAACAAAACCCAAGTCTATGTAATCTTATCTGAGTCTGACTTAATCCTTGCTAACCTATTCTTATTATCTAGAATGTCTGGTTTGGTGCAGTGTAACTCTTGCCTGGCCGTTGTGTTTCGTAGTACTCTGTGGAACTCGCGATGCTGTCCAATTTGTATGCAAATATCAAAATTACAGTCTTTAGTTTCTACTCTTCAGTCTGAAGTTATGAAGCTATCCCAGCCAGTAAAGCAGCTTGATATACAGCCACCACTCCCACAAAGACTTCACAAGAGAGGGGCACAGTGGAAGACTGTTGGCTCTGGAAGATTGCGCAATGTAGAACAAAAACATCAACATTTTGGACTAAGCCAATATAACCCATTTGCTGTTCTTTCTGAGCTTGATGTGGATGTATCTGCTAATGCTCAGTCTGGGCAGGATTTGGTAAGACCAAAGGAAGTGGACTTAAGTAAGGGACCTTATAAAATGATTACAAAAGGGCAGCAAGGAACAGTTACCAAGCCAACCAATAGGAAAAGGCATATTCTGGTTGGTGACTCAACAATTAGAGGTGTGGACTTGGAAAGGGTAAAGATGAGCTAAAGGAAGTGAGGTGTCTCCCAGGTGCCACGGTTAATAGGGATAAGAAACGTATTATAAATATTGTGAAGTCTGCAAGCAAACATAACCGAGTGGACATTGTGCTACATCTTGGCACAAATGACTTATCCCAAAAAGATTTGTTTGTTGTACAGAGGGACTTCCAAAATTTTAGTCAGGAACTTTGCAAAATAACAGGTTCCATCACCTTTTCTGAAGTTTTGCCAGTATGTAATCAGGGAAAAAAGGCACTCAACATTGCCAAGTTCAATTTGTGGTTACGTCAGTGGTGTGAAGACAAAGGCTTTGGATGTATTAGTCATGATGTTAGAAGGTGGTCGAACAATGAGTTGTTTAAGAGGGATGGCTTGCATCCTACACAGAAAGGCACAGAAGAACTTGGAGTGGAACTCAGAGCATTTTTTGATTTAAACTAGAGGAAGGGGACAGAGATGTAACTTGTAAGGGTGATTTCTGTCCCCTACCATTTAGGATGAAGCAGGACATTGAAGCAGGAAGCCCGGTCAGTGGTAGGCTAGAGGTGGAAAAGATCAAGGACACACTAAAACACAATACCAACAACATCCACATGATGTGTACCAATGCTCGCAGCTTGGGCAACAAGCTCTGTGAATTAATGGCTATCATATCCAGAGATGAATTGGATCTTGTTGCAATAACAGAGACTTGGTTCAAGGATCACAATGACTGGGAGATAGCCATACCCGGTTACACATTGTACAGAAAAAACAGATTGGATAGAAAGGGCGGTGGAGTAGCCATTTATGTCAAGACTACACTTCAATCAACAATAATTCAGCATACACATAATGAACTAGAAACTCTCTGGGTTACCATGCAGACTAAGGAGGGAGCTGTGGTCAGAATTGGTGTGATATATAGGCCCCCTGGACAATCTGAGGATCTAGATAACCTGTTAATAGATGAAATCAGTCGAATGGCAGAGAAGGGGGACATTGTAATTACAGGTGAATTCAACATGCCTGATGTGGACTGGAATATCCCAAGTGCATCGACATGCAAGAGCAGGACTATATTAGAGGCACTTAATGGAGTGTCTCTAAAACAACTTGTGACATTGCCAACTAGAGGAGATAACATTCTGGACTTAGTTCTGACTAATGGGGATCTGGTGTCTGAGGTCAGGGTTGAAGAAAATCTGGGTTCCAGTGACCATCAATGCTTATGGTTTCGAATAAAAACAGACATTGTGCAATCACACACCAGAACCAAAGTGCTAGACTTTAGGAAGACAAACTTCAAGGAAATGGCAGAGTATGTAGAAAGAAAATTAGGTGAGTGGAACAGAGTAGCAGAAGTGAGTGCCCAGTGGTCACTATTAAAAATGGCCATCTTAAAGGCAACTAAGCAATATGTGAAACAAGCTAGCAAGAATAAAAGGAAGAAGAAACCATTATGGTTTACTAGGGAAGTCAGCACTATCATAAAAGATAAGAAATCTGCCTATAAGAAGTATAAAGTAAGTGGAAGTGTAGCTGACAGAGAGGCGTATAAAATTAAACAGAGGGAAGCAAAACTAATTATAAGGACTGCTAAAGGATAAAAGGAGGAAGAAATGGCCAAATCTATGAAGAGGGGAGATAAAACCTTTTTCCGATATATTGGTGACAGAAAGAAGAAAAACGATGCAGTCTCAAAAATTAGAAATAGGGAAAATAAATATATTGACGGAGATAAGGCTGTGGCTGACCATCTGAATAGCTACTTTTGTTCTGTGTTTTCAGATAGTAGCAGGCATGGTCATAGCACAGCATCCAGCTGGGAGGGCACAGCTCCGGAGTTTCAGGAGGCTGATGTCTTAGCCGAGCTGGCACATCTAAAGGTAAGTAAGGCGATGGGTCCAGATGGAATCCACCCCAGAGTTCTAAGGGAACTTAGGTTTGTGATTGCAGCCCCTCTGACTGATTTACTTAACCATTCCCTTTCAACTGGTGAGGTTCCAGATGATTGGAGAATGGCCAATGTCGTACCAATCCATAAAAAGGGGAGTAGAGAAGAAGCCAGTAATTACAGGCCAGTTAGTTTAACATCTATAGTGGTCAAATTAATGGAAACACTCTTAAAAAAACAGATAATTTCCCATCTAAAAATTAATGACCTATTGGACCCAAAACAGCACGGCTTTACTGAGGGCAGATCATGTCAGACCAATCTTATTGATTTCTTTGACAATGTCACTAAAGTGTTAGATGAAGGTGGTGCTGTGGATATCGCCTATCTGGATTTTAGCAAAGCCTTTGACACTGTACCACATAAGGAGCTCATAGATAAGTTATTGAAGGTAGGACTCAATCCCTGGATAGTTCAGTGGATTTCCAGTTGGCTGAGGGATCGGTATCAGAGCGTTGTTGTAAATGGCGTGCAATCTGAACAAAGGCGAGTTACAAGTGGTGTGCCGCAAGGCTCTGTCCTGGGCCCCATTCTTTTTAATATATTTGTAAGTGACATAGGAGAAGGCTTGGTAGGAAAAGTTTGTCTGTTTGCTGATGATACAAAGGTTAGTAATAGGGTGGATATTCCTGGAGGTGTCTGCAACATGGAAAATGATTTAGCTTTACTGGATAGATGGTCAAAACTGTGGAAACTAGAGTTTAATGTCTCTAAATGTAAAATCATGCACTTGGGTAGAAGGAATCCCTGCTCTGTGTACCGTATGGGCAGCACTGTGTTATCCAGGACCTCGGAGGAGAGAGATTTAGGGGTACTGATTACTGATAGCTGCAAGATGAGTGGACAGTGTAGCCAGGCAGTGGGAAAAGCAAGCAGGATGCTCGGCTGCATAGCTCGAGGCATCACCAGTAGGAAGAGGGAGGTTGTGATGCTGCTGTACAGAGCCCTGGTGAGGCCACAGCTAGAATACTGTGTGCAGTTCTGGAGACCTTACCTACAAAAATACTTTATTCAAATAGAACGGGTCCAATGCCGGCAACAAAAATGGTGGAAGGACTTAAACTTAAAACTTATCAGGAGAGACTTAAAGAACTTAATTTGTACAGTCTGGAGGAAAGAAGGGAGAGGGGGGACATGATTGAGACCTTTAAATATGTGAAAGGATTGAATAAGGTTCAGGAGGGAAGTGTTTTTAAGAAGAAGCTTAATGATAGAACAAGGGGGCACAACCTGAAGCTAGTCGGGGGGAAGATCAGGAGCAATGTTAGAAAATATTATTTTACAGAAAGAGTAGTAGATGCTTGGAACAAACTTCCAGCAGAGGTAGTTGAAAAATCAACAGTCACTGAATTTAAACATGCCTGGGATAAGCACACATCTATCCTAAGATAAAGAGTACATACAGTATACGCATAAGGGCAGACTAGATGGACCGTATGGTCTCCTTCTGCCGTCAACCTTCTATGTTTCTATGTTTCTATGTAACTGTACCAGCAGTTTAGTGTTACTTCACTACAAGTCACACAATGCTTATACCACTTATGGTCAAGTTAAATTCAATTTGCGTACATTTGGAAAACGAGTGAAGTAAGCGTCATACTGAACAATGTGGGATCATAGAAAGTGTAAATAGAAGGCCCACCAAGCTCACCGTTTCTTCCTCATTCAGAGAACTTTTTTACCACAATCCCATGCGATTCAGGACACTATAGAAAGAAAGTGCAATCTTTCTAAAAAGAGTCAAAGACAGAGATTCCACCCTGCAGCCAAAATGAAAAGTAATGAATGATTAATTAATGATCACTTGAGTGTCAGCTGTCAATGGAGCACATAACTGTCACCAGTAGAGATAGTGTTGTGGTAGATGTATAACTATATTCAAGTGGCCCAGTGGTAGGTGTGAGTGATTCAGGACAACTAACTTCTCTATGAGGATGTGTTTGAAGAAAAGTTTGCTGCCATGTTAGTGAAAGCTCTATTAATGAAGAGCTAGAGTCAAACCAGGGGGGGGGGGGTATTAGATAAAAAAAATGGGCCCTTCCACCATTGATAAATGTAGGAGGAGCCAAATTCTAGAGTTACATGTAACAAGGACTTGGAATACTTATGTTCACTTTTGTAATGCAAGTCTTTGAGTGGGTATTCAGTAAGGAAGAATACATTTCCTTGTGAAAGAGGACTGGTCTTCACATATCCCGAAGCTGGTTGACTCAGTGTTGAATCCATGGTACAACTTAAAAATTTCATGGTTGGGTAGACTAGCCGCAGTTAAAATGACCCTCCTGCCGAAGTTCTTATATTTGTTTCGGGTACTCCCGGATTCAGTCCCCTTATCCTTTTTTAAGCTGGTGCAGAACAAGATCTTATATTATCTTATATAGTATATTTGGGGGCCAATCAAATCAAGGGTGAACAGGAAAACACTATACCACCACGCTACTCGGGGTGGCCTGGGGGTGCCCTTGCTTCATAAATATTATCTGGCGGCACAGGTCGCTCCTTTACTGCTCCTCCATGCTGTGGGTTCAAGGCAAGCAGATGATGGCCAATGGGCGTAGATGCCCTGCTGTGGGTCCCTAAGCGGATGCGACCTAAGACTATCTCTCCAATCCTGCGATGCCTGTTGGATAAATGGGACGTCTGCAAGGTCAGGGCGAAGCTAGTGTCTAATCATTTGCCCCTTGTAAAGCTGTTTGATAATCCTTTGTTTCTCCCAGGGACCATGCATACTCAAAGCTTTGGATGGTGGAAATCCAGTGGCATTGAGACTATACATGATCTCTGTACCCCAAGGTAATATCCTTTGAGGACCATAGAAGTGCCAAACAGATCCCGGTGTCAGAAATCTTCAGATATTTGCAGCTCTCGTACTTTGTCGTTAGCAACCGAAAGAAGGGATGATTACACATATCTATGGGGCTTTGGTGCACCAGGTTGACCCCCGTGGCATGGGTACATGGAGCGGTGGGAGGTGGAGCTGGGAACTGTGATTAAAGGGGAGGACTGGAGGAGAATCTGGAATATTAGGGTTGATTCAGAGCCCATTTCTCAACTCTTTTTTGGAGGTCTTGCTACCAAACGAAAAATCACAAAAAAATTAAAACATTTCATCCAAAAGTTCCCACAAAAAAAAGGCTCTGCTGAATCAGACGAGGTGGAAAAATGGATGAGAACAGAAATTTTCACACAAAAAATGGCGAGAAAGGGGCTCTGAATCAACCCTAATATGCGTATGATGTCGCTGAATGTGTTACCGACGGAAAACACTTACAAAATAGTACTCTGATGGTATTATACCCCAGCGAGACTCCATAAATGCTCCCCCTCACACTTCCCCAGATGCTATAGGAGGTGTGGAGCAATTGGGGAGTATCTCCATGTTTGGTTGGACTGTCATGTGGTGCAGGGCCTATGCAAAGAGGCATATCTCGTGTTTTGGAAAGGACTTGCTCCCCGACCCCACTTGAGGCTTTATTGTAATTGAAGCAGCACCCCTACACGAGGGATGAGTGGATTCTAGCGAAGCACTTGCTGGCCGCTGTGCAGTTAACGGTGGCGGCAAACTGGAAAGCTCCCAGACTGTCATGGCAGAGGGTAGAGGCGAGGATGGCAAATATATTGGTGAATGAGCAAATGACAGCCTCTATCATGTCTAAGAAGGAGAAGTTTGACCAGGTGTGGGAGCCATGGAGGGAGTTTCAGTAGAGGAAAGCATAAGGGCTATCAGGCTTGGTGGCCTTTGGAAATTGGGCTGTCGGTTATTGGGACAGAGGGTTGGGGGGTGGTGCAGGACGCCCCCCCCTTATAGGTACCCCATCATCGTCGCCCCCCCCCCTTTCTTTTCTTTTCCTTCTCTTTTATCCCTTTTGATTGCCCTTATCCCCCCCCCCTCTCTTTTCCTTCTTTTTATTTTAATTCTCTCTGTTTTAGATTGGTGGTCTGCTTAGGAAGCCTTAATATTTGATGTTGAATGTATTATAAGTTTACAAGGATTATATTGCACTACATGTTCTACTGCAGCTCCTCCTAGGAGGATCTTTAGTAGAGCAGAATTCACCCACCCAGGGTGAGTTCAAGACATGTAACGGCACAGCTCTAGCTGCCTTGAGATGGCAGGGACCCACAGAAGATTTATAGGAATTTGAATTATAACAGCAGCAATCATTTGATGTGTATTATGCTCAGATTTAATAGTATCAGTTTGATGCACTACTGTCTTTTGGAATTGAGCATGCTGTGACTGTGTACTATGCTGTAAACTTTGCATGTTGCTCAATAAAAATATTGTAAAAGAAAGAGGACTGGTCTTAAACCGAAATGTTCCTGAAAAATTCCAAACTGATTCTAGGTCATACTTGATCTGGATCTTTAATTCCAGCTGCCCTGTGAATGTTTACCATGGTGGTGGTAGCCTCATTAAGTTCCCAGTTCCCATTAAGTTGGGCATCATTTGTTGACCCATTGTCCTGATGGTGGCAACTTCATAAGGTTCTCAGGTAGTAGCATTATATATAAGAACAGTACGCTTTCTGAAGGATAGCGAATTTATCCTTGGCATCTGGTGCTAATTCTTTGTCCCATTACCATGGTGGTAACAAATTCATAAGGTTCTCAGTTAGGATAATATACCTTCACCTACTCTGTCCTTAGCATTTTGTGCTCATTGTTTTGGCCTATTACCCTGATGGTTGCATTTTCATAAAGGCCTCATTAATCATCTTTGGAATCTAGTGCTCATTCTTTGACCCCTGACTTTGGTGGTGGTCGTGTCATACAGATTTCAGTAATGACAATAAGCTTTCTGAAGAACAGCTACTCTATTCTTGGCATTTGTCATTCTTTGACTCATTTCCCAGCTGGAGATACAAGGTTTTACACCTTCGAAAGAGAGTTACTCTATCCTTGGCATTCTGTGCTCATTTTTTGGCCTATTACCCTGATGGTGGCAGGTTTCAGTAAGGACAATAAGCCTTTATAAGGTTTCAGTAAGGACAATATACCTTTCAAAGGAAAGCTACTTAATCTTTGGCATCTAGTGCTCATTCTATGATCCACCAACCTGGGTAGCGGCAGCTTCATAAAATAGGAACAATAGACCTTTAAAAGGAAATCTGATAAGTTGGGTTTCGTCATTGTGGAATAATGTATTTATTTGTGCATTCTTAATCTTATGATTCCATATTTGTTGGTATTCCTTCTATAACTGAAATGCACAATAACAGGAAGCCCAGCATGACTTACTGTTTGCAGGGTGCCTGCAAGTTCATGAGTGGCCATCTTGTTTTTAAAATTTATCCCAGTAGATCGTCGTTAGAAAAAGGTAAATTATTTTTTACATGCGGCAATATGAATTGCCCTGGAGAGGGATGCATGAGGACTATTTGATGTGTTGGTCTGATTTAATTCATTTTTGACTGTTGGTCCGCTTTAAGCATTGACCTAGGAATTGGACATAGTTGGTGCGAGTGGTCAGGGCTGCCGCATTATTTAGTTGCGTTGTTATGGATCTGATCCATAATCTTTTATTCGGGGGTGTGGGGTTAGCCCATCCCATAACAATTATTTTCTTTGTGTCCCTTATCAATAGAGCTAAGCCATCTTATATCCGCCAGCAAATTACTTGGCAGGAGATTCGGCAGACCCCATGTCGGTGTTAGCTGTATCTTCTCCTTTATCAGGACTTCTGGAATCTTTGTGGTGGCGTGCCATAGGAGTTTAGTATATACACATTCCGACCATAGATGGATTAGTGTCACTTGTGCCTGGTTACACCACCAGCAAGCGAAGGGTGGAAATCTAGCATTATAATATGATGTATAGTAGTATCTTGAGTTGTATCATAAAGATGGTGACTGTATAATCTCTATTGTATTAAAATGGTTCCCCATTCTGCTTCTTCCAGCTTTATTTTTAAATAATTTTCCCATTTTTTGTGTATTTTCTGATGTTTAAGATTTTGTGTTAGGTATGGTTCATGTATTCAGAAAGATTTCTTGAAGAGCTGTGGGAATAAAGGATTCTGAAGGAAGAAGTTTTAATGTGGCTTGTGGTCTGATGGTAGATTAGGGAAAATGTTTCCGGTTTATCTGCTAATAGCATGCCTAGAAGTGGAGACAATATATGTATAACTCTAGTATGATTTGTTTGTTGATATTGTAGTAACGTTTTATCTCTCGTTTCTTGGGGGAGTTCCTGGTTTTGCAGATAAGTAATCCAACATGTCTGGAAAGGGGAACAATGGGGTTGATTCAGAGCCTGGTGAGAAAACTGTAATTTACTTTCATTGTCTACTGGGTGCAAATTTTCACCTGGCTCTGAATCAGCCCCAAGGTAGACAATGAAAGTAAATTTTCTCTCCTAAAAAAGGACTGAGTTTTCTCACCAGGCTCTGAATCAACCCCAATGTCTTATCTCTCATGATTGCTAACAGAGTAGAACAAATTGAACTTACAATCGGGTTGTCAAAATTTGTTTTCGCTTTTATAAGGATTTTATGATCACAAGAAGAAATTTCCTCCAGTGTTATAAGGAAGAGCTCTATGAGTGACCAGCTAGTTTTCTTATATAGCGTTATCCATCCATCAAGTCTTTTGAGATGGGATGCTATATAGTATTGTTTAAGATCTGAGGAGCTCATACCTCCAGGATTAAGAGGTCTGGTAATTGTTTGTCTTGTATGCTATTCAGTGATGGCCATTGTTCCAATAATTTGCGGCTGGATAGTTGCGTTAGCAATCGATGCGGGATCTTTATTGGGATATTCTGTATTAAGAGCAGGTAGTGTGGTAGAAAGAACATCTTAATTGTAGCGATTTTTCCTAATATATTTAGATGGAGAATTAAACTATCCTTTAATAGTTTTTCTATTGGGATAAAATTTTATTTCAACAGTTGATCTAGGGATCTCTGAATATTGATTCCTAGATACTTCAAGTGTGAATTTTCCCAGAGTAGGTTATGGGTTTGTTCTAGTGTGTCGCACTCATTATGGGAGAGCGCAGAGTGAAGAGCTACCAATTTTTGATAATATTATTTAAAATTAACTTGTGCTCCAAATTCCTCTGCCCTGGGCAGAGATTGTTTTGGCCCCTGAGGGATTGAAAGGATGCCATCTGCATGTGCGAGATATTTTATCTAATTTCTTCCCACTGTATTTCCTTTGACACTAGTATCTGTGGCTAATATTGTAAGCAGTATCTCGAGGTGTATTTAGTAAGGGCAATATGCTTTCTAAAGAAAAGTGAATCCTTGGCCTCTGGCGCCCATTTTCTGACCCATTTTACTAGTGGTGGTAGCTTCATAAGGTTTTGAGTAAGGACAATACACCTAAACTTTCCTTGGCTTCTGGTGCTCATTTCTTGTAATCATCTCCAATGCATTTACCAAAATGGTTCAGCTTGTAATAATAGTCATCTGTTATGGGTGTTCTGATTGGCCCAGTAAAATCAGATACCCTAAAAAAGGGTGTTTCCAGCATAGGACTGGGGAAATAAAAAAAAACACTGCACAAGTCACATCTTTACCCCCTACATTAGTATGTTGCCCTCACACACGGTACTTGATGAGGATGGCAGGGAGCGGGTTCTTCTGGGCACAGGGTGTTCCAAGTATGTCTGTGTGGGTGGGGTGCTGGGGCTCTACCACAGGGAATGTTATTACTCACTGTGCAGCTCATAAAGACGATAGACAATCCAGGAGATGAAAGCAGAGTTCCTCTTTATTAACTCCAACAGTTGACATCAAGACATGGCCCAGGTTCATCCATCCTTCCAGATATATTCCCTCCTGTTGCATCCACAGCTAAAGATCAGCCAGCTGCTCTTACTCCCAGATAAGGATTCCCAGGACCTCCACTGAGTTCCTGCTGTCAGACTGGAGCTCTACCTCACACTCTTTGACAGGGACTGCTCCTTAACAATTCATGTGGTATAGAACACTAGTTACAGGGTCTCTCTTCCTTATATAACCTCTATCAGCTTCCTTCTAGAACCTCCCGTCACATGTTTGTCAACATGCCAAACTTGTGCTGGTCAGTTTCCTCCAAAACATTCCAATCAATGGCCATCCTCCGGTTGTTACTCTGTCTCTACCAAGCATCATACTCTGGCTATTTACCCATTCTACCTTAACTTCTAGAACAACCCCCATTCAAGTCTATGACCCAATGATTCTCTATAGCCTGTTCTTACTGCTGCCTTCTTGGGTTTGATTAAGAATACTGCAACCACCTTTCACTTAAATGGCTAGAAACCATAAACGGGTTTAATCTCTTTTTAACTGTATGTACAAGGGTTTCTTATTAACTAACTGGCTCGTTCCTATTTATATCTACACAAAGTATTCCAAGTCTCATGTACAACCCTCAGTAATAGCCAGGGTGCTACTCCCCATCCTCTAACGTGTGCAACAACTCCAAATCTAAATGGATATATTGGGGCTGGGCCTGGTGATTTTCATTGAAATTGTATTACAGTTCTATCACAAGTAGGAAGGAGAGTTAGTGTTTTATTCATTATTTGAGCAACTAATGGAGTGTATATCTTGTCCCCCATGTGTTTGGTGTTTAGGATGTTGTCTCCCTTTCCTCCCTTTTTATCTAATTATACTTTTCCGCCCGGTGGCTCCTGTTCCTCGTTGGTCTCCTCCCGGCTAGGCCGCCACCTTGGTCCCATCAGGTGGTCCTCTGTTGGACCTAAATCGCCGTCTCTCTTTGCAGCTGTTGGTTGCCGACGCTCAGGGCGGGGACAGGAGAGAGATGGACGGGCCTCTCTGCCTCTCCTCTTCCCTCCTCTTTGGCCATTCTGGTTGGGGGGCAGGGGAGAGATGGGGTGGCTTCTCTGCCTTTCCTCCTCCCCCCGCCTCCTTGGCTACTCTGGTTGGGAGACGGGGAGAGAAGGGCGGGCCTCTCTGCCTCTCCTCTTCCCTCCTCCTTGGCTACTCTGGTTGGGAGACAGGGGAGTGATGAACAGGTGTCTGTGCCTCTCCTCCTCCCCCCCACCTCCTTGGCCTTTCAGGTCGTGTCTTCCTTTGACGAGGGAGGTAGAAGGTGGGAACCTCCTCCCCACGTCTGTTGTCTGCGATCTGGTTGGTGGAGGGGCGGGGCTTGGGGAGGATGGCATGGGAGGAGGTGGAGATGGGGTCACACGAGGGATCAGAGGCCATTGGAGGGAAGGTGAGTTATTTTATTAGAAATGTATGTGTGTTCGCAACATTCTATATATGACTAAGGGTCCCAGGTCTGCCCGAAACGCGTCATGTTATGTCCTGGAACAAGTGAGTCTTTGTAATGGATGGAAAAATCTGTATTTATTAAAATGGATTAATAAATGAATGATTTTAAACTTTACCTGAGTGCTGAACATCTGAATGTCATACTTATCTACCTTGCTGGCAAGTCCTAAGCCTCGGTAGTCTATTCCCCAACTATTGTACTGAGCTGGCCATTAATATTTCTTGTTGTCTTTGTGCATATTTTAAAATGTTTCTTAATATGTTTTGTATGTGTATATGATGTCAAATAAAAAGTTGAATTTTTGATATATAGGAGTGCCTCCCATTTGATTTGACGTTGTTGCACCTATTTACATCTAGACCCTTACAATTATCTTGTCCTCCACAAAATGTTCAACATGGAGAATATTTGATGTGTTGTGTTGTAGCAGCTTCAAGTTTTACATTTGAAATAAAGTTAAAAATCACAAAAGGTTGTCTGAGAGCTGCAATCTCCCATATCCACCCCCACCTCCCGGGAGTTTCTTTCTTCCTGCTAATTAAAATTTACTGGGTTTGTTCACAGAATCCGGATCTCTCCATATGTTTTCCTGCTCCGGCACCAGGCCCGCATTATGACAGCAGTGAAATTATAGACAGGATTAGTGTATAGTGATGCTGCCCACACACAAAGTTTCCTGTTTACATTGATTGTTCAGTGACTGCAATGTGTTTTCTGTCAGTTTGAAATCAAAAGTTTGTAACACCTTTTGGCTACGTGTATTTCATTAGCTTTAGGTCTGCACAGTTTATGTAAGGCAGAGCTATGTGTTCTCTAACATTCAAATAAAAGAGATTAAAGAGGTGAGTTTGTTTCGGTGACCTGGGGGGTTTCACACAGCGGGGCACACCCAAACCCAGCATAGTCAAAATTCTGGGTCCGATGTGTAAAACCCCCCAGGTTACCGAAACAAACTCGTCCAATCAGCACGCTCGGATCACTTTATCTAAGCCTTCGTCTAAGGCAAGCGGCTCCAAGTGCCCTGGCGGCCGCATCCCCCGCTACCCTCTAACAGGGAACGCGCCCACGCTGGCCATTCACAAATTCACTGCTGCTAGAGAGATAGCAAGGTTGTGGCCACGGCTTGCACATGCGCCTTTGAACCGGAAAAGAAGGTAAGTGTATGGGTGATCTGGGGGGTTTCTCCCAATTTTGAATGCCCCAGGAGGAGGGTATTGATCGACGTGGGTTTTGGTCCACTTTACAATACAAGGTACACATGCCAGACCAAACCAACCATCCTGACGAAGTCCCGAGGTGGGATGAAACATGTTGATGGAAGGAGGTACCGACAACCTACATGCATAGTAGTAGTGTGTACAGTAAGGATTACAAGCGGCTAGACGTGTGGCACTGGAAGGGTGGCGTGATGGGCGATGGGTGATATTGGCGAGCCCTTAGTGCAGGCTGAGCAGTGCGGTCTAGCGAAAGAGAGCCTTTAAGTTACTTTTCATCATCGGTACTCCTATGTCACCACTTAACAGACAGAGCGGTGGTTACCGTTGCTCAGGCTCTGGACATATAAAATGGCAGCCTAGCATTGCCGCATTCACTGTGGTGGATAAATGCCTCCATCTTTCTATGTACCTTTGTTAATTACCAGCTGCATTTAATCCAATAAATACCTATCATAGCACACCGTGAATGATTAGCCTAATTTATAGACATTGGAAATAAGAATCAAAAGCCCATCAAGGACTAAGGGCAGGGAGGTGCTATGGTGGGATTGTAGGACCCCATGAAAAATATATTGATCCCCTTTACCCAACGTGTTTTTTTTAATAGCCGGCATTCATTTTTGATGACTGGTAGGTATGAATCTATTGATCCTTCTATGCAGGGCCGGATTAGGTGTGGTGGAGGCCCCTGGGCACAAAATATGGTGGAGGCACCAGATTCAGTATTTTTTTTTCCTTCAAAATAACAATCCAGCCAGGTAATTAATTGGTGGTTGTCTACACCCATCACTGTAGCGTTGCTGACAGTGGCTTTGCTTCTCTAGACTCCCCGTCCTGCTCTCTGGTGGCGTTGGCTGCAGGTTTACAAAAACAAAAAAGGTTTGCCCAGGCCCCCACTACTGCTGATCGCTTTGTTGCTGGCTCTGCTGGCCATCAGAACAAAGACTGAAAAGCCTCCAGGACCAGACCAAAACCCAAAGGTTGGTGGAGGCCCCCTTTGCAGGGCAAGAGAAGGAGGCTCCGGTGCGCGCACCCCTTGCGCCCCCTTTATAATATGGCCCTGCTTCTCTGCATTAATACATTAGAAGTGTATGTACAAGCCTAGACTGATGAGTTGAATGTACCAATTATCTGTGCTCTTGATTAGGAAATATACAACCCCTGGCAAAAATTATGGAATCACCAGTCTCTGAGGATGTTCCTTCAGTTGTTGAATTTTGTTGAAAAAAAGCAGATCACAGACATGACAAAAAACTAAACAACTAAAGGAACATCCTAGGAGACTGATGATTCCATAATTTTTGCCAGGGTTTGTAGATTTAAAACTTGACCAATCTAATTCCAATCCAATTTTGATCTAAATCCAATTTATATTAATTTATAGAATTGTGAGCAGAGTTCCATTTTAAGTTTGAACCTTGAAGCTAAATATATATATAGCCTTGTCTCAGCTTACACGCTAGCGGAACAACTGTCATGCATCTATCACAAGTGCCTCTGCTGATGTAATGCCGATGTATAGGAATGTGAAAGCACAATGTCATTGTACTATACGGCTTGTACTCTGCGATTGGTTAAAACAGATGAATGTCTAAACTTGAGGAGAGACGGACAGACAGAAGGATGCTCCTTGAGAAGTATGGTATCATACGCAGTGTCTGTGTGGTGCTTGGTCACAGGGTGTCCCAAATCCAACAATCAATGACAAAGGCCCTTATTCATCAAGCGATAGCGCCAGGTAGTGTCTGACCAGCGCCAGGTAGCGGCAGCTAACGGCGACTACCGACTCAAGTACGCCCGGCGGCGGTCACAATGACGCATTTATCAAGCAAAATGAGGCTAGCGCCGGCGAGAGCGACGGCTAGCGCGGCATTCATCATGAAGCCGCCTGGACCGAACAGCGCCGCTGCAAATTCCCTCACAGCGCCAGGTATGAGCTGTCGCTCCCTGGCGATGTCCAATGCATTTCAATGGAGCAATCTATAATTATTCATAATTAATTGGTATTAGTTTTTTTTTTTATTTTTTTAATGTCAAAAAATCGGAGAACACTTCTGCAATGTTAGGATTTATTTTTAAGTAAAAAAAAAATAAAAAAAAATATGTGCAGAATTGATCTAACAGGTCTGAGATTAATGTATTCATATTACAAAATGATTCTAAAAACATGTATAATGTTACATTCAAAAAATGTGGTTGTTTAGGGGTTAAAAACTAGTTAATACACATCGCCGCCAGCGCTCTGGGGTTTAAACAAGGAATGGACAGCGACAGCACATTCGGAGCGTGATTTGTTGATGAATATGAAGCTAGCCGTTCGCTCTGGCCATTCGTTGTCAGGCGCTCACATACAACGCTGGACCTGTGAAACAGCGACCCCCCAGCCCGTATTCAACATTACCGCACACCGACTGAGTCGCTGTCATCAAGCTAATGCCGGCCAAGCACAGCGAATACTGGCTGGCGCTGAAAAAATCACGCTACAGTCGCTCATCTGTCGCTACCTGGCGCTATTAATGAATCGGCCTCATAATCAAGGAGAAAAGGCCAAATTACATTACATGACATGAACACTTTCATTGTCTACCTGGAGTGATTCAGCAACTGAATGTACATTTTCAACTGTTGCTGAATCACCTCCAAGGTAGACAATGAAAATGAATGGCAGTTTTCTGCCCTAAAAAGTGGTGCTGAATTGACCACAAATAAGTGCTACTGAGGACACAAAGAGAGCACTTGTCTGCTTTTATTATATACTGAGCATTTAAAGGGGTTTTAACCTCATAACCGTCCTAGTGAAATAGAAAACATTTCCAAAATGTCCAAAAATGTGTCTTCATGAGCAGGGGCGGCGCCAGACACACAGTGCAGCGTGTGGAGTCCTGGCCGTAAGGATCAGCATTCTGCTTAACCAAAACTAAAAGCTCCTTGGGGTGAAATCATTAGGAGGTTGAAGAGCTGCCTGTAGCTAATTTTGAAGCTCTTGAAACAGACATCAGGATGGTGACAATGGGCTGATACAGCGGATCTGGATGTCTCTAAGTATAACACTGTTGCATCAACAAATTGAAGACCCCAACAAAAAAGTCCCGACCTGAAGTTTCCGAGACTGATAAATAATCCATGACCTTCAATTTCCTCTCTGGAAACGGGCCATTAGAGGTGGGAAGAGGTGGCAAATTGTTTTGTTCAGATCGTTGCTCTGCTAGAATTGAGTTTCATAGAAATGCTGTACTTGAAACTGGAACGTGGCATCTGTAGGTGCATGCCTCGCTGTGTTGGAAAATGGAAAAATGTGTGTTCTGCTCCTTTAAATGCTGATTAGTAGCTGATCTAATGCTCGCTAGAGCTAAACGGAAAGTTCTAATGACAATTTTCTCTAATCCTACCTTCACCACGTCACACTGCATAAGCTGGCCACATATCTTACAGTCTGCGCCATCCTCATCTTACTAAGCAGTAGAAGCCTCCCATGGGAAGGAGAATGGGGTCATGTGCAGGTCTGTTTCCATAGATCATCTCTTATTGCACCTTTCCCCATAGGGCACCACTTCCCATTATCCAATTATCTCAATCTCAGTATCAATCTACAAACAATTCAACTGCCCAGAAAGGTGGAGGTCCACTTTCAAAAGAAATTGCTACTGTAGGTTCTCCACGTGGCCCAAATGCTCAAGCTCTTTTGCCAGCAATGTCCTTATGAAAGTGTTAAAAGGTCCTACTTATTTAGGTAAGATTAGTCATCACCTTCTTGGGGGTACTTGGTTGTAACAGCTTGTCCCTAGGGGGTACTTGGCTTAAAAAGGTTGAGAACCACTCTTCTAAGGAACCAGGAAGACTCAGCACATGTCTAGGCAGGCCCCTCTTTTACACCTCCCCGCATGGGTGACACCTAGTGGCCTTTTTGCATTTTTCAGTACCACACCTTGGATAGGGTGTAATGAATGGAGAGTGCGTGGCAGTGTTCATGTTACTGATGACGCCAGCCAGACATGGAACCAATGTTAAATGGAGTTCAAACCCAGGGCAGTGCGAAATGCGATTCAGCAATCAGGTGAGTTGCTGATCACTGGACTAGGACCGATTAGCTGCAGGAGAAAAAAAAGTGAGAACCCCATTTAATCATTGAGTATTTAATCAATAACAATCTGCAAACCCAACCTGAGGACCTTGGTCGATTCCCTCTCTCTGGTTTATCCCGATTTGGGATGCTCCACTGTGTGAGACCCCAGCAATCGCTGCATTCACTTACCTAGCTGCCAATCCCACAGCTTATGCATGGGCCACTTGCCCTATACCTTTAGCTAGGTGCCTACCCGTGCCAGGAATTGGTGGATGGTCCCAGCTAGAGGCAAATGGAAATGTAGTTGACAGCACAGCGAAGAGAAGCTAAATAAGTTTTGAGTAACTTTATTATTGTTGTTATTATTATTATTATTGTTATTATTAACAATGTTAAAGTGGGATATTGTTAATTGGGATACTTATTATTATTATAATAATAATATATAAATATATAAAAATATAATTTGTGTATAACCCCAAAAATTCACCATATACTATCCTCCATATTGGATTCTACAGCAGGTAAGTTAGCTTTGTTTTTTATGAATTGCCTGGACAGGCATTTCTAAGCTAACAATAAAGTATTTCAAATGTTCAACTTTTACTTGAGAAAACACGATGACCCCAGACTGGAATCATGTGTTCTGATTGTTTTACAGTTACAGTAATGGCTCTAAAACAGGACGCAGACGCCATATTTCATTTGACAGAAGAGCTGGCCTCAGGTCTTGTTCTTGATTGATTTCATTTAGCTCCTGTTAATTCTGATATAAATGTCACCATAAAAAAATATGTTTTTTTTCTCTGTGTTCTCATTCAATTGAATAAGACCTGAGGGAAGGACAAAGGCTGCAGCCTAAACATATCGGGGTCAGGGGTATAATAGGATAATATTAGTCATTACTGGAGCCCGCTTCTAGACCTCTGCGTTACGGTAACGGAAAATGAAAGAGTACGTCTAATGGAAGCAGTTACCAATTAGCTCCATTAGCGCTCACATATATCACAGACAAAAAGCCTGATTCTAAGCCTTTCGGGTTTTGCACGGAAGCAAACTCACATACGGGGTATTTGAGAACGCTCGTATTATTCTCAGCCGCATCCGAGATTTTCTCGGCCAGCCGCATGTTGCAGCAGAGTCCTCTGTTTTCGATGCTCTGTGGTCATCTATCTTGCATGATATGGTTTTACTGTTTTTTTTCTGTAGCTGCACCCCACCTTTGGGGTGTCCCATGTTTGTATGCATTCACATTTTACAAAGCTGGTTTACGAAGGGTTAAGCATGTTGGATTTCCTGAATACACCACACTGCATCATTTTCTTGAGTAACGTTGGCCTTTATTAGTTAAAGTGGTCCAAAACCCACGACCCTAGAATCTATCAGATTAGTGGGCAACTTATCTATGGACCAGCCACTTATCTGGGACGTTCCAGCAGAAAAATTGCCTCACCTGGAGCCTGTTCCATCATTTGAGGTCTGACCAATGCTGCATTATCTGGGTGTGTATGGAAGCCGTCGGCCCCTGTGCATTCAGGTGGTCCGTCACCTCCATTACCAACATCCTCTAGGTGTGTGTGTCGGGCTTGAAGTCGTAGCGCTTGGTCGTAAAAGTCTGCAATGGCAAAAAACAATAAAAAGGTCACTTTACTGTAGGTGCAATCGCAGGCAAATTCTGTAAAATTACGAAAGCGAGAACGTAGGAACTTGTTTATGCGAGCTGTAATAAAAGAGTTCTCATGTATACAAGCCGAAGAGTTCCGGAAAACAGTAAACCTTCACAAAAAAAGACAATAGGGAACAGCGCTGGGACTAAAAACGGCTAAAATGCAGGAATGTGTGCGAGAGACGCTTAAAATCAGGTTTATTAAGTTGGTACAGTACATATCACACAGCCATTTAACACAGAAAGATTGGATGCCTATGCACATGGCTGACCTTTGGGGTGTAAAAGCTGTGCAATCGTACAGGGGGGCATTTCATTAACTATGATAGGGGCTCCAGGATAAGCTATTCAGATTTAAATCTTTGAGTTGAGTAGCTATGAACTGGGTAGTTTAATACCCATGTAAACTAGACCGAAATCCAAGTGAGTGAAAATACTAGGTTTTTGTCCGCTTTAAAGTGCTGTTGTGTGAAACCTAAATGGGGCTGGAACGTGACACACCGTGATGTGGGTAATCCACAGTGTCAGACTGGGGTGCCATACAACCTTAATATCACCCCCTATGGAAAACTACCGCATGATCCAAGTTTTAGCTTAAAACTAAAAAATGGCTGACCATGCTGTACCGCATGCTCAGGCAAATCAAGGCTCTCAGAATAGGAAGCCGATTTGGAGACGACAGCCCACCAGGGGTTTCACCTGTTCCCCAGTAGGCCATTTGGAGTTAGGGGGGCTAAGACTAAAATAGAAAAGTCTGAGCCCATTGTTCCCTTAGGCCCCCAACTTAAACCGGACCTTCAGCATAATCTAATGAAAAGCCCAAACTCTTAAAAAACTATTCCCCAGCATCTAAAATTAATATATTTTGAGTTTTTAGTCACTTATTAATATTTCCCCCACTGGGCTACAACTCTGTTCAGGACTCTAGGATACGAGGGCCGCCATCTTGACTCAGAAGCATCACACAAAGTGAGAAGAGGAGAGCGGGATAAAGCACAGGTTATAGCTGTGCTTTGCACAGACAGCGCAGAGCTGGGGTCAGGGAAAGGACAGCAATCCCAGAATTCAGAGTGACACAGTCAGAAGACACTTCCTGTTTGCAGGCTGCCTGTTGCTCCATGAGCCGCCATCTTGGATGTTTAAAGGCTCATAACATGCAGTAGATGCAGGTAGGATGATTTTTAATGTAGGCAATCTGTATGTACAGGGTGTGGGAAACATATAAGATATGCTCTTATTCAGGGTGAAGGTCCGCTTTAACTCTTAAGAAAGTTAAGCCGGGCTGCTATCATCAGGCAAATCAGGGTCCTCGGACTAGAGAGCTCATTTGGAGATAGGAGGCCATCAGGGGATTCCCATATTCCGTCAGTGGGTCAGTCTGAGGCAGGGGGCTAAAACAGAAATGGCTAACCGTGTTGTTCCATAGTCCCTCAGCAGACAAAGCACCAGGGCCGCTAGCACCATGCAAATTAGGATGCTCAGGATAAGGAGGATAAGGAACCCCTGTTCCCCAGCAGGCCAGTATGAGCCACATTTTAGCTATTCCTCCTTGCCTGCTGTAGGTTTAGTGTGTGGGTGCTTCATTATGCATTCAGACTTGTTACAAAATGGTATAAGCTTTAATTAATGAGAAATTTAAGCCCACGAGGCAGGGAAAATACTTCCTATTATCCATCAACGTATTAAAATTTTCAATAAAATCATTCATGGAAAAATATTTAATTCATCTCTCTCTGAAGTCACTAAGGCAATGGGGTTTGAATGAACAAAATGCTCTTTAAACATGAGTCTCTCTCTGGGTTTGAAGTGTATTTATTGCCCCTCTGAGAGCCACCACGGTGTATTGATGCCTCTGGCTCCCCGGGAGTAAATGGCTCCAGCAGCCATCTGCCATTCCTTGTGCCTGCGGGTGGCTAATGTTCTGTATGTTCTGCCGTTATGAAGATTTGACAGCAACATTTTGTTTTTCTATTTGTAATGGTGCTTTGAAGCTGGATGCCTGCCCAAAAGCAAACAAATCCAGTGTTGGAAGAATACGACTAGGGTAAATAGAAGGGACCCAGAAGTTTAGGCTTGAGAGAAATGCAGTGAAGCTTTTCTAGGTCTAGGAAGGAGGATGGGCAGGCTGTCGTGTGGCAGGTAGAGTTGATTAGGTCTAGGAAGGAGGATGGAGGTTCAGGAAACCAAGTTCCTTGGAACCATTCTATCTGTAAGTCTTTGGGCTGGGAGAGCAAGCTGGTCCCCACTGCTATGAGTCTGGGGGGGGGGGCATCCAGAATGCTGGACAAAACCCCCTAGAACTCCTGTAATCCTTACCTCCACTTCCCCCGGTGGTACAGTGCCGCAGTTGACTACCAGTGCACACGTGAGCCTCGGGGCGGCCAATCTAGCTGTATTCCCGACAGATGATCTAGGCTAAGGTAAGGATTATGGCCGTTATGGGGGGTTATGTGCAGGGGGGGCACCAGAAATCTAGATGCCCCCTCCCAGACTGCCTTATAGTGGCAGGACCCCAGCCTGTCTTGTTGGTGCCATTTAAGAAGGGCCACAAGACACTATTGTTTCTACGACAGCTTAAGAAATGTGATGTTTCACACAATCTCATGACCTTGTTCCTCAGCGCTGTCATTGGGCCTACCCTGTGCTTCTCCATCACAGTATGGTTTGCAGGCGCTACCACTAGGAACATCATGAAGTTGCAAAGACTAGTTAGATCAGCTGAGAGAATAATCAGTTCCACCCTCCCCTCGCTTCATGATCTCTTTATCGCTTAGGTTAGGAGTAGAGCAATTAAGATCATTAAGGTCCCTGCACATCCAGGTTGCTCTCTCTTAACCTGCTTCCATCTGATGTAAGTCACACCAGCTAGGACTACTAGACTCCAAAAAGAGTTTTTCGATCGGACATCTGGGGATAGTGGCAGTCACTCTGATATCAAGGTGTGTTGTATATTGTTTACTTGTATTCCTGGTATTAACAACTGCTATAGTAAATTGTGTACTGCTGGTAGTTGCATACTTCTCGTACTTGTGTTACTGTGTCTTGCTTACCAACTGTTTGTTTAACCCTCCCTCCCTTTTTCCAATTGCCTCAAGCCAAAGGAAATTCCTCCTATGTATGAGGAACTGCATGCTCGGAATGAGAATATGTCCAAGATGGGGACATGACTGGAGATTGAGGAAGAGAGTGAGGTTGGAATACCAATACAACACAAGCTATTGCACCTTTATATCAGACTGATGTACCTGGAGCATAGAGGTAGGGATAGGAAGTGGGAGCTAAAAGCAGCAGCCCAGCTGGTTCCACAGCAGTGCGGCCCATCAGAAATTTTCCTATGGCCAGTACGCCTCTGGTAGCAGCCAAACTCAGCCAACACAGCCATCCAAAGTGCCACTTCACAGAGATCCTGGGAGGAGGAAGGGATACTGAGTATACACAGAAGGTTGGGGTGGAGAGGAATTAGGAAGCCACCTACTTTGTTAGTCATTCCAAAGTGCCACTTGAAGAGGAGTACAGTAAATGGGAGCAACCGGAAGTTTAGGTTTGAGAGAAATGAAGTGACGCTACTGGGAAGAAGAATGAGTAGGCCATGGTGTGGTAGGTGGAGTTGAGGAACTGCAAATGCCCGAATGAGAATATGTCTGAGATGTGGGCATGACTGGAGAGTGAGGGAAGTCGTGTGGTTGGAATTCCAATGCCGATAGACTCCATTGACTTAGGAGGGGTATTATTCTGAGACCTGCCACTGCCAACACCACTCAGGGGAGGGAGCTGCCTCTGCATGCAGGATCAGAAGTAATAGATTTTTAAGGATTTTATTTCAGTTCTCCTTGCTGCAAACAAAAGACATCATTCAGAGCCATCTAACCACAATTCAAGGTGCCGAGAAAGTGTAGGGATATTGGCTTTGCACAGAAGGATAGGACAGGGAGGGATAGCGGAGCTCTGCCCGTGCCAGGATCTACCTGCTCAAGGAAGTTCTGGTCAAGGAAAGTAAGAGCCAGGAAATAGTAAGCAACCAGATGGCTAGGAGGAGTTAGGTCTAGGAAGGAGGATGAGCAGACCATGGGAGGAAAACTGCAGGGAGCCCACATCTGCTGTAACCATCACCAGGGATGGGCTTATCATTGTTGGGGCCCCATGCAAATTTTTTTCTGGGGGCCTGAATCAAAGACATTTTTTTGCAGATGCTTCTAATGTGCTTTCTGCAGAGCTGGGGGTCCCATGCAATTGCATAGGTTGCGTGGTGGTTAAGCCACTGGCCATGACCAAGGGAGTAATAACGTGAGATGAAGTGAGGGCATTTTTCCCTGATGAGTTTGGCCCCAGCAGTGACACTACCAACACCAGACACAAGACACGAAACATCATGATGATAGACAAGCTTAGCATTAGCTCTCTAATCCCTGTAGAACCTTTTAAAGTGGACCAAAACCCAAGATTCTTGCCCTTGTATAAAACCTGTGTGAAATGCTGTGTGGAACGCCCCAGGTCGCCCAATCTCACTCACCCTTCCCTGCTCCTACGGCGTATGTGCAGCCCTCTCGTCCAATCAGCACACTCAGATCCGTTAGCTTTAGACAAGCTATTAGACGAAGGGGTGGGAGCGGATCGAGCATGTTGATCGGACCAGAGGGCTGCACATGTGGCGCATCCCCCGCTACCTTCTAACAGGTAGCATGCCCGTGCCAGCCATTCACAAATGCCTGGTGCAGGATGCGCCCTGCTAAAGAAATAGCGGGAATGTGGCCGTAGCTCGCACATGCGCTGTTGGACCGGAAAAGAAGCTGAGTTTCCGGGTGACCTAGTGGGTTCACACAGCGGGGCATCCCAATTCTGGATGCCACGGGGGTAGGGAATCCAGCGGCCCTGGAATCTATAAGACCTAGAATCGGGATACCCCGCTGTGTGAAACCCCCCAGGTCGCCCGGGGTTGTTGTGGCCTATCCACCCTGATGGGGTGTGGGTTTTGGTCCTCTTTAAAAGACCATTTATAGTAGTGGCTTTAGCAGAAGAGACAGAGGAAGTTTTATTGACCTGCAGCTGTTGTGGTAGATCAGAGAAGTTAGGGCTGTTTTATATAAAGCTGAAGCTTTACAGTACAGGACCCAGAGGGGGCGAGACTCTGGCAATAAGCAGCCAGCTTAAGTGCCATTAACTCATATCAGGTAAGTGGCATGTGATTCCACTTTATTCCGCCGAGGCCACAGATCCTATAAACAGGAAGCGTTTTGACGCGGATCGCAATGGCTGCCAGTAATGAATGTCTGCTCGACTGTCCCCGGAGCCGAATCTGCCGTGAGCGGAAAATCAAACACCATGCCGGCAGCAGAAATCAAGAGAGATGGCGGCTCGGGCTTATTGGCCAAGAGCCGGATAGGTGCCGAGCATGCCAGGAAGGATAAACTGTTCTCAATGCTTACCTCGGGTTACTTACCATCACTTCCTGCTATAGCCAGCCTAATGCCTAAAGATTCTTTTTACTTTTTTTTTTTAATGTAAAGGAATTCTGGATAAGAGAAAAGCAAACTGCTACTAAAACTATGGCTGGATGTCAGCGCCCCAGGTAGGCAGGGCTATACTTACCATTAGGCAACCCTAGGCCTGTGCCTAGGGTTGCCACTTGCAGGGGGAGAGCTATGGAGTGTGCTGCTACTTCTATAGTTATATAATACATTTATGTTTTATAAAAAAAACCCTTGCTGACACCAGGATGCCCCCCTCATGACTCCGCGATGCCCCCTTCCCCTGCCCCTCATCCAAAGAGAGATGCAGTGGGTGTGTGCAAGGGGTTAAAAGCAGTCTGCAGCCGGAGCCCCTCTCAGCTATTAACAGGACCTGATTTCCCTGCTTCAGGGCTCTGATCATGTGACTTCTGTGTGTCAGCCTGGGAAGACTGTAAAAAGTATAGGGCTCTGCATTTAACCCCCTGCACCCCTCCCACACACAATGTTTATTTAAAGTGGACCAAAACTCAGCGTAATCGGCCCGGGAATGATCGATTCCTTCCCCCTGGGGCATGTAAAATCGGGATGCCCTGCTGTATGAAACCCCCCAGGTCACCCCATACACTTACCTTGCTTCCCAGACCAAAGGTGCATGCGTGAGCTGCGGCCGCTTCCCTGTTATCTCTCTAGCAGGGTGCGTGCCAGCATCAGGCATTTGTCAATGGCCGGCGCGGGCATGCTCCCTGTTGGAGGGAAGCGGGGGGTGTTGCTGTCAGCACGCTTGGAGCTGCTGGCCTTAGACGCTGGCTTGGATGGCGTGATGTCAGCGGCTCCGAGCACGCTGATTGGAGGAGCGGCTGCATATGTGCCGTAGGACCGGGAAGTCGTGGTGCCCCAGGGGAAAGGACCAAAACCCAGGATAGTCTTAGCTCGTCGTTTAAGGCTTTGTCTAAGAGCAGCGGCTCCGAGCGAGCTGAGGGCCGCATCCCCTGCTTCCTTCTAACAGGAAGCGCGCCCGCACCGGCCATTCACAAATTCCTGGCGTGGGCACGCAGGGATAGCGGGGATGCGGCTGTGGCTTGCGTATGCGCCGTTGGACTGGGAAACGCGGTAAGTGAATGGGGTGATCTAGGGGGTTTTACACAACGGGGCATCCTGATTTTGAGCCGATCGGCGTGGGTTTTGGTCCACTTTGAAACAATATAAACACTTTAAATAGGCAAAATCAGTATTTATTAATGCAAATCTGCATGTTACACCTCAAAGAGGGGCAAAGGAGACAGGGGGACATGGGCTCAAAAGAGGGACTGTGCCTCCAAATCAGGGACACCATGCTTCTGGAGGCCTCACTGTACATTCCCTTAGGGCCCTGTATGTTGGGTATATGCAGCAGGGGATCATGGGTAACTCGCCAGTAATTTTATTGAAACAGAACCTTTCTTTTTCATGACTCCTCAGCACTTTTTGGTGAGAATCAGCTGGAACAAATCTATTAGGAATTTTCATTCCTTGGATGTTAGAGATTTAATGTAGTTGCTGACAGTTGCTGACAGCCTCATAAATATCCCCATTACTGCAGTGTTATGGACAGATCCGTGACCCCTGAATGATAAATCCATTTTCTGCTAGAGAATGGCCCTGAACATGTGTCGGGAACAATGCGAAAGCCTCAAGGAGAGCCGCCGAGATTTATAGCCTCTGCTGTATATTGTAGACACTAATGGAATTCCATGGTGAAGGGTTAAAAGAGGATCCATGCAGTACCCTAAAGAAGACCTCAATTCCTCCCCAGTCCATTGCCACAGATGGGCAGGCTGATTCATTACTAGCGCCAGGTATCGGCAGACGAGCGCCTGTACAGAGGCGCTAAGAGCGACCGCTAGTATACGGTATAACAGAGCCCTCAGTCGCTGTAGTAACCTGGCCGGCACTGATGAATGAGGTGTATGTTGGACGTTCTACCACCAGTACAGCGTTGCAGCGAGTGAAAGGTAGCTCCAGCTTATTGTGACCGACTCTTAGCTATTCACACCATATTCAGCAAAAAACAGACACACACAGCATCGGCGCTCTGGATCTGGTCGCTATAGCATAGAGAGCCAGACGCTGTGTGATTAAAGTCTGTTTTTGATCACATATCCACCAGTAACAAAGCGAAAACACATGGAACGACATTGTTGTAACATTGTGACATTAACACTTTAATGCCAGACCTGTAAAGACAATTCTGCATATAAATATAAAAAAATCTAAAAAGTTTTCAAAAATGACTCTTTCTAGGCGAGGAGAGGTCACACAATGATTTGAGAGAAAAAAAAATATTAATAACAAAAAGAAGAAGAAAAGGAACGTCCATTGAAATGTATGGGAGAGCAACAGGTAACGACAGGTAATACCTGGCGCTCTGGAAGCCAGAGCGCCGGCGCTATACTATGCTGCCTGTAATGACAAATCGTACACTAAATGGCGCTGTTAGAGTCGCTCACCAGAAATATATATTGCGTACAGCGCGCCAGACGCTGCCTGTCGCTACGAGGCACTACCTGCCGCTATCCCTTGATGAATAAATTCTTGTAGATTCGAGCCTCTGCAGTTTGGATTATGAATGACACTTTGGTCAGCCAATTACTGCTGCTACAGTGATTGGGTGACAAAAGAATCACCCATGATCCCCTGTTGCCGAGATTGCTGGATATGGCTTATGAGTAGGGACTGGGCTGCTCTTAGTGATGAGGTTAGTCCTTCTGAGCCAAATCAGGGTTTCCTGCTGCAACATCAAAGACCCAGTGGGGCCACTTTTAACGGTCCTGAATATTTACATAGAAAACCTGCACAAAAATGGACTTGGTTCAGTACCATCCAAGTCAAATGCACATATAGGCAAGAGTGTGCCAATTAAAGCGTCCCAAATACACAATATACTAAACAAAACACCTTGTGGCCCAGTGCACCTCAAGAACAGGCACTAAGCAAAAAAAGGCACCACTCCTACTCAATTAATAAACCGACATCATCACTAATTATAAACAGTAGTTTAATTCATCAGAAAACCTCATTAAAAAGACACAAAATACATTAATCATCACAAACATTTAAAAAAGACATACCAATACACAGCCCAACCCAGCAAGAGAAACCCAATTAATCCTAACCATTTGTGCTAGTCACAATCTTAACATCACATGTATACATCCATATTAATTTTTCTAAAGTACCTATGTGCAATATTAAAGTGCTATACATGAATGTGCAAAAATATAAAAAAAACTAACAAGGAAATAATCACCTCAGTGAAAAATGGATTAACCTCCTGCTGAGCGAGACAATCAATCACCCACGCGTTCCGTGACGGACTGTCACTTCCTCAAGGTGCCACTTCACAAATGCTGCCCATGCTCCCACTAAATAGGTTGGGAATGCACGCCAGCATGTGCCCACCCCCGGCGCGCGACAGCCCCGGCCGGCGGCTGCACTCACGCCGTAAGCGGAACCCGGAAAGCGCCCGCGCCAAACCCCGCCCACCCACAAATGACGTTGTGACCGTGCCCCCGCCCGTCCCCCAGACCGCCCCCAGCAGCACGCCCCACACCGCAGCGCTGTATACCAGCGCGCAGTCATGGCAACGGGCACAGGGATGAGGGGGGCGGGCGAGGGCAGGGCCACCGCCGCAGTGACCGAGCAATAGATGAATGTCAGCTCGTTGGAGAGCAGAGGCAGCATCGAAGTCCCCACTCTAAATCGTTCCAAATCCCATGAACAAACAACAATTATATATAAAACCACAAATCAAATATACATGTTTTCTTTAAGTAATAGATACAAGAAGATATACATATATAATATACCTCAAACCAAATCAATAACATGGCTTTCAGCTACAATATATTTACAACTAAAGTATTCACATATCCAAAAGAAAATAGAATGAGAGGGACATATCAATTGTGCACAACAATATTATTGAAGTTTAAAGGATATTCATGCCTAAGGGTATCCCTGACCAGCTCCTATATTAATAATATACAACATACTGACAATAAAAATAAAAATAATAATAATCAAAAACCTAGTGTCAATCAATAATAATGATAACAAGTGCTAACACAATACCCCTCCTGAATATTTACAGTGGACTTTAACTATCCTGGGTTTTTGTCCTTTCCCCGGGGGGAACCCCGATCGGTGGTGCCCCGCTGTGTGAAACCCCCCAGACTGCCGTTGCCAACTCACCTCTTCCCGGTCCTATGGCGCATTCGCCGCCGCTCATCCAATCAGCACGCTCCACTTTAAAGCGGACCAAAACCCACATTTTTAAACCAGACCAGCATCATTTATTGAAAAACTCAAACCCTTGAAAATCTATTCCCCTGCATCTAAAATAATATATTTTGCCTCAGAGGCATCATATACTGAGGAGAGAAGAGGGGGCAAAAGTCCAGGGTGTGGGGTTATAGCTGGGCCGCCATCTTGGCATCTTGGATGTTTGAACTCAAAAAATGATTTTTAATGTGGGGAATCTGTATTTACAGGGTGGGGGAAAAATAAAAGATGCTCTTTTTCAGGGTGAAGGTCCGCTTTAACTAGCATCCCCTAAATTCCCCTACGAAAAGTACCATTTGCCAATTTTCTCTGCACCTGCTTCACTCTAGTCCAAGATTTTGGCGCCTGTTTTAGCTGTAAAGCTCCGCCTCCTCCATTCATAGTTACTGTTGTGTGTGACAATGATGTCATCGCCACACCTGTGCAATGACTGATCACCTGCCATCTTACACTGAGGGGGAGCAAAACAATCAGTGTTCCAGGACAATTTAAAAAGTGAAAATATCCATTTCTAGTTCTACACCCTAAAAAGGAAGTAACAGCAGGGGCTTTGGCCAAATGTATTTCACAGGTTCATTGGGTTTTTGTCCGCTTTAAAATGTCCGAAGGCCTACTTAGAGCTTTAACCTCCCGGGCATCCCAATTTAGGATGCCTGTTCAATAAATGCTGAAAGGAAGTCTGAGCTAGGTATCCGCTGCTGGATCATTATACAGAGATACAGCACCGTGATGTTAGGGACACCAGTCATACAAAACAAGTCGATATTCTTGTTATACTAAACTGATTTTTATCTTAGCCATTATTTACTGAGGATTACAAATATATTTTTGATATGTGAAAAATGGTAAAGTTTATGGAACACCACCGTGAAAATATGATAAAGATAAATGCTAACAATATCATTTCACTGCCATAGTCGCCGAGAACGCATTGTTCCCTTTCCAGAGGCTGCCCGGAATGTCCCAATAAAAGGAAAAGGACAAATCTTTATATACTTTGATGTTACACTTACTCGAAGCTTATCAGTAATTATATGCCGCACGTAAATATCCCCAATTTATTATCCAGATTTATTCCAGCAAATCAATGCGAGCTGATGGTAACGCGACAGGCTAATGTATCAATGTTCTCATGTCACTTTTATAGACTATTGGGAAACCGATACAACTTCCAGTATATCCTCTGCCACTCTGCCCATCCATCTATCCTGAACATTTGGCATTTATTCATCTATGCGCCCGACCACTATCCATCCATCCCTCCATACGTCCATTTACCCAGCCAACTATCCATTGATTATATTCAACAAACTGGGCAATGGAACAGCACATTCATCTTATCAGCCAGCCAATCCATCTATTTGGAATAGTTAACTATCTGTCTTTATTTACAGGGCGCTATTATCTTCTGTAGCGCTGTACAAAGTGATTGCCAACAGGGTAAAAGATAGAGTAGACAGAATATTACAGGCATTACAGATTCAATCTATCTATCCAGTCATCTAGACAATTTTATTTCCAATTTTATAACCCCCATCACCTGTCTATGCAGTCAGCAATCACTTTTATCCAAAGAACTGGCAATACTCAACTTCTGTCCCCCATCTACCGTCACTTACAGTATGTATCCCACCCATCCAATATCTCTCCACCCACCAATCTATTCCCTGCCTATCTCATATCTGTATTTTTATCTATCTATCTATCTATCTATCTATCTATTTATTTATCACATATCTATTGATTTATCTATTTATCCAGCTATCTATCGATCTATCTATCTGATATAATATATATATATATATATATATATATATATATATATATATATATATATATTATCTATCTATCTGTCTATCTATCTCATATCTATCTATCTATCTTTCTATCTATCTATCTATCTATCAAATATCTATTGATTTATCTATTTATCCAGCTATCTATCCTCTATCTATCTATCTATCTATCTATCTATCTATCTATCTATTCATCACATATCTATTGATGTATCTATTTATCCAGCTATCTATCCCCTATTTATCTATCTATCTATCTATCTCATATCTATCTATTCATCACATATCTATTAATGTATCTATTTATCCAGCTATCTTTCACATATCCATCTATCTATTGTCAGGATCGGGGTTGCTAACGGCAATGACAGAATCCGGAAACAGTTCTTAGGTGAAATAATAAGCGCTTTATTGAAGACGACCCAGGCCCAGCAACCTGTGCGGCTCAGTGGCCTGGAAGGAGGGGAATGGCAGGTAGCTTGGTAGTGGGACCTGCCGTTTTCCTCCCTGCAGGCCAGAAAAAATCCACAACTTAAAGATTGGCCTCAGTGTTCTAAGAGCACTGAAGCTAACAACCTCCTGGACTTCTTATTTCACCTAGCATTCTGGGTAAATATACACCCCCTCCAGCATATAGCTAACTGCATGCCTACCCTATCTATCTTTCAATCACATATTTAATTATCTGTTTCTCTATTTATCTACTATCTATCTATTTATCCATCCGGCTATATATCATCTATCTATCTATCTATCTATCTATCTATCTATCTATCTGGCTATATATAATCTATCTATCTATCTATCTATCTATCTATCTATCTATCTATTTATCTATTCATCTGGCTTTATATCATCCATCTATCAATCACATATTTCGTTATCTGTTTCTCTATTTATTATCTATCTATCTATCTATCTATCTATCTATCTATCTGGCTATATTTCATCTATCTATCTATCTATCTATCACATATTTAATTATCTGTTTCTCTATGTATCCTCTATTTAACTATTTATCCATCCGGCTATATATCATCTATCTATCTATTACACATTTAATTATCTGTTTCTCTATTTATCTATCGATCTATTTATCCATCCTGCTATATATCATCTATCTATCAATCAATCACATATTAAATTATCTGTTTCTCTATTTATTTATCATCTATCTATCTATCACATATTTAATTATCTGTTTCTCTATTTATCATCTATCTATCTATCTATCTATCTATCTATCTATCTATCTAACTGGCTATATATCATCTATCTATCTCTCTATCACACATTTAATTATCTGTTTATCTATCTATCTATCTATCTATCTATCTGGCTATATATCATCTATCTATCTATCTATCTATCTATCTATCTTTCAATCACATATTTAATTATCTGTTTCTCTATGTATCCTCTATCTATCTATCTATCTATCTATCTATCTATCCATTCATTACATTTACCTGTCTATCACATATCTATCAAAGAGCAATCAATGAATCTCTGTATTTCTCAAAGCAGCAGCTGGCGTGGTCAGACATGGCAAGGTTGGCAACAGGGCTCAACATCTGTTCAAAAGGCTGGAAACAGCACACACACTGAACAATCCGATCAGCGTTATGCTACTTCTTGGAGGGGGGTTGGGACATATCTGCCCTCCAATCAGCTGTTGCGTGGGCTGCAATGTTCCTGATTGTCAGTTGGTAAAAACGGGATTTGGGACCCCACTTTTAGTTCTTGCCAGTGCCACAATTTCCATCTACCTTATCCGTACAGCCATCTAGTGAGTGCTGCAACTTTACAAACAAACATTATTCCTCCAGCCTTCTATTGGTCCAATCCCTATATTTCACCTTCTTTGTATCCATCCAGTCTTAAAGTGGACCAACAATTAAAAATGACTTAAAGTGGACCAACACCCAGGATTTTGACTATCCTGGGTGTTGGTCCACTTAGGTGGGGCACCCCGATCGGGGGTGCCCCGCTGTGTGAAACCCCCCCAATCGCCACAAAAACTCACCTCTCCCCGCTCCCACGTGACCTCATCCGGCCAATGACAGCGTTCAGAGCCGCTCTGGTATGCGCGTCCAAAGCCGCTTGGACGCGCATACCAGAGCGCTGTCATTGGCTGCGTCTCTCGCTTCCCTCTAACAGGGAGCGCGCCTGCGCCGGCCATTCACAAAACGGCCGGCGCGGGAGCGCGCCCTGCTAGAGGGAAGCGAGAGACGCGGCCGCGTCTCGCGCATGCGCCGTTGGATCGCCGGTAAGGTAAGGATTGTGGGCCTCCTGGGGGGTTCCTCCCCGCGGGACATCCCGATTTCGGATGCCCTGCGGGGAGGGATCTGATCGGTCCGGGAATCTTATAGATTCCCGGGCCGATCCCCCCTGGGTGTTGGTCCACTTTAAACCGGACCAACACAACAAACAGTACTCATATGCATTCCTCTCCAGGGTAATTTAGATTGCTGCACATAAAAAAGAATGTAACCTTTTCTAATTCCTGCTGTGGTAAATTTAAAAACAAAATGCGGGCTCATGCATTTGCAGGCCATCTGCAAACAGGAAGTGCTGCTGGGCTTCCTGTTACTGTGTATTGTCAGTTATGTCAGTTGAATCCAGGCAGTGGCATGGCTCAGATGCAGGGAGAGGAAGCTCCAAAATGGCTGCTACCTTTTTTTTCCAACTGCGCCATGCTGTTGGTCCGGTTTAAAGTGGACCAAAACCCACGACGATCGGCCCGGGAATCTCTAAGATTCCTGGGCCGATCGATTACCTCCCCCTGGAGCATACAAAATCAGGATGCCCCGCTGTGTAAAACCCCCCAGGTCGCCCATAAACTTACTTTTCCAGTCCAACTACGGCCGCATCCCTGCTATCCCTCTAACAGGGCGTGGGCCCGTGCCAGGCATTTGTGAATGACCCGTGCGGGCACACTCCTTGTTAGAGGGTAGGGGGCGTCAGCATGCTCGGAGTCGCTCACCTTATATGCTGACGTGAGCGAATCCAAGAGCACTGATTGGGCGAGAGGACCAGCATGCGCCATAGGCACGGCTACAATTTCCACAGCCTGGTCTTTAATGATTGAAGGCCGAGGACTTGACTAATGTGAGTGGCTGATTGATATTCCTCTCGGATGTTAAATGTCTGCATCAGATTACCTGGCGGCCTTATTAGCTTTCAGCCTCCTAATAAAATAAGAGCTGATTGCAGACAGCAACAACCTCTGGATTCCAGAACAAGGAAGATGATAAGGACATTCTCTGTCCCACAATGCCTTGCTGCACACATCTACAATCTCACCTCATTTTTCACACTACAGCAGTTATGGCGATTGCAAGTAGTGTAATTACTGGAAGGAAGGAAATTGTGCAGAGATTCTTTAAATAATTCAGTGGGTTCATTAGCAAGGGGTGATCCTATGGCTGCCCCGGAATTACTGGCACGGAGGCAATCTTTGGGGATAATCGAATTGTGATAGAAAAATCACTAGAATTGGAAAAGGGCGACAGCTTGCGCCTGATAATTATCCCGGGTCATGTGGCTGAACCTGACTAATGCGCCATGAATTCATTGTGCAACATCAGAATCATCTGGTGTGTAATATTTGTAGGTTGCTGACGCGGCATCTCAGCATCCGCTGCTGGTTCTGCTTCATCCGCTCACCTCTGACCAAGCAATCGCACAGGGGTGTCCTTTGATTAGACTTTATATTTTATTTATGGGTCATGTCTTATTTGTTCCACCGCAGTCACTGGGGTTTGGGATTTAGGCATAGCTGTCAAGTGACCCTAAATGCAGATGATTAAAGGGCCAGTGAAAGTAATGAGGACCTTAAAGTGGAACAAAACCCGACAACGGCCAGCCTGGAATTTAGAAGATGTGTTGGTTTGCACATGAAAACTGTCATGTCGCACAACTTGCATTTTGATTTACCTGGGGTAACTGTTTAATATATGTTTATTTGCATAGGCTAAACAGTGTGCCTTTAATCCCCCTTGTCCCTTCCTGGCTCCCTTAGTCTTGCTCTGATGCAATTAACTCCTCCCTTCTTCTCCTCTCCCTCATCCATTTCTAGTCTGACATGCAGTGCACACCTGCTGCTCCCTTCTGCAGCTACAGTTTTTCTACCTACTGCTTTTGTATGCGTCACATCACAAGTTTCCTGCTGTATTGAACGTACATGCCTGCTGTAAGAAGTTCTGCAGCAAGAGTTTGTGCTGCAATAAAGCTTTTAAAACTTATCCACGTGATCCTTGAGCAGTTGAGTAAGCTATAAGCCTTATGGAGTAAAGAAAACATACATCACAGACACACAGAGGAAACGTGGAGCTGTCTACAGGATTCACATTACCATTTGGTGAGTGGGAAAAAAAACTCAGCCATTAAGAGCTGCCCACCGTGACTGTCATTCAGCAAGTGGCTGTCATTATTTGTAATGGGGAGTGTGCGTTGCTGCATCCCCTGTGTACCCGGCACTCCCGTCCCAGCCATTCAGATAGACTGCGAGGGAAGCGTGCACATGGCCAGGAATGGGGAGCATGCGGCAGCGCACTTCCCATTCAAGGCAATGAGAACCGTGTACTGAATTACGTAGTGGAGAGTGGAAATGTGAGTTTTTAGGGGTGTGTGGTCCCAATTCAGGAAGCCCCAGGGGCAAAGAACAAAACCCAGGAAAGTTTGTTCTGCATTAAAGATTAACAACACACAGGAATTTCACTTTCCCATGTGTTGTTCCTCCATGTGGCGGCATCCTGAATTAAGATGCCCTGCTGTGTGTATTCCCCCAGGTTCCCTGATCAACTTACCTCCCAGCCGCTCCCACGGCACAGACTCGAGCTGAAAGCGAGCACACTGATTGGCCAATCAGCGCACTCACTGTCAATCGGCTCTCGGCTGGACGGCGGCTCCGAAGGGAGCCGAGTGCACCACTAGCTGCATCCCCCACTCACCTTGCAGTCGAAACGTGCCCACCCCGGTCATTCAGAAAGGCAGGGTGTGGGTGTGAGCACGGCTAGAGGTGTGCGGGGATGCAGCAGCAGTGCAGAGAGCTCAGGAGAAGGTAGATCTGGGCATCTGGGGGGTTTCACACTGTGGGGCATTCCCTCCACAGTGTGAAGATAGATGGGCAGAGATATAGATAGATAGATAGATAGATAGATAGATAGATAGATAGGCCCATTTTTTTAGAGAGACACATTTTGGACAGTTATGTTGTGACAGCTTGAAGTGGACCAAAACCTAGGAATTTGACTATCCTGGGTTTTGGTTCTTGCCACCAGAGCACCCTGATCGGAGGTTCCCGATGTGTGAAACCCCCCAGATCCCTGAAGTTAACTCGCCTTTTCAGGATGCCCCACTGTGTTAAACTCCCCAGGTCGCCCCATACACTATTTTGCCTCCCGGTCCATCAGCGTTGGCCGCCGCATCCCCCGCTACCCTCTAACAGGGAGCGTGCCTATGCCGGCCATTTACAAATGCCTGGTGCAGGCACGCACCCTGCTAGAGGGATAGTGGGGATGCGGCCACGGCTCGCACGTGCGTTGAGGGACCGGGAGGTACAATAGTGTATAGTGCGACCTGGGGGGTTTAATACAGTGGGACATCCCGATTTTGAATGCCCTGGGGGGAGAACATCGATCAATTCTCGGGCCGATCACGGTGGGTTTTAGTCCACTTTAACAATGTTGTCGCTGTGAGAAATTAACTTTGTGATTTGTTACCAAATTTGTCCCTCTTAAAAAATGGTCAGCTTAAGATAGATAGATAGATAGATGGGCAAAGGGCTATAAAGAGGAATTGCCGCTCCCATTCCTCAGTAGGAGCTGGCACAGATGAGAGGGGAACAGCCACCCCACCGTCCCTCTTTAACTGGGAATTATTTTCGGGACAGGGCTTATTTTCGGTAAAACACAGTAACTGTTAGCATCATGTTCCTAATAAGAGGTTTGGCCCAATAACATGTACACCAGCACATTATTCTGCATCCTGTATGTAGCACAAACTAGCTTCAGAGAGCAAACTGGTCTCTCACATTATGATATTTGAAAGCAACAGAATAAGAGCACTTCACATTCCCTGTGCTCCTGTGTTCTGGTCCTGCAGACTTTCCTTTACTTCATAATTTTCCTTGTGACCTTGGCTCTTACTCTTTCATTAGAGTTCTGGCTCTATTTACAGTTTATGATCCTTGGCTGCCCACATCTGACCTTTTGCTTTGTTACCCATTGATGAACCATAACTGCCTGCTGTATATGTCCTCAGCCTGTATATCCAGCTCCGAATCTTTGCTTGTGACCCCAAACTCATTGACTCCCCTTACTTGTCCAAGTAGCTCCCTCTCATATTAAGTGGATGAACATCACCAGCGAGTTAGACAAAGGTCAGCAAACTGAACTTGGCTTGATTAATGGACTGTCACATTGGAGCTGCCCCTGACTTTAACCTGATATTTCTTGTGAACCTAAGTTAGCTTGTATCCTATGTGATCAGCCCCTGTGCGGCTGATGTTTCCATTAAACCTGTCGGGTGGGGCCACTCAAATCTCTGCAGCAGCTCCTGCCCATTACCCTCATCAAGACCTCTGCTGAAGTCTGGGACCTGGGTAGGTGGAAGTGTTAATGGCTCAAGCTTTGCCAGGTTAGCCGTGTTAGCTAGAATTGTCAAGAGGTTTACGCAATTGGGTTAGCCAGTATCACCAGTAAGTAAGCCAATACATTCATTAGCCAATGCCACCAGTGAGTTAGCCAACAATTTGCCAATACCACCAGTGAGTTAGCCAATAAAACTAGCCAATGCCACCAGGGAATAAGCCAACAGTTTGCCAGTAACACCAGTGAGTTAGCCAATAAAACTAGCCAATGCCACCAGTGAATAAGCCAACAGTTTGCCAGTAACACCAGTGAGTTAGCCAATAAAACTAGTCAATGCCAGCAGTGAATAAGCCAACAGTTTGCCAGTAACACCAGTGAGTTAGCAAATAAAACTAGCAAATGCCACCAGTGAATAAGCCAACAGTTTGCCAATAACACCAGTGAGTTATCTGATATAACTAGCCAATATCACCAGTGAATAAGCCAACCGTTTGCCAATAACACCAGTCAGTTAGCAAATAAAACTAGCCAAAGCCACCAGTGAATAAGCCAACAGTTTGCCAATAACACCAGTGAGTTATCTGATAAAACTAGCCAATATCACCAGTGAATAAGCCAACAGTTTGCCAATAACACCAGTGAGTTAGCCAATAAAACTAGCCAATACCACCAGTGAGTTAGCAGACAGGGCTAGCCTATATCTTCTTCACTGAGTTGGAAAATACGAGATAGAACAGGGGTTTCCAACCAGTGGCACTTCCCAATAGTGGTAGTGGGCAAGCTACCCCTGAAAGTGAGCCAAACCCCACATTTTTAACCAGCACCCCCTGAATTTCTCCATCCATGAAGAGCAGCTTTTGCCAATTTTTAGTGCTCCTGCTTCACTCTAATCCCAGATAATGGCCCTTGTTTTAGCTGTAAAGCTCCGCCTCCTCCATTCATTGCCATTGTTGTGTGCGGCAATGATGTCATTGCCACACCTATGCAACGACTGATCACCTGTCATCTCACACCAAGGGACAGCAAAAAAAATAGTCATTGCTGCAGTGGCTTTTGCTAGATTTACTGCAGTTTACAGCTAAGACAAGTTATGACACTAGGTGGCGCTGTGACCAATGCTCAACTGTAGTTTCTATACATTTTACTGCTGTGTTGTATTTCCTGTCTTCAGTTGCTCTATGGTACTTCCTCCTTTTTCCCTGTTAGCCACCATGTAAGGTGACAATCTCTTACTGTATTCATGTTCCAGTAAAGCCAGTTTCTGTTATACAACTAATATCTATCTGAATTATGACTCCGCTACACCCAGCACTCACACTCTGCAACAAAAAAAGAACAGTTTTCCAGGATGAAGTGAAAATATTCATTTCTACACCCTAAGAAGGGAATATCGGCAGGGGCTTTGGCCAAATGTAATTCACAAGTTTGGTGGGTTTTGGTTCACTTTAAATAAGATGTTCCAGATGGCCAAGTCAACAAACTGCAGCAGTGGAGCATCTTGGCATGCCAGCATTGCTGGCAGAACTTTTTTTTTGGCCAATATAGGATCTCCACCCTCCTGAGGAAGTCAGGATTAGTGGTGAAAGGGGTGTTACTTGAGAAAAAAAGAAAAGCTCTGGGCGCACAGCGAAATGCGTGAGGCTAGCAGATGCACCCCCCTGGACCTCCTTGACCTAAATCAGGGCAGTATTCTCCTTATTAATGGTCTGTATATCTTACCTCGGTTTCTATTGTGGGACCTTTCTTTCTTTGGGCTTGTTGTGATTCTACACAGGGATATAATGAATATAGTAAGTGGAGGGTCATGTTCCGTTGGGATTGTGACACTGCATTATTGGTAGTTAGTTCATCTAAGCTGGTTGTTTATTTATGCACATTGGCTGATATATATTTATCCATTTTGGACACTTTTCTAGATAATATTTATCAGTATTTCTTTTTGTCCACACGAATCAGATCTTTATCTAGATATTTGTTTGATTTGGGATATTGCTAGGTATTATGAATTGGATGGTATTTATTATTCACTTCTGTTTACATAAATTCAATCCTTATTATTATATTTTTTGCACAAGTCACTTTATTCTATTTCTTAGACCATATAAGGTAGCTGCTATAAGCTGTTGTTTATTTAACTGTGAACATTGGATGTATTAGCATCAGGTCCAGGCGTGGGGTTCTTGTTTTTAAAGTGGATCAAAACCCAGAATTTTGACTATCCTGGGTTTTGGTCCTTGACCCTGGGGCACCTCTATCGCCGAAACCAATACACCTCTTCCCAGTCCTATGGTGCATGCGCGGGCGCTTGTCCAATCAGTACTCGGAGCTGCTGACGTCACGTGATCTAAGTGTCGAGCGCACTGACGGGCGCATCCCCCGCTACCCTCTAACAGAGAATGCTCCGTTGGACCAGGAAAGAAGGCAAGTGTATGGGCGACCTGGGGGTTTCACAAAGCGGGGCATCGCGATTTTGGATGCCCCGGGGGAGGGTTTGGTCAACTTTTTGTGTTAGTGTTGTGTGATGTGGTATATGTTTTTTATTTTCCGCATATCGATCAATACATTTTGGTAATCATACTAAGGAGTGTGTGCCCCATTTCTAGAATTTTTGTGTTTCTATTGAGAAAAAAAGAGGGTGGGAAACCCTAAATTATATGAAAATGTATATCCAATATTGCCAGCAAGTGGGAGGATCTCCTGTGAGCATAGACATCGTAGAAAGTAGCCACAATAAACATTGACACCACTGCATGAAGGGAACCCAATTTAGAGGAAGGGCTACAATTTAAAAAAAAAGAAAAAAATCATAAGTCGGGCTTTAAAGTGGACCAAAATCCAGCGCGATCAGCTCGGGAACCTATAAGATCGATGGCCAAGATCAGGATTCCCCACTATGTGAAACCCCCTAGATCGCCCTGTACACTTAGGTTGCTTCCCGGTCTAATGGCAAATGCGCGAGCTGCATCCCCGCTATCCCTCTAGCAGGGCATGTGCCCATGCCAGGCATTTGTGAATGGCCGGCGCAGGCACGCTCCCTGTTAGAGGGAAGCGGGGAATCTGGCCACCAGCGCGCTCTGAGCCGCTGGCCCTAGACGGTGGCTTAGACCGCGTGACGTCAGCGGCTCAGAGCGTGCTGATTGGACGAGCGGCCGCACATGCACCATAGGACTGGGAAGAGGTGAGTTGGCATCAGCGATCTGGGGGGTTTCACACAGCAGGGCACCCCCGATCTGGGTGCTCTAGGGGGAAAGGACCAAAACCCAGGATAGTCAAAATCCTGGGTTTTGGTCCACTTTAAAAGTTGATTTATACGTTTTTTCTTGGGTTAGATTAGATGCAAAATTGCTCTCATCTGTGTCTGTCTTTTCAGTAAATTCAATTGGTTCCCCCAGCTTAAACACGTACGCCTGGAGACAGGGGCAGGCATCGTGCAGGGCGTCCGCTGTGATTCTTTTATTATAGCACAGATCAACAAATCTATTTCAACTGGCTCTTGGAGCCGCTGACAATCCGGGCCGGTGACTCGGAGGAGTGCGGCCTCATTAGTGAGGGCCATTTCTGTATTCATTACCCTGACGGCCAGCCGAGCTAACTCTAACCATTGTTCAAAGATTTTCCTTTGAATAAAAAACAAACAGAAAAAGCTTTTAATGAAAACCTTTCACGCGGTGTATAAAAGCATCTACTGACAAGCACAGCCCTCCTTGGTGCCTAATGTGCCAGTGTTCCTCCCAAAATAGACGTTTCAGATCCAATGCGTGAGCATGCAGCTAATGTACCGAACTTCCTACTGTATCTGCAGCTTTCCAAAGAGCACCTTTATTTGGCTGCACAACCAAGAAATGAATGTTTGGTTCAGTCACTTTTTATACATTCTATATAATCTGGCCTGTGCCAACCCAAAATGTCTTACCAAACTATTGCAAATAATGTCAGTGAACAGCAATAATGATTGTACAGCTTAGATGGTAAGATGCGCCTCCAACATCTTCCTACATGCAGTGCCTGGAGGACCTCGAGTGCTAGAGTTGGCCATAGAGTTTGCCAAAATAACCAGTGAGTTAGCCAATAAAGTTACCCTAGTAGATAACCAGTCAGTTAGCCAATGTGAGCAATGAATTAGGCTAAAGGTACGACAATGAGTTAGATTATATGATTAACCTATACTACTAGTAAGTTAGTCAGTAGAGTTTTTCTGTATGACCAGAAAGTTGGTCACTAGAGTTTGCCTATATTACCATTGAGTTAGCAAGTAGGGTCTATATCAGCAGCCAGTGGGCAATATCACCAGTGCGTTAGTAGGGGTAGCAATTTTTTATATCACTAAACAGTTAGCCAATAGCGTTAGCCTGTACCAGTAGGTACCAGTAGGTTTGATGATAGGGTTAGCCAATACCACCAGTATCACCATTGAGAGAGTTTGTCAAAACCACTAGTAAGTTAGCCGATGTGGTTAGCCTACAGTAAATCACCATTGAGTTAGCCAGTTTGCTTAGCCTATATCACCACTAACTTAAACTCTAGGCTTAGCCTATATCAACAGTTAGTTAGTAGGCCTAGCCTATATTACAAGTCATTTAGCCAATATCACCAGAAATATTCGATAGGGGTAGCCAGTCGCCAGTTAGCTGATATGGCTAGCCTACAATATTTTACCAATTAGTTAGTCTATTGGGTAAGCTCATATGACCAGTTTGTTAACCAATATCTCCAGTGAGCTAGCCAGTAGGCTTAGCCTATATCACCAGTCAGTTAGCCTACACCACCAGTAAGTTAGCCAATCGATACAGTTAGTCTGTAACACCACTGAGTTTGATTACAGAGTTAGCAAATAACATCATTTAGGCAAAACCACCAGTAAGAGTTAGCAAAACCCCCAGTGAGTTAGCCTATACAGTTAGCCTATATCCTGTGTCAGTTAACCTATACCATGAGTAAGTTAGCAAATATGGTTAGCCCTTTATCACAAGTGAGTTTGCTGATAGGGTTAGCCAAAACCAACAGTGAGTTAGCCAATAGAGTTAGGCTATATATTCAGTCAATTAGACCAGTCAGATGGGTTTGCTTGCAACAATTATCAATTAGCCAAAATTACCAGTGAGTTAGCCAATAGGTTTAGCCTATTGCCTCCAAGTTAGCCGATACAGCCTATGGCATTTTCAATATTGAGTTTGATTATACAGTAGGGTTAGCATATACCACCAGTGAGAGTTAGCCAATAGGGTTAAACTGTATCCTGAGTCCGTTAGCCAATACCACTAGTAAGCTAGCTGATATGGTTATCCTATGTCATGAGTTAATTTGCTGATAGGGTTAGCCAAAATGACCAGTGAGTTGGTCAATTGGATTGGTCTATATTCTAAATCAGTAAGCCAATGCCACCATAAGCCTTTGTAGCCCATAGCCTATATCGTAAATTAGTTTTTCAATAGGTTTAGCCAGTATTTCCTGTGAGCTAGCCAGTACCACAAATGAGTTAGCAGATAAGGTTAGCCAACACCACCAGTAAGTTAGCAGACAGGGCTAGCCAATATCTGTAGCCATTAGTTATGTGTCTGGTTCAAGTAGAAGAGGGTTCATCTTTCTCATTATGAGGTCCTTTGTTGTTGTAGGTACATCCCTGCTCCTGATGTTTTAGAGCGTTCTACTCTGTGCAGCCCTTACAGATCTCTATGGAACGCTGCTGCCAGAAGGCTGTACATTGTCTATATAGTTACAGAAGCTGTAATGCTGGGGGAAATGACATCACCTCCTCCCACCATTTAATTCCAGTTAGCATAGGAGCAGAGTGAATATATTTATTGTGACACAAGGTCGCATAGGACACAGGTAACAGGGAGGCAGGAAATAGTGCAGAGCTTTGAAAGGCTCACAAATAGAGACGCTTACAATACTGCAAGAAGTCAGAACTCCTTAATAGCACCGAGACAATCTGTAGTGATCAATCGGCCCTCGGCTGAGCTGTTGGCGGCTGCCATCTGGTAACCATGAGTTACTGAAGCTTTAACAGTTTCTCTTCCTAACGCTGGCATTTAAAAAAAAACCTTTCAAGGGCCTGACTCACTGGCATTTTTATGAACAATGTTGCAGAGACAACTTCACTTTAAATTCTATTAACATTTAACAGTATCTTGAGGGGGAAGGGTCTGGTACTGGTGAGTGAGGTGGTTGTAAGGGAGGGAGCTTGTTCAGGTAGAGTTGAGGGTGCCAAGTCAGGTAGTATTGAGGGTGCCAAGTCAGGTTGTATTGAGGGTGCCAGGTTAGGTGGTGGCTAGAGTGCTGGGTAAAGTAATGGTGAGTGTGCCAGGTCAGGTGGTGGTGATGGAGCCAGTTTGGGTAAAAGTGACAGGTGGCAAGGGAGGTGGGTGTAAGGGAGGGAGCTGGTTCAGATAGTGGTGAGGGTGCCAAGTCAGTTAGTATTGTGGGTGCCAGGTTAGGTGGTGGCTAGAGTGCTGGGTAAAGTAATGGTGAGTGTGCCTGGTCAGGTGGTGGTGATGGAGCCAGTTTGGGTAAAGGTGACAGGTGGCAAGTGAGGTGGTTGTAAGGGAGGGAGCTGGTTCAGACAATGTGAGGGTGGCAAGTCAGTTAGTTGTGAGGGTGCCAGGTTATGTGGAGGTGAGAACGCTGGGTAATGTAATGGTGAAGGTGCCAGGTCAGGTGGTGGCGATGGAGACAGTTTGGGTAAAGGTGACAGGTGGCAAGTGAGGTGGTTGTAAGGGAGGGAGCTGGTTCAGATAGTGGTGAGGGTGCCAAGTCAGTTAGTATTGTGGGTGCCAGGTTAGGTGGAGGTGAGAATGCCGGATAATGTAATGGTGAAGGTGCCAGGTCAGGTGGTGGCGATGCAGACAGTTTGGGTAAAGGTAACAGGTGGAAAGTGAAGTGCTTGTAAGGGAGGGAGCTGGTTCAGGTAGTGGGGAGGGTGCCAGGTCAGGTAGTATTGAGGGTGCCAGGTTAGGTGGTGGTGAGAATGCCAGGTAATGTAATGGTGAAGGTGCCAGGTCAGGTGGTGCTGATGGAGCCAGTTTGGGTATAGGTGAGGGATGGCAAGTGAGGTGGTTGTAAGGGGGGGAGCTGGTTCAGGTAGTGGTGAAAGTGCCGGGTTAGGTGGTCATGAGGGTTCTGGGTTAGGTGGTGGTGAGGGTGCTGAGTCAGGTGGTGGTGATGGAGCCAGTTTGGGTAAAGGTGACAGGTGGTAAGGGAGCTGGTTCAGGTAATGGTGAGGGTGCCGGGTTAGGTGGTGGTGAGGATGCTGGGTAAGGTGGTGGTGAGAATGCCGGGTAATGTAATAGGGAAGGTGTCAGGTCAGGTGGTGGCGATCGAGCCAGTTTGGGTAAAGGTGACATGTGGCAAGTGAGATGGTTGTAAGGGAGGGAGCTGGTTCAGGCAGTGGTGAGGGTGCCAGGTTAGGTGGTGGTGAGGGTGCTGGATAAGGTGGTGGTGAGGGTCAGTTAATGGGGATGGTGCCAGGCCAGGTAGCAGTGAGGGAGCTGATTCAGGTACCGATGAAGGTGCCAGGTGGCAAGTAAAGTGGTTGTAAGGGAGGGAGCAGTTTCAGGTAGTGGTGAGGCTGCCAACTCAGGTAGTAGTGAGGATGGGAGGTTAAGTAGTGGTGAGGGTTCTGGGTCAGTTAATGGTGAAGGTGCCACGCCAGGATGTGGTGAAGGAGCCGATTGGGTTACTGATAAAAGTGTCAGGTGGTGGTGGTGAAGTAGCCGGTTCAGATATTGGTGGGGGTGCGGGGTTAGGTAGTATCGAGGGTGCCAGGTCAAGTAGTGGTAAGGGTGGACGTTTAGGCAGTGGTGGAGGTTCAAGGTCAGGTGTTGGTGAGTGAGCTGGTTCACGCAAAGTCAGGTGGAGGTGAGGGAGGCAGTTCAAGTAGTGTTGGGGGTGCCAGGTCAGGTTGTGCTGAGGGTGCCAGGTCAAGTAGTGGTAAGGGTGGAGGTTTAGGCAGTGGTGAGGGTTCCAGGTCATGTGTCGATGAGTGAGCTGGTTCACGTAGTGGTGTGGATGCAAAGTCAGGTGGAGGTGAGGTGGTGGTGGGGGTGCCAGGTCAGGTTGTGGTGAGGGTTCCAGGTCAAGTGGTGGTGATAGAGCAGGCTTAGGTAGTGGTGAGTGGGTTGGTTACCTGCAGTGGGACACATCCGGACCTGGTTCTGACTTTTTCTGCTGAAATTACTTTATTATATGGGGATCACATGATGAAGAATAAAAGTTATATTTTATTATAAGAAGAAGCTGGACATTCTACTGTTATTGGATCCTGAGGAAACGTAGCCAGGGGATTTTCTGCTCCGTGCTTCATGTGGTGTTGGGTGAGCTGGTTGATTTCTGCGTTACTTATTCGGTCAGATAATAGACTTGGATGGACTAGGGAAAGGGAGAGCCAACTTCATTATATCTACAAGTCCCGGGAGACTATTCCCTACCCAGCACAGGGTTTGTATTTACTAAACTGATCTAACACACAACCTGGCCTCATACCCAGCCAGTCTGTACTGGGCCCTGACAGTTTTCCATCACATCTCATTGAGTCACATAGCATCTGTATTAAACCCTGAACATTGCTCAGTCTACATAAAGGACGCCCTGCAGCCTAAAGTTTTGGCAGCATCTCTTCTTTCACAAATAAGGAAGTATGTCTGGAATAAGGTGGCACTGGCAAATGCTCTTGGGACATTATAAGAAATCATTTTGATATAACATCTTAGTATAACCTAACCGTAAGGTGCTCTGGTGCTAGATGTGTTTCCATGTTGTGATACCAAGTTCAGACTATATGGGCCAGGTTGGCTTTTGTGATAGTCTAGGCAGAGGTGAACTGGCCAAATAGTGCATAGGGAGAATTATTGGTGGGGAACTGGGTTGGGTGTAGCCCCCAGAATTCAGCTTACCTTACCCAAAGCCTGAGCCAAAATTCACTTTTCCCTCTTCTAACACCCCTCCCCCCACCTCCCAAGTCCCCACCCCAACCGCACCCCAAGTCCCTTTGTACCCCTCATAGCCAAGATACCTCAGCCTATGGTCTGCCCCTGCAATGCTAAAGCCTCGGCGTGATGGTTAAGGGGGGATACCCACCCCTGCCATGGAATTTGCCTCTACAAATACTGCAGATTTGTAATCCGTGTCCACTGTACACCAACGCAAGTGGTCACTTTTGAATTTCGTACAGACACACAGGATTCTTTTCTAACTGTAATTAGCTTTATCCCACACATGGCAATAATATGATTACTTGCAGCAAATAACAAACAGTTAAACAGTCTCTTGCACACCCCCTCCTGGGACCGAACTCAGGACACATGCACTAGATAAGAAAATTCTTCCGTGGCGCCGGCAGGTTGTGGGTCACCCCTCTGCAAGACCACTATTAGGGGAGAGCTCACCCCACCATGCTGGACATAAGACTCTGGGCCTCCTACAGCAGCTGGGCCTCACTTTCCACTCTGCACACGGCACGAGCCACTACACAGCAAAGCAAACTCTACCACCCCAGTCACTCCCGGATTTTACCTCAGGAAATGACCATCCCAGCATACTGGGGCCTCTCTCTCTCCCCAGTTCAGGAGTGTGGGGTTCATTGGGGAAGATCTCCGGATATCAGGGCATACTGGGGTCTACTCTGCTTGTCCCTGCAACAGCAGCGTCTATCCTGCCTCTCCCTTGTGGCTTTGTTCTCCTCCCAGGGCCTCCTGCCCCTTCTCTTTTTATATGGCTCTGCCCCAGATCTCCCCCTGGCTGTAATCCTGTATGACCGCCGCATGGTCCCTTCCAGCTATGGTCTCCAACCCACAACCAAGGTGGCAGCGGTGGTCCGAACGGGCGCCACTCGCCGGAACATCTAAAACAATAAAAAAACATGTTTATTAGAGCTTCAGTACCATCACTTTAAGAGAGACCATATCCTCCCCTGCCCATGTTCTATTCCTTCAATGTTATAGCATAAGCTGAACGCATTTGTTTGGGAAGCACATTTGGGTTAGGGCAAGAGAAAACCTGATCTGATTTTTGACCCCAGTCCACTCTGCAAACAAGGTTACCAAGTAGATATTTGGGTTGATTCAAAGAAACATGTAACAGCTTGGATTTGGGTCACGATCATCCTATTTTTCACGTCCGCTCGTGCGTTCGTATGAACTTGCGAGTGATTCTATAAGCAAATACGTTTCTATCCTAAAATATACGTCCGTTCGTATGGCAGTTCGGGAATCAGACCTATGTCAGTTTCCATCCTGATTTTTCCGTTTCATTTCTCAGGTTGCAACATTGGTTTTGCCCTTTTTCCTTTTTTGTCTGGACGTAAATCCTTCTGATCTTGCGGCTCCGCACTACAAACTTACCTCATTAAAGTGCATTCTAAATATTTGTTCTTTTATTTTTCTTTATTTCATTCATTTTGTAGTAACCAACCATTAATGAATGCATTTGCATAAGTAAATCTTACTTTGTTTAATTTTTACTTAACTTGCATTTTTTACTTGTGGATTTAATTTTAATATTTTGGCTTCAAATGGTACAACTTTAAATTTTGGGTGTGGTTACCCACACCCTCTACATACAGATTGCTCTCAAATATTAAAAAACACCCAGCAACTTCTGCATGTTATGAGCCTCGAAACAGCCAAGATGGCGGCTCAGGTATTATCGGGCAGCCTGCAAACAGAAAGGGCCTTGTGACTGTCCGTGCCCCCAGCTCTGGGGGCAAAATACAGCAGTAACCCACATCCTGCACTTTATCCCGCTCTCCTCTCCTCAGTAAGTGTGATGCATCTGACCAAAGATGTGCTTAAATAATTAAACAAAGCAAAGGTAAACAACTACACCAATAAATGCTATCTAAAAATATTATTCTAGTACATCAATTTTAAAATAAATAACAAAGGACATAAGTTTCTTTAATTAACGCAAATATATTGCAAAATAAAGGTTTACATGCAAAGGACTAATTAAGGTCCACATTAAAATGATTTTATAAGGCATACATGAAATGTATTAAATCAGGCATGCATTGCCATACAATTAATGGCCTCGGCCATGCTGATACATGCAGTTCATTGGAGCACAAGACGCGCAGACTCCTCCACATAGCCAAAAAACCTGTTCACGAACAGCAATCCGGCTGCTAAAAGGTGTCGGCTGTGGCTTTCTTTTAAAACGCGTTTAGAGGTTTCTCTGAATCACACCTAAACACATCCAATTATCCTAAGTTTTACGTTTTGATCGTAAGTTTTAGGATTTGATCCTAAGTTTTACGTTTTGATCCTAAAATTTAGGAACGAACTTCCGCTGATCGTAAGAGCATATACGCATTCGTACGTAGGCTCGTGCGAGTCGGAAATGGCCAAAAAAACAGGAAAAAATGACTAACACCCACCCAAACTTACGATTTTCGATACGAAATCAATTAACTTTTCCTCTTTGAATCGAGGGGATTGTGTCTTGGTCTATGTGTGCAGTTGGTCCTGTCTGGTGGAACATAATGCGTCAGCTGAAAAACGGAGCTTGGCACCAGTTGGGAGCCACTGGAAGTGATGTTACTCGGAAGGCAGTAAAGTCTCAATTTTTGCAGATGATACTAAGCTGTGTAAAGTAATTAACACAAAAGAGGACAGCAGGCAGCTACTGATTTAAATAAATTGGAAGCATGGGCAATAAAATGGCAAATGAAGTTTAACACAGATAAATGTAAGGTTATGCACATGGGAAAAAGAAATGTGTGCCATGATTACACACTAAATATAGAAATGCTAGGTAAAACCATAATGGAAAATGACCTCTGGGCTTTAGTTAACAATAAACTTAACTGTAGTAATCAATGCCAGGCAGCAGCTGCCAAGGCAAACCGGATCATGTGGTGCATCAAGAGGGGCATAGGTACTCATGACCAGACCATCATTTTACCCCTGTACAAGTCACTGGTCAGACCCCATATGGAATATTGTGTACAGTCCTGGACTAGATGGATAAGAAGAACACATCAGAACTGGAGCGTGCTCAAAGGAGGGCAACTAAATTAATAAGTGGAGTGCGGGAACTAGAGGACCCTGAAAGGTTGTCAAAATTAGGTTTATTTAGTTTGGAAAAGAGACGCCTGAGGGGTGATCTAATAACTATGTATAAATATATTGAAGGTCAGTACAAAGATCTGTCTCATGAACTATTTAAACCCCGGAGTGTAACCATAACCCGAGGGCATCTACTAAGGTTAAAGACGATTCCTCCAGTGAAACTGTGGAACTCGCTGCCAGAAGAGGTAGTTATGAAAGATACACTACAATCGTTCAAAAGTGGCCTGGGTGCCTTCCTGGCATGTAATAACAGTATCAGCTATGGCTACTAGAACACTGGAAGGAGATCTATAGTGGCCGGGATGCCCTCCTTGCATGTAATAACATTACCAGTTATGGCTACTAGACCACTGGAAGGAGATCTATAGTGGCCGGGATGCCCTCCTTGCATGTAATAACATTTCCAGCTATGGCTACTAGACCACTGGAAAGAGATTTATAGTGGCCTTCCTGGCATGTAATAACATTATCAGCTATGGCTACTAGACCACTGGAAGGAGATCTATAGTGGCCGGGATGCCCTCCTTGCATGTAATAACATTACCAGCTATGGCTACTAGACCACTGGAAGGAGATCTATAGTGGCCTGCATGCCCTCCTTCCATGTAATAACATTACCAGCTATGGCTACTAGACCACTGGAAGGAGATCTATAGTGGCTTGCATGCCCTCCTTCCATGTAATAACATTACCAGCTATGGCTACTAGACAACTGGAAGGAGATCTATAGTGGCTTGCATGCCCTCCTTGCATGTAATAACGTTACCAGCTATGGCTACTAGACCACTGGAAGGAGATCTATAGTGGCCAGGATGCCTTCCTGGCATGTAATAACATTTCCTGTTTTGGCTACTAGACCACTGGAAGGAGATCTATAGTGGCCGGGATGCCATCCTGGCATGTAATAACATTGCCAGGTATGGCTATTACACCACTGGAAGGAGATCTATATGGGCCGGGATGCCTATCTTGCATGTAGTAACATTTCCAGATATGGCTACAAAACCGCTGGAAGGAGAGAAACAGGCTGAACTGGATGGACTAAAGTCTTTATTCCACCTTACATACTATGTTACTATGTTACATTTCATCTGGCATCATCTCTAACCCTTGCATTCACAATTTAAGGTAAGACCTGGAACTGGATAGTGAGGCGATATTCAGGGAAAATTTTAAATCCCCCCAAAATTACAAGAAATTTGGATCTGTGCAAACTTTCCGAAACTTTGGAATGAATTTTGAATCTGACAAATTGGTCCACTCATCTCTGCTCAGCATAGTAAGAAGGGGCTCTGTGATTCTGATGTACACTCCTGAGCCAAATGGTATGGCGTATGTAACTGGCGAGGCAACCTTTTTCTCTTCTTGGGGCTATTGACACTAGTTTAGAGCAGGATAAATCGCAATAAAAGGTTTTATCTCATACAAAACCACAGGGACTTCCCTTGCTATGATGCCAGCCAATTAAAAAAAGTGTGAAAAGGAGTAAATGGTCAGTGACCCCTACAGGGAGCCTGAACTGTGCACAATGATTATTATTCTTAATAGTCTGGTGTTGCCAGACTTTATTGAGGATGGGAATAGGGGCGAAGAAAAGCCGGACGGGTATAGGTGGGAGGGGGTGTGAAATACTGTACTTTGTAGATCTACCATCAATCTGATAAGCCTCAAAAGGCAGATGGAGCTGCAGTACTGCTGTTATTTTACTGTACAGCCTAAGAAATATGAGCAGCACAACTGTGCACTGATGGGAAAAGTAGGGAGGCAACACAGTTAATTGGCAATTGGACAAAGAAAATGGGAAAAGGATAAGAGAAATGTCCTTAAAAGATGGGGGGGGGCAGAAAGATATGCAAGTTCTGATAAAGCTTTATTGAATACAAGACGTTTATTGAATACAAATACACTTTTATTAAATAATCACCGCTTAAAGCAACGTGAAACCCATTTTGGGTGCCAGGTCCCCCCCCCCCCCCCAAGCAGCCGGGTGATGCTGCCACAGAGGCCATTCCCACTCGGCACCTTTTGAGCTCGCCAACTGGCTGAGGAGCTGGTAATGATCAAAGATGCGGGGTGATGTTCTATCGCCAACTGGCTGCATCCTCGGCTTTCTAGCTTGGCGTAGGGGGCATGCACAGTTACGCACAGCAGAAATTGCAGCATTCAGATGTCCCTGAAGAAAGTTGGTTCCTTGTTTTTGTATTTTACAAGGCATATTGAGGCATCCATATATAATCTCAGCTGGTCTAATTCACGAATTAATTATTGGGCCAAACCACAAATCAATGAGTGGATTTAATTGAAATAGAGCCAGTTGTGTTACATAAAAACTAATAATATGAACGGTGTGAATATGATGTAAAGTTACAATGTCCAGATTGTAAGCAGAGTGTCTTTATCCAAAAAGGCAGCAGTCTCTGTTCAAGCTAATTCAAACAGGGCTTTTGTCTTCTGCCTATGTGGCAGCCCTTCATGTCTTCTGTGAGAGGAAGGAGTAGAAGAAGCTCCTCATCCTTGCATAAATATAATTTCCTGGTCAACTCAAATTTCTCCGCCCAACTCCAGCCCTCATTCTTCCTGTTACAAGGAAGCCTCCATGAAATTCTATCCCACAACCTACACACAACAAATGGTTTAAATTAATGGTCTGAAAGTCCATACATCAAGTAATTCCTGAAAGACATAACCCAAACATTATTATAAGTCTGCACATGACTATAATGAACTGCTTCCATGAGGTCCGAAAACGAATTCAATTAACAGAAGTAAACCTTTATGTTCTATGGACCTGTATATATTATATGTGTATTATTTACTTTGAATCAGCCACCTCTGGATCAAAATCATAATACATGGCAGGTACACATCCACAGCTTCCACATTCATCCAAGTTACCTATATATCAGTAATATTAGTAATTTAATAATAATTCATTAATGTTTGAGATCATAAACATTTTATTTCTCCGGAACCTTCTTACAGCAGCGCTGTGAGAAATATCCTGGGACATTTCTGAATAGCTGGGTATGTCCAAACAGCGTGCCAGAAATGCAGCCAGCCAGCTGCACCTTGTCACGGTGGCACTTTTAAACTGGACCAACAGCCTGGTACAGTTGGAAAAGGAAGGTAGCAGCCATTTTGGAACTGCCTCTCCCAACTGACATTAACTGAAATGCACAGTAACAGGAAGTCCAGTATGACTTCCTGTTTGCAGGTGGCCTGCAAGCCCATGAGCGGCCATCTTGTTTTTAAAATTTATCCCAGTAGGCATTAGAAAAAGATAAATTATTTTTTATGTTCAGCGATCTAAATTGTCCAGGAGAGGGATGCATATGAGAACTGTAGGTTGTGTTGGTCTGAGTTAATTAATTTTTGACTGCTTTAAGAGAGCCAACAGGTTCTCTCAAAAGTGCCATTGGGCATCGTTTCCGCAGTGGAAATGCCTGGTTTTCCTTGAAAATCGGACCAGCGCCAAGCCAACAGAAGTGCCCAGATGCTTGGGCAGGGAGGGGGGATAAAGATTGCGCAGTGGACCCAGAAATGGGTTTCCATCCGCTTTGAAAGGAAGGGACCAGCATCGAGATATCAGCAGTGTGCGGTTCTCTTTTACAAATTTGAACACTAAACATAATATAATTTGTAAAATGCAGCAGAATCCGTGACTCAGCTCTTTATAAATATGCAAAATAATGGAATGCGTGGTCAGACAGGACAATGCTAATAGTTACATGACTTGACTTCCAATTATCATAATGAATGTAATCACCGCTTGTGATAGAACGCTAATTCTGAAACTGTGTAACATGCCTCCAACATCTGACCTTTCAGAGAAAGAGACAATTAGTAAATGGAGGATAACTGCTGAACTTGCAGCACAATTAATACCTGTTGTCGGGAATTATGAGTTAATAGCTACACAGCAATGGCTTGTGTGTGTAAATAAAGGTGCACATTATATTAATGCAATTCTATGGCCCTGGGTCTAGGATGGGCTTTCCCAACCTTTTTTATGGGAATTAACTAGCCTCGGCCTGCCCATAATCATCCTACAAGCTGCCGTGCCTTGCCCCTAGGAAGCTTCACATTCTTGGAATTAGCAGCAGCCAGTCACTATCCTGGTGATTGATCAGTTTTGAAATATTATAACAACCCTATGCCCAGTGCCTATAATCCTGCCCCACATGCCCAGGTCCTATACAACTTCCCTAGGTGAACAGTATCTGCTTTTCTTCTCCATGTACCCAGCTCCAGTCCTTTTAAAGAGGAACGAAAGCCAGCCCTGGCCTCTAAAAAAAGGTCTCTCTTGAACTGGAACAAGGACATGTTATAAGCTTGATTTAGCCCAAAATGGCCAATGTGCATACAAAATGGCATCACAGCAAGTGATAAAATTATTGTAAGGTGCTCACCTCCTGGGTGTCCCTCATCACTCCCACACTGTAGGTCCTCTTTTTCAGACCAGAGGTGCTCTGACACAACAAAAGTGTGGCTACCAAGGATGCTGGGACTCTCTGCCTTTGGCGCCTCTGTACAGTTCACTGAAGCTGGAGGGGGTGGCACACCTTATCCTTCTTGCTCTCGCCCATTAGAGCAGTAGCTAGGGTGCGCTTGTTCAGAGCAGTTCTGAGGCTTGATTTCCAGTTCTTCCTCCAGCTTCAGTCACCAGCTCCTAGTTGGATCCGCTGTCCAGTTTGCACAGCTCAGTGCCCTAGTATCTTGGGGGGTGCCGCTACCTTCATCTGTCACATTACATCCTCTACACTAATTAAAGTGGACCAAAACCCAGGATTTTGACTATCCTTGGTTTTGGTCCTTGCCCCTGGGGCACCTCGACCGGGGGTGCCACGCTATGTGAAACGCTCTATTTCGCCCGAACAAACCAACCTCTTCCTGTTCCTACGACGCATGCGTGGCTGCTCGTTCAATCAGCATGCTCGGATCCACTTGAGCCCCTTCATCCAGAAGCTCATCTAATGCAAGCTGATCCGAGTGAGCTGGCACCCGCATCTCCCGCTACCCTCTAACGGGAAGCGTGCCTGGCCACTGCTCACATATGCACCGTTGGACTGGGAACGAAGGTGAGTTTTCGGGCAACCTGGGGGCTTAATACAGTGGGGCACCTCCTATCGGGGTGCCCTGGGGGGCCTCCTAAAGTCCTGGGGGCAATTGTGTTCCAGTGAGGTGTTTCCAGCGTCCCGGTGAGCAGGGGCTTGATATAGGCAAAAGCAGTGGTGAAGCTTGGGAGCAACCGGACATTATAATTACCAAATCCAATAAAGTGGTATGTGGTGAGGCAGCTGACTGATCTGATCTGCCATCTATATTTTACCCACCCAAGTCTGATTTTCTCCATAAATATAAAACTGCTCCAGAAGTTGATGGAAACCATGTGTGTGTGTGTGTGTGTGTTTCACATGCACTTTCAATGGCTGTTTGAGTATGTTTTAAATCAGATTTAGGTTACTGTCGACTCAGGGACAACCCAGGTGGTGTTTGAATTAATACGAAAATGAAAATGGTTACTTGACTAAACCTGATTTAGACTCAAAGGGGTTGATTCAGAGCCAGGTGAGAATTCTCATTCTTTTTTAGGAGAGAAAACTGCCATTGACTTTCATTGTCTACCTTGGGACTGATTCAGAGCCAGGTGAAAATTTACACCCGGTAGACAATGAAAGTGAACTCTCCTAAAAAAAGGAGTGAGAATTCTCACCTGGCTCTGAATCGACCCCATAGACTTAAAGGGATTCAGAAGGCAAAAGCAATTGTTAGACCATTGTGTCGCGCTATGTTTGCCACTGTCCTAAACTGTTTTCCATTTTCAAACTGTAGAGGAAATGGATATATCAAGGTTTACAGTCTCACCATTTATCTTTTGAAATATTTGGCCATGGCCCTTGGCTCTGTGATGCGGCATAATAATCAACATAATGGTCGGGGTATGTAAGATGGACATACTCATCACCCTGGCTGTTCTCCCTCTCTCACAGTGTCCACAGTTTGATGATGCGAAGCATTAGACCACCAGCTTAGCCCTGTTATTGGTGGTCTATAGCAAAGTGTGTGCCACTACTCTTTGCATGTTTCCACCTTCAGAAGCATCTGCAGGAAGGGATAGGGCAGCCATGATGGAGTTAGCTGCTGAATGACAGTTTATGCAATTTGAGTCCCTTTAATAAAGGAATGAGCAGGGCTGGTGATGTAGGGTGAGTAGTCATTGCTGCACCAGGCAGGTGACAGTTTCCCAGTGACTAGCCCCAATACCCTTGACAAAGTTCAGCCAAATGGTTTCTTGTTAAATAAATCCATAACCTTGGTGTGAAAAGGGTGTAAAAATTGGATCCAAATCGCTTGCAATTATGCTTCTGATTCTTGCGCAGTAAATTATCCTCCTGCTAACTGCAGACAACTTCAGCCACTAAACTGTCCAGACAATTTACAGTCAGCTGCTGGTGCTGACACCCGACACATAAATCCAATGCCTTGCTCCCGGCGCAGATTACAGCATCCGCAGAACACAGCACAGCTTTGTTAATGGCAATGAAAATGCCAAGTGGGGCCCAATCTCACCCACCCTGTGAGTGGACAAGAGTTGGAGGTCAGATGTGGCAAACAAAGTATTTGAGCTGGAGGTCAGATATGGCAAATAAAGTATTTGGGGTGGAGGGCAGATATGGCAAATAAAGTATTTGGGGTGGAGGTCAGATGTGGCAAATAAAGTATTTGGGGTGGAGGTCAGATGTGGCAAATAAAGTATTTGGGGTGGAGGTCAGATATGGCAAATTAAGTATTTGAGATGGAGGTCAGATATGGCAAATAAAGTATTTGGGGTGGAGGGCAGATATGGCAAATAAAGTATTTGGGGTGGAGGTCAGATGTGGCAAATAAAGTATTTTGGGTGGAGGTCAGATGTGGCAAATAAAGTATTTGGGGTGGAGGTCAGATATGGCAAATTAAGTATTTGAGATGGAGGTCAGATATGGCAAATAAAGTATTTGGGGTGGAGGGCAGATATGGCAAATAAAGTATTTGGGGTGGAGGTCAGATATGGCAAATAAAGTATTTGGGGTGGAGGGCAGATATGGCAAATAAAGTATTTGGGGTGGAGGTCAGATATGGCAAATAAAGTATTTGGGGTGGAGGTCAGATATGGCAAATAAAGTATTTGGGGTGAAGGTCACATATGGCAAATAAAGTATTATTGATGATCTATATGGGTTAAATAGGTGCAGGGTTGTTTTTAATGTATAGAATTAGCCTATTCCATGATTATCTAACTGTAATTGATATGTATATGATGATATGTAAAGGGTGCCACTTACTTTAGGGGGGTTTTGTGTTGAGCATTGACACACGTCTTGGATACCATAGACCACCAATCATAGGCATTACCTGGTGATCTATTGTTCAGCCCCCGTTTGGCAGCTCAGCAAGAACAAGCACACTAGTATTGTGCAGCCAGTAAAGTATTTGGGGTGGAAGTCAGATATGGAAAGTAAAGTATTTGGGGTGGAGGTCAGATATGGCATCGGGGTTCCCCGCTGTGTGAAACTCCCCAGGTCGCCCAAACAAACTCACCCCCTCCCGGTCACACTACGCATGCACAGCCGCTCGTTCCAATCAGAGCATGCACACTGGTGGCCGCATCCCCCCGCTTCCTCTAACAGGTATTGTGCCCACGCCGGCCATTAACAAATGCCGTTGGACAGGAAAAGAAGGTGAGTTTATGGGTGACCTGGGGGTTTTTTACACAGAGGGGCTTCTCGATTTTGGATGCCCCGGGGGGGGGAATCAATCAGCCCGGGAATCTTATAGATTCCTGGGCCGATCTCCGTGCATTTTGGTCCATTTTAATGATATTACAGCTATTGATTATTGAATATATTGATTTTTTACCAATTTGGTCTTAGTTATTAATGATCTACATGGGTGTCAGTCTCCTCGCCTTTCCTGCCCTTTAAGGCATCGTGAGCGCGCCATACCACGGACTGCATGCAGCAGCAGACATGCTCGGCTGCATGGTTTTAACAGAGCAGGCTCTTCTTCTGTCGCATGCTCCACAGTGACACCTGCTGTTCAGCCCATTGGAAGTGCCCATTGGAAGTGCACAAGGCCTAGAGTGTAAGCTCTTGGACTTGATTTCACTTCCTGGTGTCCTGGACAGGAAGTGACTTCACCAGACTCTGGCACATCCCTCCCTGTGCTGATTGATAGCCCTGTTTAAGAGGACAGCTGGCCTACAGCCAATGCTGTGTTATCAGCTTACTTCCTGGATTTCCCTGATTCCTGAATACCTGATTGAATACCTGGATTTATACACTGACGGATAACCTGATTTTTGACGCGGATTGCTTATGGACTTTGCCTGTTTTCTGCCTGCCTCTGACCCCGGATTCACCCTTGGACTCTGCTCAGACTTTTTATTTGCTCTTTTTTTATTTTTTCTGCTTCACTTCGCCCCATACCTGGAGCTCAGCTCTCCCCATGATTGTAGCCAGGAGGCTTGACAATGGGTTAAATAGGTGCGGGGTTGTTTTTTATTGAAATGAATTAGCCTATTCCATGACTATCTAACTGTAATTGATATGTATATGATGATATGTAAAGGATGCCACTCACTTTAGGGGGGTTTTGTGTTGAGTAGTGGCACACCTTCCGGATACCATAGACCACGAATCATAGGCATAAACTGGTGATCTATTGTTCTGTCCCTGTTTGGCAGCTCAGCAAGAACAAGCACACTAGTATTATGCAGCCAGAGCCATCACAGTCAGCACAGCCTTCCGTTCTCAGCTATGAGACTAATTAGCATATGAATAACCATCGCATATTTAGCGTTTCAATCACCATCGCACCTAATTGGCATTCTCATGTGGCTGCTTGTGCAATTGTGGTTGTGACTAGGGCCCTTATTTATGAAGGAATAGCGACAGGTAGCGACTGGTGAGCGACCGGTAATGACGGGCCCCGCCACGAGAACGCCGGCTCCCCCACCACAATCACACATTTATCAAGCCGATCCTGCTTAGCGACTGAGATAGCGCCAGATAGCCACTCATTCATCATTATTCCAGCCTCAGCCCACAGCGCCAGCGTCCGACCTTGAACAGCGACAGGTATGACCTCTCGCTACCTGGCGCTCTCCAATGCATTTCAATGGAACAATCTTTAAATATTCATAATTAATTGTTATTAATGTTTTTTTTTTTTTTTAATGTGAAAAATTCTGTGACCACTTCTGCCATGTTAAGGTAAAAAAAAAAATTGTGCAGAATTGATATTACAGGTCTGATATTATTGTATTCATATTACTAAATTCTTTATAAATTTTTTTTTTTTTTTTTGGTTTCCAAAAATATGGTGGTTTGGGGGTTAAAAAATTACTTTTAACACATCGCCGCCAGCGCTCTGGGGTTTAAACATGCATTTCACAGCGCGAGAATTTTTTGAGAGTGATTTTTTGATGAATATGGTGGGAGCCGGTCGCTCTGACCAGTCGCTATCATGCGCACCCATACATCGCGGAACCTGTCAAATAGCGACTCGTCACCGCGTATTCAACATTACTGCACACCGACTCAGTCGCTATCACCAACCAAACAACGGCCAAGCACAGCGACTACTAGCGGACGCTGTGAAAATACTGCTACAGTCGCTCAACTGTCGCTACCTGCCGCTATTAATGAATCGGCCTCTAGGTGTCACAAGCACAGCTTTGGAACAAGATAGTAGAGCCTACATGCACCATTGATCATCAGAGTGTGGATTCGAACTGACTCTGCTGGTGTGTAACAACTGATTCTAACCAATGTATGTATAAGAATACTGGTAAGTAGTTTATAAGTGCATAGCATAAAATATTTTTGGCATACTTTTTGTCTATTACTTGCCTTATATAAAAAACATATTCTTATGGTGTATATATTAATTTCAATGACATTAGATAAATATATGTATATGTGTGGGAGCGTGTGCATGGTGAGAAAGCCTGTGTCTGAAGCACAATATATTGAGCTCTTACAAATCCTGCCTATTATGCTGATTACTATGCTGATTTATATGTGACATCACAGAGCCAAGGGCCACGGCCACTTTCTTCAAAAAGAAAAATTGTAAACCTTGATATCTCGGCCATTTCTCGATTTAAAAGCAGAAAACTGTTTAGGAAAGTGCCAAACATAGCCCAACACAATGGTCTAATAATTGCCCTTGCATTCTGTATCCATTTAACTAGAGATGGGCTTGGGATCGGGCCTGAAGCTAGATTCTACCTGGATGTCACCAATTTGCTCCAGTTCATCCCATCCTGGATACCGGTAAGATCTGGGGCAAATTATGTTGCCCATCACTACCCTGTGAACTGGTATAGGGATCCCTTGGATTCCCCAAAAGATAAAATACCTTTCATATAATTAAAATAAAGAACTCAACGTTGTCACTTCTTCCTTCATCTGTGCAGGGCTTGATCCTCCGAAGGCTCTATCTGATGCACGCACCCCTGCCAGCATATCCGGATGGTGTGCAACAAATGGTAGCAGCTAGTAGTGAGGTCTGATTGGACAAGCATATACCCCCACAAACACCCCTTTTACTTACCTCCACCCCGATCCCCCTGCAAATTCTGGCCTAGCGTTTGGCCATTCTGTAGTTACGTGATCTGTGTATCTGACAGCGGTCAGAAAAGCAGAAGTGGCTCCGGACCATAAGATGCCCAGCAGCCAATCATAGTGGTGGTAAGTAAAATGGGTGGCCCAGAAATCGGAATGCCCCTTGTAACTATCACAGTAGCATCCAATACACATTTTGGATTGGCTGCTGGGCGGTCACGTGGGCCGTAGCCGCGTCCTCTGTGCCGGCAGGACCTGCCCACGTGACCGCCCGGTGGCCAACCGCGCCGCTCCTTTCCTGGTGCTGGCTCGTAATGAAGATAAGTATTCTGTACAATCTGTTCATTTAGGTGTGAGGGGGCTCCAGCGTTCTGGATGCCCCCCCGAGCTTCCTTGCTATCTGCAGAGAGACCCGTTAAACACCCGTTAAAGTAATAATGGGTGATGGTCCTGTTTAAGTAGCCCTCCCCATCCAACAACATAATATTAAGTAGCCATTTTCAGCAACATGAAATTAATTATGTATATTCCTCTAAACACTCCCAACCAGAAACATATATATATATATATATATATATATATATATATATTAAAAACATAAATAAATATATATATATATATATATATATATATATATATATATATATATATGTAGCATTCTCACCCCCCGTGCAGCAATATTAAATCAATTAAAAATGTCACAGGAGTACTCTTATCACAATGTCATAGTGGGTGTAGTGGCCAGCGGTGGCACCGCACAAACAGAACAATATGAAAGGCCAGCACGCCAATCTCCAAAAAGTGTATTAATTGATGCAAAATCAATCCGAAATTTTCCACATTATCCACATCCACTTTTTGTCTGTCCATCCGTGATGAAGGGGTGCACGCCGCCCCGAAACGTTGGGAATATCATGGACTTTATTTATGGACTTTAATAGATTGTTTTTGGATTGATTTTGCATCAGTTAATGCACTTTTTGGGATTGGCCATTTATATTGTTTAATATTAAATCAATAGTGCAAAATAAAAAAAGGTAAAAAGCAGGTCAGGTAGGAGGACCCTTTAAGGGGTGTGGGGCCCTGGGTTGTAGGGGACCCAAACATTTGTTATGTTGGTCAGATCTTAGTGTCCTTTTAATGGAAAGGTAATTCAAGGTAACCTTTTCTAGTTTCCTCTTGGATCTGTCTTATCTTAAAATAATTCTTCTGTGAGATGTTACCGTCAGTGTAATGCAGAGGAGTGTGATAAGAAAGAATCAGGCCGGATTATTGTTTATAGGAAGCGCCAGGGTGCCATGTACGTCTGTCAGCAAAGATGGGGAGTTAATGTTGAGGTTTTGATCTTGGGAGGACCTTGTCAGGTCTTTATGTCTGGCAGACATTGAAGGACCTGTTTAGTTGCATCAGATTCATGTTAGATTACAATCTCTCTGGCAGTCGGTGACTTACCATATATGAGACTGTTATCTCTGCAACAAAATAAGGAAAGACTTGCCAAGCAGCTGCTGGGTGTCTCCATTCCAGGAGCTAAAACAGAGAGTATGTTGCCAGAGAAGTGTAAGCCGTGTTCCGGGGTGGGCTTCCCAGGATACAGCGAAACCACGAGCGAGGAAAGCGACACTGACACCAGCGTTTGTATATCAAACTTTTACTGTAATGAAGTATCAAACACACTCAGCCTGGGCTGAGAACCCCTGTGCTTTACAGCCAGATGACCCTTATTGGATATTAAGAAAAGCTCTTGTATTTTACCTACTAGCGGGTGCACCAGAATGCTGCCACCATACCTGTTAATATCCTGTTGCTGAAATGAATGATTGCGTGCTCACTGAGGGGTCATCGGCAGTACAACACAGCAGCTTACAATATAAGAAAAACAACTTCCCTTCCCCAACACTAGCCCAAAACCTGAAAAGAATGTTGCTCCTGAATAATTCACTGGTCGAGAATGCAGAAGTGGCACAGTTTGTCAGCTCTCACAGGCGAAATTATTATTATTAATATTATTGTTTATTTATATAGCGCCATCAACTTCCGTAGTGCTTTCATGGTAATGTTCCTTTAAGCTCTAGAATCTAGGTAGCAAACAGGGAAAACACTTTTGGCCGGTGTAAATCTACCTAACTAACTAACAGGCCTAGTCACTGTCCGGTCAGTTATGCATGCAAGCTCTTGTTTTACTGACCCGAGTCTGATGCTGAATCCGATGATGTCTCCAAGCTCAGCTGCAACAAGTCTCTTCCACTACCATGAGGCACTGCAGGCTGGCTCTGGTACACAGCTCTCAGTAGTTGTCCTGGAAGAATGATCTGCTTCCGGCAAGGATCAGGATACAGGAAAGCGATCAGTCCCTCTGTTGCACGTTTGGTCTTCTCAGAACACACAGGACTCACTTTCACACAGCCTTTCTCTGTTCTCAAATGGAGGTCTCTCTACTTCCTCCTTCTTCTTCACAGCCAAAACTGAGTCATATCCTCTTTCTTTTTGCAAGTTCCAGCAGTAGCTTAGCTGCGTGGGGGAAACAGCGGCCTCTTGTGGCAAAACAACAAAACAGTCTCAATGTAAAGACATCTGTTAAACCCTCTTAAAGAAGCAAGGAAAATCTGTTAAAGATCTGCTGTCCCCCCTTTGGACACTATTTACTCACCTCACCTTCTTCTGGGCCCCTGGGATTCCGGGCAACCTTCTAATGGGCGGCGCCATCTTCCATCCCATCAGGCACTGCGCGTGGTGTTAACTATTGGTCCTGATACCATGCTGGCAAATCCAAGAATGGGGGTTTTAGAATGGATCAGAAACAGGAATCTCCATAACTCCGGTTCTGAGCCCATTACAGAAATGAAAACGCTATGTGGGGGTTCGTCTTTGTAACCAGTTCTGATTCTCTATCTGGCTTGGGGCTAGGGAAAATAGCATCCCAGTTATTCTTGGTTCTGTGTCGGCACCAGTCATCGGAAGAGATTTCTTTTGAATGTGTAGGAAATAAAGCAGATCCCTGCACGGGGTCAGTTATGGATCAAACTTCGTTTCAGGCCAGGGGTGTGAAATACAACAGGGATTGACTTTGAAGGATGCGATGCCTACACAGCTGTCTGAGAACAGGACTTCTGTGACAATTGCCACCTAGCTGTGCTAGCAGAGGGCATGAATGTGGAAGGCTGTGGAGAGACTGGCATTTGCTATGAGGCTGGGGTAGCAGAAAATAATCAGTTTTCAAAGCAAGGAAGGCAAGCAATTAGGTTCACCAGGAACAATGGAACCCAGGAGCATGCATTAGGTATCCTAACAAGATGATCGGGCATACTAGTATCACTGGTTGGGAACCTCTTCTATACCAATGTGGTGACCAGGTTAGGGAAGCTGGGAGGCAGCTGTGGGTCACCGGGTTTTGGGGTGGCAGGCCGGAGCCTAGGTTCCGGACAGATGTTAAAGTCCGAGGGCCCTGTGTCATGACACCAGGAGGGTTTGGTGGCACCGGTTACCCTACCAACCGGGGGTCCCTGGAGATCCCTTGCTAGGTGTTGGGTAGCAATAACAGCATACCTGTCGTTAAATACCTGCCGCCCTTCCAGCCTCCCTCATTTGCCGCCAGATGAAAATAGTGGCAACACACGTGTCTGTCTCCTCCGAGAGCACTGCCGGGTCAACAGGAGGTGGGAGTGGCACCCTTTCATTGGTTGATTATGTAAATAGGGGGATGATGCAAGCTTTTGTGTGTTATAGGGAACCCCTTCTATAGACCCCAATAAGGGCTTAGGCAACTCTTAAACAATATGTAAGGGAGGAAGGGTGCAGGAGCTTATTCGAAAGTATGATCTTTATCTAAATGGACAATTTTACTAATTTGATAAAGATTATCTGCCCAGCTTTCAAGGATCCCATCCAGAAACTAAGAAGTTGAATGTTTCCCTGTTTAAATGCAAATGAGCGCTTTAGGCAACATCTTAATACTTCAATCTCTTGCATAGAATCAATCCTCTCTTTGGATCTTTACCAATGTAATTAGATTTTTTTCCATTCAGGTCTCAGTCGGTTTAGTTTGCAGGGAGAGACGGGTCAGCCTATTTGGGGCACGTGCTGATTTTAGGCATCCGAAATAAAGCTAAGGATGGATAAATGGCTCAGGTTTAATAGCGGTTGACTGGCAGAGCCCTGCGGTATTGACATTCATTCAATCAAAGTGACAGCTAGAGGCAGCAAGATGAGAAACTGTCTTTATTTATCTCTTCCTTACCAGATACTGATCATCATTCCTTAACATGAATCTGTCATAAATGTGTCAAATAGACACACATTAGAGCAGATCCATTTTACTTTTTAACTGAACTTCGAGAAGCTCAGCAGAAATCCTCAATGCCCATCAATCAATCCTGAGGTGCCTTCTAGGCCAACGACTTGAAGCTCAACAGAGCTACAACCTGCTGTGACGAACAACATATCACCTGAGCCTGGTCGACACCATTGAATCACACAATACACTTTCCTAATCCTGGTCCATCAATGGAAAATATCAGGATCAAACCAGCCCAGTAGCAGGTAATTTAACCAAAAGACTTGAGAATATGAATATCAACAGATTATTATTATTATTATTATTATTATTAATAATAAAATTAATGTTTATTTATAGTTAAATGGTATATTTTAATGCGATAGGTTCACACTTAGGCAAGATACAAATATGAAATGTTATTAAATTTTACAAATACAGGTCTGAGAACGGAATGTAGATCTACAGGTAAGTAATTACAAACAGAGATCCAACTTAAAGTACAGTACCTTAATGTGTTTAGATGAATGCATTCTGATGCATATGGCAACCTGCTAGAACCTGGTACCTCTACTAAACATATATGTGAACCACAAGAAGAAAAAAACCCTCCCAGATTCTTGCCTGGCACTTAACCCTCAGCTGGATACTCCCAAAGCCCCCCTAGGAGGAGTTTTTGCCTCCTCCCCTATTTTGGCTATAATATTGATTGGAAGGTCGTACGACCCTTGTTCTGGTGCCAACTGACAGGGCTTGATGCTGTGCATCGTTTGGGCTCAAGAATAGGGGAGTAGGATGGATCATTAATGGAGATCTCAATATCTTCAGGTCTGTATTAGCTTCAGAGATGTTCATCTCTCTCTTTTATTTATCTCATATCCCCCCTATCTCTTTCACTCACTCTCCGTTTTCTATGTCCACTCCATCTCTCTCTTTTATTTAATCACATTCCTTATATCTATTTTTCTCTTTCTATTTTTATGTTACCTCCATCACTTTCTTTCCCCCACATTCTATTGATTTCTTACTCTCTTTTCTGTGTTCCTCCCATCTCTCTCTTTTATCTCACACCCATCTATCTTTCTCTCTCTTTTATCTCAACCCCTCTATCTTTCTCTCTCTTTTATCTCACCCCCCTCTATCTTTCTCTCTCTTTTATCTCACACCCCCTCTATCTTTCTCCGATTGGCTGTTGATGGAAACAGTGTTGTCTCTGGGAGGAGATGCATATGATTTGAAGACGTTTTTTGTCAATCTCATTGAAGTACCATCTTAGAATCATCTGATATGGCACATGCTAAATGAAGTTGTTAGGAGCACAGTGTTCTGTGTTTGTTTTTATTATGGAAGTTTTTATCTTCCTTTTTATCTGCGGAATTAATAAATGTGTACATTTTTATCATTGAAAAACACTTGAATTTGTTGTTTAATGTAGGCAGGGTCAAACTCATAGGTGTTGGGAGTTGTCCGACAAGACCCGACAATATTTTTGGATTGTCTCTGTGAGGAAATAAGGTCTATATTAAGGGGAGCCAGGAAATGCAAGCTTGTCTACAGTACAGATAGCAGAATCACTGGCTGGTACTCTTTAGAGGGGTGCTACGGGAGCTACCTGAAGTGGCCTTGGAGGGTCACTGATGAGGAGTACCCCTGTGACAAGCAAGAGCCAAGGGGTCTTCAGTGGTTAGAGGGAAAAAGGCCTAGTGCACGAGACTCCTGGAGGGCGAATTGGGCAGGGGCCAAGCAGTGGGCACCTTGAGGAGTATCCCTACATGCCAGGGACCCAATGTTTCTCAGAAGTGTCCCAATAAAGAGGGGGGAACCCCATTAACCCTTCTACCAATTCTGTCTCATTTTGTGATAGCTGCTCGAAGAACCCGGGGAACCGAGTGAGTACCTAACCTCCCCCACCCCCGGCCTTTGTCTACCTATGGAGAGTGGGTTGAGTTCTGGGTCTGCCCACACTCTTACCTATGTGGAACTGCATCCCAAAGTCTGTGGGTGTTCTTTCTACAAACCTAATGCCAAAGGGTGGCAAAACCAAGCCAGCTGTTACCTGGCTAACCCAAATGCCAATGAGTGGCATCACTGATTTGGACATTGTCTTGTTGATCCTAATTCCCAAGGGTAGCAGGTCTTAGTCAACTATTGCTTGAACCCAACTGCCAATGAGTGGCATCACTGATTTGGACATTGTCTTGTTGATCCTAATTCCCAAGGACAGCAGGTCTTAGTCAACTAGTGCTTGAACCCAACTGCCAGTGAGTGGCATCATCGATTTGGACATTGTCTTGTTGACCCAAATGCACAAGGTTAGCAGGTCTTAGTCAACTATTGCTTGAACCCAACCGCCAATGAGTGGCATCACCAATTTGGACATTGTCTTGTTGATCCTAATTCCCAAGGGCAGCAGGCCTTAGTCAACTATTGCTTGAACCCAACCGCCAATGAGTGGCATCACCAATTTGGACATTGTCCTGTTGATCCTAATTCCCAAGGGCAGCAGGTCTTAGTCAACTATTGCTTGGTAGAGTAAATCAAATGTCAAGCATCATTCAGATCAAGCATGGCCGCTCCTAATGCCCTGGGCCAGTGGGATCACTTCAACCATTCTTTGGCTGATGCTAATGCTTGGGGATGTAGCATGACTTAGTCAACTATTGTCTCATCGCTGTTTATAGCTGGAGATGCATTGCAGGATTAAATCAGTTATTGTCTGGCTGATCATAATGCCCAGAAGGGGCAGGGCCGGGGTCACCATTACCAGGTATAACAGTTCAAAAGGTTGAGTGGCTCTTACATCTGAAATTTAGAAACCCATATGGAAAGGATGATTCCTGGTGCTACTTCATTGATTTAGAAAGACCTCCTTTTATTCGATCATTTTAAACTCCAAGCATAGAAGTCACAGTACATGCAATACTGAAAGCTGGACTCACCGCCAATCATAACGCGTTTCAGGCCTGGGGGACCCTTACTCTTTTAGTATTGCTTTTACTCTTTTAGTATGGCTTTAGACCATAAGCTTGCAAGGGCTGGGCTCTCTCCTATTGTATCTTGTATTCAGAATATTCATTGTGTAACCCTGCATTTGTATTAGTCTATGTGCTGTATGTTTTCCCCTGTCTGTAATACTTTGTACATCTCTACAGAAGATGATGGCGCTTTATAAATAATATTATTAATAATAATAATATTACTTTTATTGTGACTTTTATGTTTGAATTTCATAATGACTGCAAGTATTTTTTTCTACATCAATGAAACAGTGCCAGGAGCCATCCTTTCCATATCTGTTTCTGAGCCCACCATTGCCTGGCTGATCCCAGCACCCAGAGAGTCAGCTATTACCAAGTGATCCTAAATCAAAGTGTTGGCAAGTTCAAGTCAACCGTTTCTAGGCTTCTTTCTACCTGTGTGTTTACCTGTAGAGCAATTGTTGAAGGCTACAGTGTCTAAACTGTGAAAATATCAGGAGCAGGGCTGGATTAACATAGGGACAATAGGGCACCTGCTACAGGCCTCAGCAGCTCAGAGGCAGAAAAGAGAAAGAAAATAGACCAGAAGAGAACACAGGAGGGACAGAGAGAATCAGGAGAGAGAGGGACAGCCAAGTGAGGGATAGAAATGGGAGATAGACAGATACACAAGTGAGAGAAAGAACCAGGAGAGATAGACAAGAGAGAGACAGGAGAGTGGGTAAAGGGGGACATAAAAGAGAGAGACATAAGAGAGGCAGGACAGAGGGTAGAGAGGGGCACAAAAGAGAAAAACAGAAACAGAGACAAACACACAACTGAGGGAGAGAAAACAAAGGAATGGGACGGTGTCAGGGAACCGTGGGTCACGTGATCCAACTATCAACCAGGGACCTCCGGACACACAGACCGCGTTCCTAAAAACCCTTGTCCGAGCCCTCCTATCAGGAATACCAAAGCCTGCGGACATACAGATTCTTGGCTAAGGCAAAAGGATCGCTCAAGTAAAATATAGGTTTTAATGCTATAGCACACTAGGCAGTGATAACAAACATTTGGCTATGATGGAATATGAAATAATACAAATGCTGTTCTGAGGAGGTTACAGGCTACAGTGAGTTACACAGAGACAATGGTCAGTGACCTTAGTATGCAGTTGCAGAGTAGTGGTGATGAGAGGTAAGTGGCAAGCTTGTGGATGGACACCCCGGCACGCAGGAACCGTGACCTCTCCAGGAGTGACAAAAGCCTGGCCCAGGGTTACCCCTTTTATGCGGCAAGACCCTTTCACTCCCTCCCTTCTGTGGGACGGATTGTCACCTCCCACTGTTCTGGACCTTGTTTTAGCTCCTAAAACCCTTTAGGGGTTATATCTTTGAGCAGGGGGGTCGTATGGCTATGGATACGGCACCAAATAATTGGGCTGGATGCCGGGCATCTGATGAGTCCAAAAATGGGGTCCCTAAATGGGTCAGAACCTTAGATCTCCATTTTTCTAGTTTTCCTATGTCGCAGAGCCCGGAGAAACCTATCTCCGCGTGCGGTTTTGGTGCTGGGACACATGGTGGCGCAGCTATGGTCTCATTTGTGTTGGTGCCGCTTGTCTGCGGCTCTCATCTTTTGATGTGACTGTTTAATAGCTAGGGGTCCTACCACCTTCAGACCCACTGGAGCCTTCTCAGGCTGGAGGTGTGAGAAAATCAACAGGGAGTTTGTGATCTGCCCTGCTTAAAGTGGACCAACACCCTGAGGTGATCGGCCCGGGAATTTATAAGATTCCCGGGCCGATCACCTCACACACCGCGGGACATCCGAGATCGGGATGTCCCGCGGGGTGTAAACCCCCGAAAAACCTTACCTCTCCAGCCGCTGCTTCCGCCTCACTCGCGCTCCTCTAGACGTGCGAGCGCCGTCCGTCTCTGAATGGCCGGCGCGGGCGCGCACACGTCAAGAGTGACGCGCGGGAGGCGCCAACGGGTAAGCTGCTTGTACGTCGCTGTCAATCAGCTTGTCCATCGGCGCCGATTGGACGGCGCGGCCACGTGGGAGCGGGGAGAGGTGAGTTTTGGGGGCTTTCTGGGGGGTTTCACACAGCGGGGCACCCCCGATCGGGGGAAGTGGACCAATACCCAGGATAGTCAAAATCCTGGGTGTTGGTCCACTTTAACCCATACATTCTAATTCCCCTTCCTGGTGAGATAAGGACCTGTGCATTTATGACTAGGAAGCCTTAACAGGGGGAAATAAAGGGGAACTCCTGACTTGTATCTGTGATAAAATGAAATGTAATGTTTGCCCTATTCCTCACAGACGGTCACGAAAGAGGGATGAGAGCACAAGGGAGAGGGACAGACATGAGAGAGACAGCAGAGCAGGTAGAAGAGGGCACAAAAGAGAAACGGGTAAGAACAAGTGAGACAGAAAGATACAGAAAGGAGACATAAAAGAACGAGAGGAACAGGAGATAAATAGAGAAAGAGAGAAAGCAGATACAGAGAGCAAGAGACATAAATACAAGAGAAAGAGAGGAGTAAGAAATTCAAAATAAAGACAAAGTGAATGAAAGAGAAACAGGAAGTAAAGGCATGGGAAAGAGAAACGAGGGAAGGAGAAACAAGAGAGAGGGAGAGATAAACAAAAGAGAAGCGAGAAGCAAGAGAGAGAGAAAGGTAAACAGGAAAGAGTGAGAGACAAGCAAGTGAGAGAGACACCAGTAGGATAAAAAAAAGGAGACGGACCCAAAAAGAGAGCGAGAAGCACAAAAGGAGGATTTTATAGTGTGGAGACTATGAGAAACAGAAGAGAATCAGGATGGAAAGACGCAAGAAGAAAGAGAGAGAGACGGGGAGACTGGCGTGAGAGAGACAGAAGAGAGTCAGGTGAGAGATATGAGAGAAAACAGAGGGAGACAAACAGAAGAGAGAGGCAGAAGCAAGAGACTGACAGACAGTGGCATAAGTTGAGGGGGTGTAGTGTTGGAGATACTGTACAACAGCTTGTCTCTGTATGTGATCTGCATCTATATTGCTAGGTTAATGCAGTTTACATTTATGACAGTAGATGGCGCTGTTACATATATCTATGTGTAGTTTATGTTGTACATCCTGCACTGCTGCATGTTGTTTCCTGTACATTGAGGTGATCTCTATCACTTCTTTTTCCTGTCTATGTTGTCCACCATGTAAGGTGGCCTTCTCTTATTGCATTCATGTTCCAGTAAAGCCAGTTCCTGTTACACCGAAAATGTCTATCTGCACCCAACACTCTGCAACATGTAGGGGGTGCAGAAGGTCAGGGGACCCATCAGTGTTGCTCCTCCACTTTATTTATCATATTTGTGCTCACGTAGTATCACTTAGAGAAAGGAAGCTCCATTCGTCTCTGCTGTTTCAGTCTTTAGTTGCCTAGCTGAGTTACAAGAAAGCCATCAGGGTTACACCACTGGCCCTAAGCATATTTTATTGTGCAGATCTGAAAGCGTCCTGTACATGTCTCCTACAACCTATGTCGAGTGACGGCGCGCTCCCGCAGCCAGTCCCTTCTGATCTAAATATGCCCTTAACTGATGTGTATGATTGCATCTGATGGTGTCGCTGAATAGAAAGTGCTGCACATATGGCGCAGCGTCTATAAATAAATAAAAACATCTGCAAGTCTTCTGGCAGCCAGCGCAGAAACACTACATTAAAGTGGCAGCCCCCTGTCTCTGCTCCTGATAAATCTGTGTGTTTAGCAGCAAACTGTTACCCTGTGCTCTAGATCTTAGCGCCCGCTCAGCACAAACAAGAAACGCCGCTGCTTGATCGTACGGAGGGTTTTCCAGGAACTGTGTACAGAAAATAGTGGCAGCAGGTACAGCTCTATCCTTCCAGGGACTTGGTCACCAGCTCCTGGAACCTGGACATTCACAGCTGTACACGGGGAGGCCGATTCATTAATAGCGCCAGGTAGCGACAGATGAGCGACTGTAGCGTGATTTTTTCAGCGCCAGCCAGTATTCGCTGTGCTTGGCCGGCATTAGCTTGATGACAGCGACTCAGTCGGTGTGCGGTAATGTTGAATACGGGCTGGGGGGTCGCTGTTTCACAGGTCCAGCGTTGTATGTGAGCGCCTGACAACGAATGGCCAGAGCGAACGGCTAGCTTCATATTCATCAACAAATCACGCTCCGAATTTGCTGGCGCTGTCCATTCCTTGTTTAAACCCCAGAGCGCTTGCGGCGATGTGTATTAACTAGTTTTTTAACCCCTAAACAACCATATTTTTTGAATGTAACATTATACATGTTTTTAGAATCATTTTGTAATATGAATACATTAATCTCAGACCTGTTAGATCAATTCTGCACATATTTTTTTTAATTTTTTTTTTTACTTAAAAATAAATCCTAACATTGCAGAAGTGGTCTCCGATTTTTTGACATTAAAAAAATAAAAAAAAAAAATGATTAATTATAGATTGCTCCATTGAAATGCATTGGACATCGCCAGGGAGCGACAGCTCATACCTGGCGCTGTGAGGGAATTTGCAGCGGCGCTGTTCGGTCCAGGCGGCTTCATGATGAATGCCGCGCTAGCCGTCGCTCTCGCCGGCGTTAGCCTCATTTTGCTTGATAAATTGTGACCGCCGCCGGGCGTACTTGAGTCGGTAGTCGCCGTTAGCTGCCGCTACCTGGCGCTCGTCAGACACTACCTGGCGGTATCGCTTGATGAATAAGGGCAATAGATTGTGGCTAAGGGTAGACTAGATGGACTATGCGGCCTCCTTTTCCCATCAAGCTACGTTTCTAATGGCATCCACTTATCTGAGAAGGGTTCACCTTCACCCTGAATAAGAGCCTATCTTATATGTTTCCTCCCCCGTACATACAGATTGCCCGCATTAATCCAGACCTTCACCCTGAATAAGAGCCTATCTTATATGTTCCCCCACCCTGTACAGCCAGATTGCCCACATTAATCCGGACCTTCACCCTAAATAAGAGCCTATCTTATGTGTTTCCCACACCCTGTACATACAGATTGCCCACATTAATCCGGACCTTTACCCTGAATAAAAGCCTATCTTATATGTTTCTTCCCATGTACTGTACATACAGATTGCCCACATTAATCCGAACCTTCACCCTGAATAAGAGCCTATCTTATATGTTTCCCACACCCTGTACATACAGATTGCCCACATTAATCCGGACCTTTACCCTGAATAAAAGCCTATCTTATATGTTTCTTCCCATGTACATACAGATTGCCCGCATTAATCTGGGCCTTCACCCTGAATAAGAGTCTATTGTATATGTTCCCCCCACCCTGTATATACAGATTGCCCACATTAATCCGGACCTTCACCCTGAATAAGAGTCTATCATATATGTTTCCCCCACCCTGTACATACAGATTGCCCACATTAGACCGGACCCTCACCTTGAATAAGAGCCTATCTTATATGTTTCCCCCCACCCTGTACATACAGATTGCTCACATTAATCCGGACCTTCACCCTGAATAACAGTCTATCTTATATGTTTCCCCCCACCCTGTACATACAGATTGCTCACATTAATCCGGACCTTCACCCTGAATAACAGTCTATCTTATATGTTTCCCCTCACTTTGTATATACAGATTGCCCACATTAAAAATCATCCTACCTGCATCTACTGCATTTTGATGGCAGCACATGGAGCATCAGGCAGCCGGCATACAGGAAGTGTCTTCTGACTGTTTCGCTCTGCATTCTGGGATTGCTGTCCTTTTCCTGACCCTAGTGCTTCTCTAGCTATAACCCGTCCCCCTGCACTTTATTCCGCTCTCCTCTCCTCCTTATGTGATGCTTCTGAGACAAGATGGCTGTGCCCATATCCTAGAGTCCTGTACAGAGTTGCAGCCCAGTGCGGGAAAGAATAATAAGTGAGTGACTAAACACTTAAAATATATCAATTTTAGATGCTGGGGAAAAGTTTTTTAGGGGTTTGGGCTTTTTATTAAATCATGCTGAAGGTCTGCTTTAAGGCACAGTGGTGGCAATTCCGACACACGCTTTAGTGAGGTCCAGGAAAGATGTTGGACATTGACTACTGGTTTTCAGCTTCCAGGTTCCTGTCACTGCGCGCTTACCTTGTGCCCGGTCCTGCAGCATTTTTCGGGGCGGGTGACCGGGACTCCTTCTGCCTGGCGGTTGCGTCTGCGGCAGGTGCCGGTTCAGGCAGCCTGGGCCCGAGCGGTTCCAAGCGCGCTGGCCTCTTCCCCGCACGCCTGAGCATCAGTAACTTATGCCCTCCGCCGGCGCTGTAGTCAGAGAGGCAGCTGGAGGTTACTTTAAAGGGCCAATGAGCCCAAAGATTACTGTGGACGAAACGCTATAAGGTTTAAATTAGGCAATAAGCCCATATGTTGTTCAATACCCAATGAGTTTCCAGTTTCTTCCCGTCCAATCCCCCGCACTCATGCCCTATAAAAGTATCCCCAGGTCAATAGCATTTAGCTGGGTGTGATATTCCTGAGACTCCAGTTTTGTTTATCCGTTGCCGACCTTGTTAGCCTGACTGTTCCTGACTGCCGTCTGTACCGACCTCAGCCTGAATTACAACTACGTACCCATCTCATCCCTGGTGCCGCAAAGCTCTCTGATCTCCTGGTTTGACCCTTGGCGTGACCTTTGACTCGTGTTCTCCCTTGGAGCTGCTATTACAAGAACTGTGTCTTAGCTTCGGTTCATCCGTCTTCACCCCTGTGAGCAGAAAACATCCTTTCAGCTAACAAGTCCTGGGGCAACTGTGTCCGGTAAGTTGTTTAAAGCGTCCCGGCAAATGGGAGCTTGGCTAAAGGTGAAACTAGCTGCGGAGATTGGGGGTTGTAAACTCACTAAGAAGACGGGTGTTCCCGGGGTTTGACAGCTCCAAAAGGTTCCAGCGCCAAGACCCTCTAATCAGTAAGGGAGACAAATTCCTTGACCTTAAGGTTGGACATGGCTTTTAGTTCCTCTCATGTGTGCAACCACCGATTTGAGATTTCCAAAAAGATGTCTATGCGCGGTCACTTGTCCAAGCCGCTGCCGTCACGTCGTCTAAGAGGCCGATTCATTAATAGCGGCAGGTAGCGACAGTTGAGCGACTGTAGCAGTATTTTCACAGCGCCCGCTAGTAGTCGCTGTGCTTGGCCGTTGTTTGGTTGTTGATAGCGACTGAGTCGGTGTGCAGTAATGTTGAATACGAGGTGACGAGTCGCTATTTGACAGGTTCCGCGATGTATGGGTGCGCATGATAGTGACTGGTCAGAGCGACCGGCTCCCACCACATTCATCAAAAACTCACGCTCAAAAAATTCTCGCGCTGTGAAATGCATGTTTAAACCCCAGAGCACTGGCGGCGATGTGTTAAAAGTAGTTTTTTAACCCCCAAACCACCATATTTTTGGAAACCAAAAAAAAAAAAAAATTATAAAGAATTTTGTAATATGAATACAATAATATCAGACCTGTAATATCAATTCTGCATAAATGTTTTTTTTTTTTTTTTTTTTTTACCTTAAAAAAATTAACTAACATGGCAGAAGTGGTCACAGAATTTTGCACATTTAAAAAAAAAAAAAACATTAATAACAATTAATTATGAATATTTAAAGATTGTTCCATTGAAATGCATTGGAGAGCGCCAGGTAGCGAGAGGTCATACCTGTCGCTGTTCAAGGTAGGACGCTGGTGCTGTGGGCTGAGGCTGGAATAATGATGAATGAGTCGCTATATGGCGCTATCTCAGTCGCTAAGCAGGATTGGCTTGATAAATGTGTGATTGTGGTGGGGAGCCGGCGTTCTCGTGGCGGTGCCCGTCATTACCGGTCGCTCACCAGTCGCTACCTGTCGCTATTCCTTCATAAATAGGGCCAGCGGCTCTGAGCACGCATCCCCCGCTTCCCTCTAACAGGGATCATGCCCACGCCAGCCATTCACAAATGTCTGGCTCGGGCACACGCCCTGCTAGAGGGATAGCGGAGATACGGCTGCGGCTCACGCATGCACCATTGGACCGGAAAAGAAGGTAAGTTCATGGGGCAACCTGGGGAGATTTCAACCCCAGGGTGGGGAAATCGATCGGCCCGGGTATCTTATAGACGAGGCCAGCGGCTCCGAGCACGCATCCCCCGCTTCCCTCTAACAGGGATCGTGCCCCGCCAGGCATTCACAAATGCCTAGCGCTGGCACGCGCCCCGCTAGAGGGATAGTGGAAATTCGTCTGCGGCTCACGCATGCGTTGTTGGACTGGGAAGCAAGGTAAGTGTATGGGGCAACCTGGGGTGGGTTTTAACCCTGGGGTGGGGGGGGGAATAGATTGGCCCGGGAATCTTATAGATTATTGTATTGGGCCGATCACGGTGGGTTGTGGTCCACTTTAACTGAGAAACGTTTTTATTTTTGAGAATTAAAAGCCATTGGAGGCCATTGTAAATTAATGATCAGGCTCGTTTTTTGCATAAAATAACTCCGTCCAATAACTTGCTGCGCTATCAGAGTAATTTGCATGCAAGATTTTCCATACGTTTGCGAAATACTTAAACCGGACCTTCACCATGATTTATTGAAAAGCCCAAACCCTTATAAAACTATTTCCCAAGCATCTAAAATGAATATATTTTAAGTTTTCAGTCACTTACTTATTATTCTTTCCCCCACTGGGCTGCAACTGCAAGACTTTAGGATACGGGCGCCGCCATCTTGACTCAGAAGCATCACACTTATTGAGAAGAGGAGAGTGGGATAAAGTACAGGGGGGCGGGTTATAGCTGTGCTTTGCTTAGACAGAGCAGAGATGGGGTCAGGAAAAGGTCAGCAATCCCAGAATGCAGAACAGCACAGTCAGAAGGCACTTCCTGTTTGCAGGCTGCCTGATGTTCCATGAGCCGCCATCTTGGATGTTTAAAGGCTCATAACATGCAATAGATGCAGGTAGGATGATTTTTAATATGAGCAATCTGTATGTACAGGGTGTGGGAAACATATAAGATAGACTCTTATTCAGAGCGAAGGTCCGCATTAAGGCTGATGAGGATCAGACAAGCAGGGCAACGGAAAGTGAAATTGAGGGACTGGGAGAGGATTTATTATGGTGGACAGGTATGTCGCAAGGCCAGTCCTTCATCCTGAACAGCCTGCGGCCCTGTCTCAGAACGCTTCACAGTTTCATCTTCCGAGCGTTTGTCTCCGGTTCTTTATCACAGACAACATGTCTTTTATCCGCGCCGCTCGAATGAATAGAAAGCCGGAGCTTCTAGAGCGATGATGGCCTGTGGCGCAAAGCCACAACTTCCCTGGACTTTTCAATTTAACCTCTCTGGAGCCAAGAGATTATTTATTACTTTCTTCACTATCTCACTCAGGAGATGGAGGAGAGGGTGGTGGCCAGGCCTACTCGGAGCAATAACAATCGGATCCAATCCTGGTTAAAGCCTTCAGTGTCATTTAATGAACAGCCCTAATCCTTAAAAAACTATTCCCCAGCATCTAAAATTAATATATTTTACGTTTTTAGTCACTTACTTTTTATTTTTTCCCCCACTGGGCTGCAACTTTGTTCAGGATTCTAGCATACGGGCGCCGCCATCTTGCCTCAGAAGCATCACATACTGGGGGGAGCAAAAGTGCAGGAGGCAGGGTTATAGCTGTGCTTTGCACAGACAGAGCAGAGCTGGGGTCAGGGAAAGGACAGCAATCCCAGAATGCAGAGCGACACAGTCAGAAGACAATTCCTGTCTGCAGGCAGCCTGAGATTTCATGGGCTGCCATCTTGGATGTTTAAAGGCTCATAGGATGCAGTAGCTGCAGGTGGGATGATTTTTAATGTGGGCAATCTGTATGTACAGGGTGGGAGAAATATATAAGATAGGCTCTTATTCAGGGTGAAGGTACGGATTAATGTGGGCAATCTGTATGTACAGGGTGGGGGAAACATATAAAATAGGCTCCTATTCAGGGTGAAGGCCCAGATTAATGTGAGCAATCTGTATGTACAGGGGGGGAAACATATAAGATAGACTCCTATTTAGAGTCAAGGATAGGTTCTCATTTGGATGCTGATTTAGTAAAGTGTGAAAGCTTATCTACTTCTCCTCCTCAGTAGGAGAGATTTTAGACCTTAAAGTGGACCAAAACCCACTGCGATCGGCCCGGGGATCTATTTGATTGATTCCCTCCCCCCGGGCATCCTAAATTGGGTTACCCCGCTGTGTGAAACCCCCCAGGTCGCCCTATACACTTACCTTGCTTTCTCAGCTTGGGCTGAGAACCCCTGTGCTACACAGCCAGATGACCCTGATTGGATGTTACAGGAGGGCCTGGTGATCCACCTACTAGTGGGTACACTAAAACGTCCCACGTTACCTTTTAATACCCTAATGCTGGAACAAGTGTTTTTGTGGGTGCTCACTGAGGGGTCATCGGTGGTACAGCACAGCAGCTTACAATCCTATCACCATAAAATAACAGAAAAACAACTCCCCTCCCCAGCATTAGCACAAAACCCAAGAGAAACGATGTTGCTACTGGATGAGTGAAAAATCCACTGACCGAAGATTGCAGTTGTCCACTTTCACTGGCAAAAATGTTCCTTTGAGTTGTAAAATCCAGGCAGCAAACAGCAAACAGGGAAGAACACGTTTGGCCTATGGAAACTAACTAACTAAAAGGCCTAGTCTCAGTCTGTACAGCTAAGCATGCTTATGTATGGTTACTGACCCGGGTCTGAAGGATGCATTCAATAAGGTCTCAAAGCTGGACTGCAGCAGGTTCCATCCACCAGCCTGGAGAACAGCAGGCTGGCTCCTAACACAGCACTCAGCAGACGTCCTGGAAGAGTTCTCCGCTTTCAGCAAGGATCAGGATAGCATTCAGTTCCTCTATAGCACTGGTCTCCGCACAACACCCAGGCCTCGCTCCCACACGGTTTTTCTCTGCTGTCTTTCAAGATGGCGGTCTCTTCACTTCCTAGATCTTTGTCCCACACCACAGAGTCATTTTTCTTCCTGATTGTCACACAGCGTGGCGCAAACAGCAGCCCCTTGTGGCAAAGCAGCAGCACAACAGTCATCAAATAACATTGGCTTCACCCTCTTACATGCCACCCCACTAGAGGTTTTAGTCCTCGGCAACCCTCCCCATACAAACTCCTCCTGGACATAGCGCTGTGGGGGCACACCAGCATTGGACCTCGCTGACCTTCTCAAAGTGGAGGTCTCAGGGGTATGAGGGACATCAGGCATCTCTATCAGGGAAGAGGCCACCCTTTGTTCAGCCCTCTCTCTGGGTGGCAAACCTGGCCCACCTGGGACACCGGTGGGTATCTGAGCAGGGGCGACCCACCACTCTTCTTCCTCCTCTGAGGAGCTTTCCTTGGTACTCGGAGCATGCGGAGGAATCTCCACTACGTGTGCTGGCTCATCAAAGTTACAATGCCTTAGCATGTTACGGTGCAAGTTACGTGGGGGTGCCCCAGTCCCTACTGGCTCCACCTCGTAGACTGGAATGGCAGGGTCGACCCTCCATTTCACCACATATGGAACCGCCTCCCACCGCCCATCCAGCTTCCCAGATGTTTGTTTGGCTTTGACCATCACTCGATCACCCGGGGCATACCCATCTCTCTGCACCGGTCTTGGATCGGGGTGCACCACTTGCCTCAGGCACTCCCCTACAACTTTGTGGACCGCTCTTAGTCGGCCGTGGTGCTCTTACATCCATGCAGTGGTACTTCTCGGTGGTGGTTCCTTTGGGTTGGGCATGGGGAGATCTTCCACCTCTCGTCCGGCTCTTCCAAACATGAGCATATGTGGGGAGTATCTGGTGGTACTGTGTACCCTGTTGTTATAGGCCCACATCAGTTCGGGTAGGTACTCGGGCCACCAAGCCTTTTGGCCGTCCTCCAAAAGCCGCAACATCTGAAGCAAAGTGCTGTTAAAACGCTCACACGCCCCATTTCCCTAGGGATGGTACGGGGTGGTGCAGGAGCGTTCGATTCCATACAACTGGTACAGCTCATTCATCTGATTGCCCTGGAAACATGCTCCCTGGTCTGAGTGTATTCTCCGTGGACACCCAAAGACTTGAATAAAGTGTTTGCAGACCGCTTCGGCAGCTGACTCCGCTGTCTGGTCTCTGGTGGGTACAGCCACGGCATACTTCGTGAAATGATCCGTCATGACTAGACAGTACGAGTGTCCCGAGGTAGAGTATCCAATCTGCACATAGTCAATCATCAGAAGTTCTAACTAAGTCTGGATAGCCTGGACGGGGCCCCATTGTTCAGCACTCTTGCTCAACCCGCAAGGTCGACACTTCAGACAAGTCTCTGCCACTCAGCCACTTAAACGTCTTTTCGCTTCCAAAATGGGCACCCTTCTCGTGAGCTTCCCAGGCAGCCTCCGGTCCCACTGACATGGGGATTACAATCTGTCGTTGATACTGCAGCTCCATCTGTAGGTATATGGTCCAACACAGGAGGCCCTCGGTGACATTTAGCTTATCCCACTGCCTCAGTAACTTTGGCCCTCTGGAGTCCAACGGGCCCTCTCTTCCAGGTATTGTTCCGGACCCATTCTCTCACTCTTCCCCAACCCCATAGGCATCCGGGTTGCCACCCCACTTGAATATGCCAAGTCCTGGAGCTTAGGTACTCGACCAAGGTCAGGAGTTTCAATGTCCTCTAACTCCTCATCAACCCCTCTGCGGCGGGGTCCCCACAGGGACTCTGGAGAGTGAATCGGCATTACTGTTCTCATTACCAGATTGGATCTTGATGCGATAATGGTATTTGGAAAGGCGAGTCAAGGCCCATACCAGCGCCAACAGTTCCAGTTTGAAGGAGCTATAGTTGTCAGGGTTGCACTCGGATTCCCTCAGAGACCGTCTCCCATAGGCAATGACTCTCTCACGTCCATCCTGGACTTGGGATAAGACGGCTCCCAACCCATGGAGGCTCCCATCAGTGTACAGCAGGAATGGGGTATCGAACCGCGCATAAGCCAGAATCGGGGCACTGGTTAGCACCTCCTTCACCGCCGCAAAGGCCTCTTGTTGCCGGGGCCCCCAGCTGATGGGATGATTCTTCGGACCTCCTTCGGTGCCCCTCAATAACTCGTTCAACGGGCTCGCCAACTGCGCGACTTTGGGTATAAATTTCCTGTAGTAGCCGGCTAGTCCCACGAACGCCCGTACCTCTCGTAGTGTCCTCGGCTGGGGCCATTCATGGACGGCATCCACCTTGCTGGGGGTTGGTTTTACCTCTTCAGAGGTGACCACATGTCCCAAGTACTCTATTTGTTGGCGAAACAGTTCGCACTTCTTTGGCTTGATCTTGAGCCCGTGGTCTTGCAGTCGTCCTAGGACCTGCCGCAGCTTCTGAAGGTGGTCTTCAAAGGAGGCCCCAAACACTACTATGTCATCCAGGTATATCAATACTGACTAAAAATTGAGGTCCCCCAGACAGTGTTCCATTAACCGCTGAAATGTCCCTGGGGCATTGCTGAGGCTGAATGGCATTCAGTTAAACTCGTACAGTCCCATAGGTAAGATGAAAGCTGTCTTCGCTTTGTCTTTCTTCGCCACCAGTACTTGCCAATATCCACTGGCCAGATCGAGGGTTGAGAAAAACTTTGCCTGGCCCAAGACTGATAGCGACTCTTCAATCCGCGGAAGAGGGTACGCATCCCGGATGGTCTGGGCATTCAATTTCCGATAGTCCACGCAGAACCGGAGACTCCCATCCTTCTTTCTCACCAAGACTACTGGAGCTGCCCACAGACTTTGGCTCTCCTGGATCACTTGATTTTCCAGCATGTTGGCGACCATATCCTTCACCTCCTGATACATTTTGGGTGGAATCTGACGGTAACGTTCCCTAATTGGTGCAGCATCGCCTGTGGGGATTTTGTGTTCAATAGCAAAAGCACACCCGAAGTCCTCATCGTGTCTTGAGAACTCCTCAACTCCCAGAGGGTATCTTCCAGCAACTTCTGTTGTCCTGGAGACAGTCCACCCCCAACTGGGTCATGATCACTCTACCATTCCATTCCTCCGTCGGGGCTTCCTTTTGCTGGACCTTCACAGCAGGTCCAGGCTGCTCTTCCATCAGGCTGTAGGGTGAAGCTTTTCCGTCGAGAAATACCCCCCTCGGACACATAAACGTCTGCCAGGACAGCGTTGCCAGGGACGGTTACCTTGCAGTCTGCAACATTCAAGCAGCGTATCGGTACACACCCATTTGTCACAATGGCGAGGGCCCGAGCTATCAATGGGCGAGCTGGGCTGGCTCAATCAGGACCGCTAATCCATTCAGATGTCATCCAGCCCCCACTGGCAGCATCAATACTTGTTCTTGCCGTGGTGGGATCTTCACCGGGGTCCCCCCTGGCACCTTCACTCTTCCGACGGGTCGACCGAAGAGGTTACTCTTTTGCAGACTACAGCTTCTCACCATCTGTTGAAGAACCTTCTGAGTCGGCCGGTGGGTGGTGGCCCGTTGCCAATACTTTGGCCCTTCTCTGGCATAGAGCTGATGGTCTAGGTCTCTCAGCACATTCATACCCAGCGTCACGTCCATCCCGCTCCGAGAAGAATGGTCCACCAGCACGACCCCCTTCTTGCCCACATCTTGCCCAAGCACTCGGACCCGCATCCAGACTATCCCTCGGACATCAATCTCCTTATTGTCGGCAGCCGTCAGCCTGATGACCTTCCAACTCGGCTTCCATGACGGGGCTGCTGGCATACAGGTCATGATCCTTCCGCACAGGGCTTAGCTGTTGACATACCGCCGCAGGGCACCCAGTTACTGCGGCGGTTGGAAGTTTAACGGCTGCTCGGATTCCATCCGTTCAGGCCATTCTCGGGCTATATGGCCATACTGCCGACAACCCCAACAGAGGGGGCTTCTTCTGACAGGTCCCCGCACCTGATTTCTCATGTGTGGGGTGGTGTGGCGTGCTGGAGTCACTGCTGGGGGCTGGAAAGATTCTGTCTTCATCTGGGACACCTCCAACCGCAGTTCCCTTAATTCAGTTCGCAGGGCCTGGACCACTTCCTTTAGGGACTCGGATTCTTCTGATCCTGCCTGTTCCTTAGGAGCCTGAGTGCTGCTCACTGCTCTCATTGCCACCGGTAGATGCTCTTCCTCTCTCTCCACGGCAGCCTGGTAGACACTATAGAATTACATGTCAGCTGTCACCCGGGTCATGCAGGAACTTATTGGAGAGGCCCACGATGAACTGATCCCTAAGCAGTTGGTCCACTTCCCGGAAGGCCCCCATGGCACCTGGGTCTCGCCGCTGGATTTCATTAAGCATTTCCTGTAGGGCATTAGAATACTGCATCACAGTCTCTCCCTCTTGCTGCGGGCGATTGAAGAAGCGGCTCCTTAGCTGTACAACCCTAGCACGGCCCCCTTGCGCTATCTCCAGCAGGGACAATATTTTCTCTAGGGTATCCCTCTCAGATTTGGGCCTCACCATCACAGTCTGCCTAGAATCACCCTCAAGCGCTCCCAGCGTAACCTCTGCCTGCAGTTCGGGGGTTAGGTTACACATTTTGACCGCACTCCGCACCCTCTCCGTCCAGTCTTGCAATGTCATGTCTTTGCCATCAAATTTCGGCAGATGGCGCAACAGTGCCCCCACCGGGATATATCCTACTGGGGCGGACATGGCGCTACAGCTAGGCTGACCCTGCGCAGGCGTACTCTGAGCTGGGTCCTGATCCGGTGCCACTGGCGCCGGGGGAAGATCTTCCTCCGCGTTCCCATTCATAGCGGATGCTGTATCCTGCCGACTACGCCAAAATGTGAGCCGTGTACGGGTGTGGGCTCCCCAGGATACAGCGAAGCCACGTGCGGGAAATGCGACACTGACACCAGCGGCTGTAAACCAAACTTTTACTACAAAAGAGTACCAAACCCACTTCAACAAGACAAATGGGAGAGATAATAAAAATTAAGTACACACACTCAGCTTGGGCTGAGAACCCCTGCGCTACACAGCCAGATGACCCTGATTGGATGTTACAGAAGGGCCTGGTGATCCACCTACTAGTGGGTACACTAAAACGTCCCACGTTACCTTTTAATACCCTAATGCTGGAACAAGTGTTTTTGTGGGTGCTCACTGAGGGGTCATCGGTGGTACAGCACAGCAGCTTACAATCCTATCACTATAAAATAACAGAAGAACAACTCCCCTCCCCAGCACTAGCACAAAACCCAAAAGAAACGATGTTGCTACTGGATGAGTGAAAAATCCACTGACCGAAGATTGCAGTTGTCCACTTTCACTGGCAAAAATGTTCCTTTGAGTTCTAAAATCCAGGCAGCAAACAGCAAACAGGGAAGAACACTTTTGGCCTATGCCACCCCACTAGAGGTTTTAGTCCTCGGCAACCCTCCCCATACAAACTCCTCCTGGACATAGCGCTGTGGGGGCACACCAGCATTGGACCTCGCTGACCTTCTCAAAGTGGAGGCCTCAGGGGTATGAGGGACATCAGGCATCTCTATCAGGGAAGAGGCCACCCTTTGTTCAGCCCTCTCTCTGGGTGGCAAACCTGGCCCACCTGGGACACCGGTGGGTATCTGAGCAGGGGCGACCCACCACTCTTCTTCCTCCTCTGAGGAGCTTTCCTTGGTACTCGGAGCATGCGGAGGAATCTCCACTACGTGTGCTGGCTCATCAAAGTTACAATGCCTTAGCATGTTACGGTGCAAGTTACGTGGGGGTGCCCCAGTCCCTACTGGCTCCACCTCGTAGACTGGAATGGCAGGGTCGACCCTCCATTTCACCACATATGGAACCGCCTCCCACCGCCCATCCAGCTTCCCAGATGTTTGTTTGGCTTTGACCATCACTCGATCACCCGGGGCATACCCATCTCTCTGCACCGGTCTTGGATCGGGGTGCACCACTTGCCTCAGGCACTCCCCTACAACTTTGTGGACCGCTCTTAGTCGGCCGTGGTGCTCTTACATCCATGCAGTGGTACTTCTCGGTGGTGGTTCCTTTGGGTTGGGCATGGGGAGATCTTCCACCTCTCGTCCGGCTCTTCCAAACATGAGCATATGTGGGGAGTATCTGGTGGTACTGTGTACCCTGTTGTTATAGGCCCACATCAGTTCGGGTAGGTACTCGGGCCACCAAGCCTTTTGGCCGTCCTCCAAAAGCCGCAACATCTGAAGCAAAGTGCTGTTAAAACGCTCACACGCCCCATTTCCCTAGGGATGGTACGGGGTGGTGCAGGAGCGTTCGATTCCATACAACTGGTACAGCTCATTCATCTGATTGCCCTGGAAACATGCTCCCTGGTCTGAGTGTATTCTCCGTGGACACCCAAAGACTTGAATAAAGTGTTTGCAGACCGCTTCGGCAGCTGACTCCGCTGTCTGGTCTCTGGTGGGTACAGCCACGGCATACTTCGTGAAATGATCCGTCATGACTAGACAGTACGAGTGTCCCGAGGTAGAGTATCCAATCTGCACATAGTCAATCATCAGAAGTTCTAACTAAGTCTGGATAGCCTGGACGGGGCCCCATTGTTCAGCACTCTTGCTCAACCCGCAAGGTCGACACTTCAGACAAGTCTCTGCCACTCAGCCACTTAAACGTCTTTTCGCTTCCAAAATGGGCACCCTTCTCGTGAGCTTCCCAGGCAGCCTCCGGTCCCACTGACATGGGGATTACAATCTGTCGTTGATACTGCAGCTCCATCTGTAGGTATATGGTCCAACACAGGAGGCCCTCGGTGACATTTAGCTTATCCCACTGCCTCAGTAACTTTGGCCCTCTGGAGTCCAACGGGCCCTCTCTTCCAGGTATTGTTCCGGACCCATTCTCTCACTCTTCCCCAACCCCATAGGCATCCGGGTTGCCACCCCACTTGAATATGCCAAGTCCTGGAGCTTAGGTACTCGACCAAGGTCAGGAGTTTCAATGTCCTCTAACTCCTCATCAACCCCTCTGCGGCGGGGTCCCCACAGGGACTCTGGAGAGTGAATCGGCATTACTGTTCTCATTACCAGATTGGATCTTGATGCGATAATGGTATTTGGAAAGGCGAGTCAAGGCCCATACCAGCGCCAACAGTTCCAGTTTGAAGGAGCTATAGTTGTCAGGGTTGCACTCGGATTCCCTCAGAGACCGTCTCCCATAGGCAATGACTCTCTCACGTCCATCCTGGACTTGGGATAAGACGGCTCCCAACCCATGGAGGCGCCCATCAGTGTACAGCAGGAATGGGGTATCGAACCGCGCATAAGCCAGAATCGGGGCACTGGTTAGCACCTCCTTCACCGCCGCAAAGGCCTCTTGTTGCCGGGGCCCCCAGCTGATGGGATGATTCTTCGGACCTCCTTCGGTGCCCCTCAATAACTCGTTCAACGGGCTCGCCAACTGCGCGACTTTGGGTATAAATTTCCTGTAGTAGCCGGCTAGTCCCACGAACGCCCGTACCTCTCGTAGTGTCCTCGGCTGGGGCCATTCATGGACGGCATCCACCTTGCTGGGGGTTGGTTTTACCTCTTCAGAGGTGACCACATGTCCCAAGTACTCTATTTGTTGGCGAAACAGTTCGCACTTCTTTGGCTTGATCTTGAGCCCGTGGTCTTGCAGTCGTCCTAGGACCTGCCGCAGCTTCTGAAGGTGGTCTTCAAAGGAGGCCCCAAACACTACTATGTCATCCAGGTATATCAATACTGACTAAAAATTGAGGTCCCCCAGACAGTGTTCCATTAACCGCTGAAATGTCCCTGGGGCATTGCTGAGGCTGAATGGCATTCAGTTAAACTCGTACAGTCCCATAGGTAAGATGAAAGCTGTCTTCGCTTTGTCTTTCTTCGCCACCAGTACTTGCCAATATCCACTGGCCAGATCGAGGGTTGAGAAAAACTTTGCCTGGCCCAAGACTGATAGCGACTCTTCAATCCGCGGAAGAGGGTACGCATCCCGGATGGTCTGGGCATTCAATTTCCGATAGTCCACGCAGAACCGGAGACTCCCATCCTTCTTTCTCACCAAGACTACTGGAGCTGCCCACAGACTTTGGCTCTCCTGGATCACTTGATTTTCCAGCATGTTGGCGACCATATCCTTCACCTCCTGATACATTTTGGGTGGAATCTGACGGTAACGTTCCCTAATTGGTGCAGCATCGCCTGTGGGGATTTTGTGTTCAATAGCAGAAGCACACCCGAAGTCCTCATCGTGTCTTGAGAACTCCTCAACTCCCAGAGGGTATCTTCCAGCAACTTCTGTTGTCCTGGAGACAGTCCACCCCCAACTGGGTCATGATCACTCTACCATTCCATTCCTCCGTCGGGGCTTCCTTTTGCTGGACCTTCACAGCAGGTCCAGGCTGCTCTTCCATCAGGCTGTAGGGTGAAGCTTTTCCGTCGAGAAATACCCCCCTCGGACACATAAACGTCTGCCAGGACAGCGTTGCCAGGGACGGTTACCTTGCAGTCTGCAACATTCAAGCAGCGTATCGGTACACACCCATTTGTCACAATGGCGAGGGCCCGAGCTATCAATGGGCGAGCTGGGCTGGCTCAATCAGGACCGCTAATCCATTCAGATGTCATCCAGCCCCCACTGGCAGCATCAATACTTGTTCTTGCCGTGGTGGGATCTTCACCGGGGTCCCCCCTGGCACCTTCACTCTTCCGACGGGTCGACCGAAGAGGTTACTCTTTTGCAGACTACAGCTTCTCACCATCTGTTGAAGAACCTTCTGAGTCGGCCGGTGGGTGGTGGCCCGTTGCCAATACTTTGGCCCTTCTCTGGCATAGAGCTGATGGTCTAGGTCTCTCAGCACATTCATACCCAGCGTCACGTCCATCCCGCTCCGAGAAGAATGGTCCACCAGCACGACCCCCTTCTTGCCCACATCTTGCCCAAGCACTCGGACCCGCATCCAGACTATCCCTCGGACATCAATCTCCTTATTGTCGGCAGCCGTCAGCCTGATGACCTTCCAACTCGGCTTCCATGACGGGGCTGCTGGCATACAGGTCATGATCCTTCCGCACAGGGCTTAGCTGTTGACATACCGCCGCAGGGCACCCAGTTACTGCGGCGGTTGGAAGTTTAACGGCTGCTCGGATTCCATCCGTTCAGGCCATTCTCGGGCTATATGGCCATACTGCCGACAACCCCAACAGAGGGGGCTTCTTCTGACAGGTCCCCGCACCTGATTTCTCATGTGTGGGGTGGTGTGGCGTGCTGGAGTCACTGCTGGGGGCTGGAAAGATTCTGTCTTCATCTGGGACACCTCCAACCGCAGTTCCCTTAATTCAGTTCGCAGGGCCTGGACCACTTCCTTTAGGGACTCGGATTCTTCTGATCCTGCCTGTTCCTTAGGAGCCTGAGTGCTGCTCACTGCTCTCATTGCCACCGGTAGATGCTCTTCCTCTCTCTCCACGGCAGCCTGGTAGACACTATAGAATTACATGTCAGCTGTCACCCGGGTCATGCAGGAACTTATTGGAGAGGCCCACGATGAACTGATCCCTAAGCAGTTGGTCCACTTCCCGGAAGGCCCCCATGGCACCTGGGTCTCGCCGCTGGATTTCATTAAGCATTTCCTGTAGGGCATTAGAATACTGCATCACAGTCTCTCCCTCTTGCTGCGGGCGATTGAAGAAGCGGCTCCTTAGCTGTACAACCCTAGCACGGCCCCCTTGCGCTATCTCCAGCAGGGACAATATTTTCTCTAGGGTATCCCTCTCAGATTTGGGCCTCACCATCACAGTCTGCCTAGAATCACCCTCAAGCGCTCCCAGCGTAACCTCTGCCTGCAGTTCGGGGGTTAGGTTACACATTTTGACCGCACTCCGCACCCTCTCCGTCCAGTCTTGCAATGTCATGTCTTTGCCATCAAATTTCGGCAGATGGCGCAACAGTGCCCCCACCGGGATATATCCTACTGGGGCGGACATGGCGCTACAGCTAGGCTGACCCTGCGCAGGCGTACTCTGAGCTGGGTCCTGATCCGGTGCCACTGGCGCCGGGGGAAGATCTTCCTCCGCGTTCCCATTCATAGCGGATGCTGTATCCTGCCGACTACGCCAAAATGTGAGCCGTGTACGGGTGTGGGCTCCCCAGGATACAGCGAAGCCACGTGCGGGAAATGCGACACTGACACCAGCGGCTGTAAACCAAACTTTTACTACAAAAGAGTACCAAACCCACTTCAACAAGACAAATGGGAGAGATAATAAAAATTAAGTACACACACTCAGCTTGGGCTGAGAACCCCTGCGCTACACAGCCAGATGACCCTGATTGGATGTTACAGAAGGGCCTGGTGATCCACCTACTAGTGGGTACACTAAAACGTCCCACGTTACCTTTTAATACCCTAATGCTGGAACAAGTGTTTTTGTGGGTGCTCACTGAGGGGTCATCGGTGGTACAGCACAGCAGCTTACAATCCTATCACTATAAAATAACAGAAGAACAACTCCCCTCCCCAGCACTAGCACAAAACCCAAAAGAAACGATGTTGCTACTGGATGAGTGAAAAATCCACTGACCGAAGATTGCAGTTGTCCACTTTCACTGGCAAAAATGTTCCTTTGAGTTCTAAAATCCAGGCAGCAAACAGCAAACAGGGAAGAACACTTTTGGCCTATGGAAACCTATCTAACTAACTAACTAAAAGGCCTAGTCTCAGTCTGTTCAATTAAGCATGCTTATGTATGGTTACTGACCCGGGTCTGAAGGATGCATTCAATAAGGTCTCAAAGCTGGACTGCAGCAGGTTCCATCCACCAGCCTGAAGAACAGCAGGCTGGCTCCTAACACAGCACTCAGCAGACGTCCTGGAAGAGTTCTCCGCTTTCAGCAAGGATCAGGATAGCATTGGTCTCCGCACAACACCAAGGCCTCGCTCCCACACGGTCTTGTACATACGCTGATGTATAGGAATCTGAAAGCATGATGTCATGTATACTATACAGCTTGTTCTCTGTGATTGGTTAAAACAGGTGAATTTCCAAAAATGAGTGTGTGTATGACAACCCCTTTGCTTGACTAGAAATTAAAAGTCCAAGAGAGGGCACAAATGGACGAACGGGCGCTTTCTCAAGGAATATGGAACAGCACGTGGTGTCTGTGTGATGATTGGTCAGAGGGTGTCCCAAATCCAAAAACCAATGACATAATCAAGGAGAAATGGCCAGTTTCCCCAACACAAGTGCCATTGTTGTGGCACATCGCAGAGTACATCAGATTTACTATGTTACTTTGTTAAGCTCCAGGTTGGCATGACTAATGCCCCCGTGTATCTGGATTGGCTGGTCAGATCTTTTACGGGACGGTTAAGAAAACAGAACTAAACCTAAAATTTAAATAGCTCCCTCCAGCCCGCTGTCATTCTGAAATGTTTCTCCCTGTCAAATTTGCCAGTAAGAACACAGATTCTTTATTTCTTTATCGTGGCTTGCCAATGACTCATTTCTTTAGTGGACAAGTCAAAGACCTGATCATGAGATCAGTATCAATGACAAGTGTAAGCTGGGGCTTCATAATCTTAAAGGGCCACTCCAGCCATACCAGCCATGTAGTCGGGTAGTACCACTCTCCCAGGCCGGGGGCTGGGCGCCGAAGCTCTCCGCATCATGCAATACCACCAGTCCATTTACTTGAATGGGCAGACACGTTGGGAACGACATGCACCCAACAGTTGGCCTGGACTTCACAAATATGGCAGTGGAAAATCAGGTGGAATCTGCTGCCGGCGCTGGTAAGTTTATTTCCTTTTTTTTTAATTCAGCACTAACAGAAGGTGGCAACCCGGGGGGGGGGGGCATGTTAAAACTGCTGTACACAGCTGGAGTCACCCTTTAGATTAACATTTAATTAACCCAATAGCAATTAGCAGTGAAGTGTCATCCCAAGTACTAATGGCTTTGTAAAGTTCTAAGATAGAGAAGATGGAGAAGAATTAGAGAAATATCTTTACAGCTTATTACCTGGCATCATGGTGTTCAGAAAAGAAAAGCACCATTCGTCTCAATCTAGGATAAACATTACATTTCATAAACACTGGTTCTGAAGGTAAAGGACTGAACATCACGGTGCCAGTGTGATACGAAAGAGTCTGTGCCCTTAAAGTGAACCAAAACCCACGGAGATCGGCCCGGGAATCTTATAGATCAATTCCCTCCCCCCAGTGTGTGAAACCCCCCAGGTCGCCGATAAACTCACCTTCTCTCCCGGTTCAGCAGCACATACACGAGCCATGGCCACATCCCCGCTATCCCTCTAGCAAGGTGCGTGTCCACACCAGGCATTTGTGAATGGCCAGCACAGGCACGCTCCCTGTTAGAGGGTAGCGGAGGATGCGCCCGCCATCAGGCTCGGATCCGTTTGACTGAGACAGAGGCTTAGACAAGCTGATGTGAGCTGATCTGAGTGCGCTGATTGGACAAGCAGCTGTGCATGCGTCATAGGACCGGGAAGGGGTGAATTTGTTTCGGCGACCTGAGGGGTTTCACACAGCGGGGCCAAGGACCAAAGCCCAGGATAGTCAAATCCTGGGTTTTGGTCCACTTTAAGTGAGGATCAGTAGTTGACTTTGACATGTACAAACTGTTGTGTAATTTGTTCATGACTGTATCAAATGTAGAATGTATTGGCCACTCTATAGATCAGTGGTCCCCAACCATCTCCTGGAGATCCACCAACAGGTCATTTTCTGCAGATCTCCACCCAGACACACAGGTAGAGTAATGAGTGCGGCAGTAGAGCTGAAGAGCCGGCTATGTGGGGATCCACAAAACATGAGCTGTTAGTGGCTCTTGGGAAGAGGCCTGGGGATAACTTATCTAGATCATGGCTAAGGCTTTCCAAGCAAACTGAGATCGTTCATGCTCTTATTAAATGCCCAAACTGATGTCAACCCAAGGTCAATTGAAAATGGTAACAGTAACACTGAATTTATCTTGACCTTACTGACTATAATGCCTAAAGGGAGCTCAACCCGGCTAATGTGACCATGCCCTAAGGAAGACTCACCCTGCGTTCCTGACCTACTCCTATTATGTCCTGATTGATCATAATTTGAATGAAATGCCCAAACTTAAATAAAGTATCCAAACAGCGCTCAACCTTGAAATCCCCAAACCAGTGTGAATCTCAGGGTCTGGGGACAAAAATTAGCCCGGGATTTTACCAGCACCTGGCTTGCCCATGACCAGCCACTGGCATGTCTGCTGCTTCATGGACATTCAACCAGTGTGCTCCAAGACTGAGGCTATATCATTAGGGCGAGGACATGGGCTGGGGTTGCTTGGGTGAGGGGATAGAATGGTGAAGGGGATGGGGGGCTGTGATTGGATGGGAGTGTTAGTAAAGGTAGCAGCCCAGACTGCCTCAACCCAGTGCGGCCCTCTGGGTCTCCCTATGGCCAATGTCAATAATAATCTTAATTTTACTTCCCTCTGACATAAATGTCCTACTCAAACTGACATTAACCTAACCCTAAGCTTATCTCACCTGACTCATAAACATGTATTTTCCATGGTCATCATTACCTGGTATTTCACTCACATATGTTCCTCATAGGATGTACATGATGCTGTTGTAAATTGAGGTATTGCTCAGAGACCCCTCTGACACATTCTCTTTTCTTACCGCCTAGGTCAACGCTTTCCTTTCCTTCATATTTCCAATGGTTGTGATCTCCGTTCTCAACACCATCATAGCCAACCAACTGATCATTATGGTCAAACAAGCTCACCAAGAGAACCAAGTGTGCACCATCGGTGGCCAGCAAACAGTCCTCAGCATGTCCATGGAGCCCAGTCGTATCCAGTCCCTGAAGCATGGGGTTCGAGTCCTACGTATGTATACAACCCTTTTCCATATGCTTATGAATGTAAATGTTTGTATGCTTTTGTGACAGGTTTGCCTCTCTGTTGACTTCTTTTCAAAGTATCTTAGATTTGTTTCCCTGGACATCTAAAAAATAGCAGAAACTATATAGCAGAAAGAAATCAGAAACTCTCAGCACAGATCCTTTCAGTACTTTGTGATAAAAAGTCTCTGCTAGTTACAAAGTTAGGTCAGGACACATCAAAAACAGTGTTTCTGGTGTACGTCGTATAATTCCTTCCTGTCCTGACAGTGTGAATTATACACACAGATTTATTTCCACCACCTTTTTGTTTTTCAAAAGTTTAAACAACGCCAAGGTGTCCAGATTTCCCTAAGATATGGGGCAGGCTGGGGCCAAAAATCAGGATTTTCCTTGCCATAGTCAGTACATGAGCAGAACCCAGGCTGCTAGGATCTGCCCCAGTGTGCTTACCAGTCGGTCAGCAGTTGCTTTTGTCTGCTGATGCAGGGTGTTTTGCTTGGGTGTAATTTTGCTACAATTCACAAGTATATTTGCAGCCCTTAAATGTATAAGGCAATTTAAAAGCTCAAATATATGTATATCTCTAAAATTACACCACATTGTCTAATAAGTTCATTTGTCAGTAACTTCAAGGAAAAGCTAGATGATGCACTTTAAAGAGTTATTTTTATACTTTGCTTGCAAAAAATGTACAAGTACAAAGACTCTACAAGCACTGCAACACAGGGCAAAAGTATGCATTTGAATGGATTACTCATCTGTTTAATCTGGTCCAGGTAGAAATCAGCAGGCCTCATCCAATCTCCAAACAAGATGGCTGCTGTATTCACAAAGCAGGTTTCTCTATCCCAAAGCAAATCATCATCGTCCTTCTGTGTCCATCTCCATTCACACCAATGTGCCCCGAGCGAATCTCCCTGTCTCTCACCAGCCCAGGTTGACACCTTTGTTTAATTTGAAATAGCACAGGTGATATCTGATTGGCCCAGACAAACTAACCAAGGTGCTACTCTGATTGGCACAGATAAAACAATCACAGGTGATTTTCTGCTGGTCAACTTAATTTGCATGTGAATGCACACATGAAACTAAGCTCAGGCCGAAAGCTACCAAGCCCAGTATTCAGAACAAAGGAAGGTCTCCCACCTTAGTGCATATTAATTAAGGGACCGACCATGCAGGCTAAACAAAAGGGGATCACTCTATATACAGTGCAATTTTTTGATTGTATAATATCTTTGGGAACAAAATATATAAAACATCATTGAGTTACGCAAGGACAGATCGTTGGTCGGAGTGAATATGGCCAGAAAAAAAAAAAACCTGCCCTTCCCCTGGGGCATCTGTAATCATTCACCCCGCTATGTGAAACCCCCCAGGGCATCGGTAATCATTCACCTTTGCCCAGTCCAACGGCACCTGTGCAGGCTCTCATCCAGTCAGAGCCGCCCGCTGAACTGATGTAATTCGGCAAGTTGCCTCTGATAATTTGCTATGGGAAGCGGCCACATCCCCGCATCCTCCGGCTGTGTGCATGTTCCCGCCCTAGCCATTCAGATAGGCTGGGGCGTGAGTGCAGGGCAGCAGGGGATGCGCCTGCTCTCGCTCCCCATTCTTACTAATAAGAGCTGCTTGCTGAATTACGTCACTTCAGCGAGCAGCTCTGATTGGATGAGAGTCAGCATAGGCGCTGTTAGACCAGGAAGAGGTGAGTCTGCACACGCCGATCTGGGGGGTTTTACACAGTGGGGTATCCCTTATCAGGATGTCACAGGAGTGTGGAACAAAACCCGGGAAAGTGAAAATCCTGGGTTTTGTTCCACTTTAAAGTGATGGCGCTGAAGCTATAGTATCATTGGAGCAGATTCTGTGGCAGGGGTGGGTATGGGGTGACTTGAAAGTCAGGACAGTGGATGTTACCAAAAGTAATGAGTTACTTCCAGCACAGGATCTAGGTAAGGTGGGCTGTATGTCAGAGCTGTAGTCAGCCCAGCGAGCCCCAAAGAAGCATAGCCCAGCAGGAATTCTCCTTGTGCTCCCTATGGCTAGTCCACCCCTGCCCAAGGTAAATACCTTAGGGCAGTGGTCCCCAACCTTTTTTTCACCGTGGACCGGTTCAGGACTTGGTAATTTTACCGCGGCCCGGTGGGGCACTGGGGGGGAGGGTTACTGGGGGCGGGGCTGGGGGTGTGGCTGGGGGTAGTGTGGCGGCATTGATTGAGCTGGGAATAGAGAGATGGGATGGGACAGAGCTGGGAATAGAGAGATAGGATAGGAAAGAGCTGGGAAAAGAGAGATGGGATGGGACAGAGCTGGGAATAGAGAGATGGGATGGGACAGAGCTGGGAATAGAGAGATGGGATGGGACAGAGCTGGGAATAGATAGATGGGATGGGACAGAGCTGGGATGGGATGGGACAGAGCTGGGAATAGAGAGATGGGATGGGACAGAGCTGGGATAATAGAGAGATAGGATGGGACAGAGCTGGGATGGGATGGGACAGAGCTGGGAATAGAGAGATGGGATGGGACAGAGCTGGGATAATAGAGAGATGGGATGGGACAGAGCTGGGAATAGAGAGATGGGATGGGACATAGCTGGGAATAGAGAGATAGGATGGGACAGAGCTGGGAATAGAGAGATGGGATGGGACAGAGCTGGGAATAGAGAGATGGGATGGGGCAGAGCTGGGAATAGAGAGATGGGATGGGACAGAGCTGGGAATAGATAGATGGGATGGGACAGAGCTGGGAATAGAGAGATGGGATGGGACAGAGCTGGGATAATAGAGAGATGGGATGGGACAGAGCTGGGAATAGAGAGATGGGATGGGACATAGCTGGGAATAGAGAGATAGGATGGGACAGAGCTGGGAATAGAGAGATGGGATGGGACAGAGCTGGGAATAGAGAGATGGGATGGGGCAGAGCTGGGAATAGAGAGATGGGATGGGACAGAGCTGGGAATAGATAGATGGGATGGGACAGAGCTGGGAATAGAGAGATGGGATGGGACAGAGCTGGGAATAGAGAGATGGGATGGGACAGAGCTGGGAATAGAGAGATGGGATGGGGCAGAGCTGGGAATAGAGAGATGGGATGGGACAGAGCTGGGAATAGATAGATGGGATGGGACAGAGCTGGGAATAGAGAGATGGGATGGGACAGAGCTGGGAATAGAGAGATGGGATGGGACAGAGCTGGGAATAGAGAGATGGGATGGGGCAGAGCTGGGAAACGAGAGATGGGATGGGGCAGAGCTGGGATGGGACAGATCTGGGAATAGAGAGATGGGAGCGGGGAAAGGTGAGTTTTTACCGGTGCCCTGGAGAAGGGGGGTTCACACAGCAGGGGCATCCCGAATCAGGATGCCTCAAGGAAAAGCCTGCGGCCAGCCCTGGAATCTTTTAGATCCCAGGCCAGCTGCTGGTGGTTTCCACTTTAAAGCTATTCCTGGGCATCCCAAACCCCTGCAATCTTCCCCCAAATTAACTAAACATTCAGTTTTCACCTCCCCCCAATCATTGACATTGGCAGCCAGCTTTTACCTTATTCACGCGCTCTTTCTTCATGCACGGCCGCCCCGCCCTATCTTTCCGCTCGCCCCGTGCGCTTTCATTCCTCCTGCCTGCTCGCCCCGTCCGCTGTCTTTGATCCCTCCCATCCCGCCCGCTGTCATTCCTCCCTCCCGCCCCGCCCGCTTTATTTACAAGCTGTCATTCCCTCAGCCCCTCCCACTGTCATTACCTCCCTCCCACCCCGCCTGCTGTCTTTCCTCCCACCTGCCCTCCCCGCCCCGCTTTCTTTCATTCTGCCCGGCTAACCTAGCGTCCGCGGTCCGCGGGTTGAGTACCCCTGCTATATACGGTCGGTCACCCACCTGTAGAGCCGCACGGTGACCACGTCCTCCTCCTCCTGCACCCGATGGTAGCGAACCTCCGAGTGGGTAGCCTCAGGGCCCGGTACCAATTGAGCCACGGACCGGTAGCGGTCCACGGCCCGGGGGTTGGGGACCACTGCCTTAGGGGATCGGATAGTCACTTGATGGGTGTTTCTAGAGTTTTGAGGCTTTACAACAAGGTACCTGCATAAAACCAGCAACAGAAAAAATAAGCCTCCATCCATTTTCAATGGAAAAACATAGTGATGGTTTTAGGTATGTTTTATCTTGAAATCTTTTGTAACAGAAAAAGGAATAGCAGGAAAATACTGTACGTATTACTTTCAAGACGACTGATGCTTTTAGGTCTCATTTTAGTTCTTACAGTCAGTCGAGCTGGTAGGTAAATGGCACAAATAGCTTCCATTTCACAGTACAAACATACAGTAATGGTTTCAGGCATGTTTTGCAATCTTCTGTAATAGGAAAAGGAATAACAGGAAAAATATGCATCACTTTGGATCACTCTGACAGCCTGTCAATACGACTGATGCTAAAAAAAAAAATACAGTGTAAAGGCCTACTGAGCCTCTGTCTCTGCTAATTATTAAGTAACTTCAGAACATAGAGGAAACAGTGTTTCTGCTGTAACGATTGTTTATCCCCTTCCTGCCCTAACTTTGCACACTTTGTCCACATATCTTTTTCCATAATAAAACGAAAACTATTGAAAAAGCCTAAAGCATAAATGTCTAAATTTCAACCAACATTTTAAGAACTAGTCACTTTATGTTTGTATAGAAAATGAAAACCCGCGCTTAGAAGATTTAGATATTTTACACAATTAGTTGAAAGTATGAATTCTGCTCAAACGTGTAAGAACCCAATATCCCCAATAGGCTCAGCAAGCAATAAAATAATTAGAATACACAGAGCAAGTGATTAATTAACAAAAAATACAATTATTATAAGTCAAATCAGACAAATCAGCCATAAAAAATCTGATGTCAAAGTCCCTTAATTATATACATGGGTATAATAGAGTCCCAGAGATTGACTTGTGATGTTAAATTTTCAAACTGCAATTTATGCCGGATATCCCAAATCTCATGCAGCAAATTTGCAGTTAAGCACTATTGAATACTTGCTGCATGAGATTTGGGATATCCGGCATAAATTGCAGTCAATCTCTGGGACTCTATTATACCCATGTATATAATTAAGGGACTTTGACATCAGATTTTTTATGGCTGATTTGTCTGATTTGACTTATAATAATTGTATTTTTGTTAACTAATCACTTGCTCTGTGTATTCTAATTATTTTATCACTTTATGTTTGTGTTTTTTTTTTTTTTTTGGGGGGGGGGATGCTACTACACTGCCTTTTAAAGGGGAATTGGGGGGTCTGCCACACTGCTGGTTATAGGAGGATTGGTTGGATTCTGTTCACTTCCTATTACAAGGGATTGGTGGGATTCTGTCACACTGCCTGTTATAGAGAATTGGTTGGATTCTGCTCACTGCTTGTTACAAAGGATTGGTGGGATTCTGCCACACTGCCTGTCACAGGGAGATTGGGGGGATTCTGTCCCTCTGCCTGTTATAGAGAATTGGTTGGATTCTGCTCACTGCCTGTTACAAGGGATTGGGGGTACCCGCCACACTGCCTGTTATAGAGGATGGGGGGGTTCTGCCACTCTACCTGTGACAGGGAGATTGGGGGGATTCTGCCACACTGCCGGCTATAGGAGGATTGGTTAGATTCTGCTCACTGTCTGTTACAAGGGATTGGTGGTACTCTGCCACGCTGGCTGTTACAGCAGATTGGGGGGATTCTGCCACACTACTTGAATTCTGAATATTTTTATGTAGAGGAACCTGCAGCTTTGTACAGCGTGTAATTGACAAGCAGATAGACAGACAATCAGATAGTGTACTGGTTAAGGCCATGCTTAACCCTAAACGCACATATAAGCTTGTGATAAATGCACAATAATGTCTTAAAAGCTTAGTAAAATGATCCTGTGTGTCTGCCCCTGATGCATTCTGATCCCGCGAGTCTGTGTTCCCGCCGGCTGTGCGCTCCTTTAAACACTATCAGGTGGAGGTTTTGGATCTGCAGTGTTTGCCTAGAATGATGGGGCCATCTACACATGAATATTTTAAAGATTGTTCAGTGTAAATAAATCATTTATCCATTTTAAAAAGTGAAAAAGACCGTGAGACAATTTGGGCGACACAGCGCTCAGTGTCTCTATGAAATCCTAGGGCCAATCTAGGGCCATTTCTGAGCTGATGAGCATTGGGAAAATCACCTCACTTCATGTTTGGTCATTGGAGACAGGACACTTAAAGTGGACCAAAACCCAGCTTGATTGGCCCTGGAATCTATAAGATTCACAGGAAAAGAAATAACAGGGAAATATACATCACTTTTGATCACTCATGTGATTGATGCTAAAAAAATAAAGTATAAACCGCATCTCTCTGGACATCTACGTCCTATCAGCAAAAAGTCTCTGCCAGTTACTTCAGGACACAGCAGAAACAGTGTTCCTAAATGTACATACCGTACATCTCTTTGACCTCACTTTAAAGGAGCACTATCAAGGATAATATGGCCCAAAAATTAATGTTTTTTTTATGTTTTGCTGTTACATCCATTTGTTTAGTCATTACAAACAGGACTAATTAGGAGGTCACAGATCTAGTGAAGGGAAAGTGATGAAAATAGTTTGCAATATTCTAGTTCTGCATCACCCGATCCCATTAAAGTGGACTAAAACCCTCCATAGCCTGCCCTGGAGTCAATATAATTGGCTTTTCCTGGAGCCTCCAATTTTGTATGAAACCTGCTGGGATGCTCATTATATTTACATCACTGGTGATCCCACAACGTTTCCATGTGCTGCAACAGCATCCCTGGCATCTCTGGGCCGGGGCACGCTCCGTCACCCAGCCAGTCATACAGTATAGGCTGAGGGGTGGGGTGCACCTCAGACTGCAGGGAAACTGGGGATACAGCAAGTAGGAGTGCTACATCACCCGGCATCCTGCGCCACCTGGGGCCTGAACAGGAATTTCCAGCTCCTCCGTGTCCAGCTCGGCAACAGGGCCGGAGTAAGTGTGGTGGAGGCCCCTGGGCACACAATCTGGTGGAGGCCCCAGATACAGGAGTTTTTTCCTTTAAAATAATAGTCCAGCCAAGTAACTGATTGGTGGTTGTCTGGCACCCGCCCACATACTGGAACATCAGATGGAGTCCCTTGTGCGGGTGCGTGCTGCTCGGGAACTCCTGCTTTGCCATTCTGGGTGGGGGGTGTAGTTGCCCAGCTGGTCCAGCAGAAAACACTTCCCTGCATTGAGCTGCCAGTGGCTGTGCTTGGTGGCTTATGTGCAGTGACAGCTCTGCACGCACCCATCACTGTAGCTTTACTGACGTGGCTTTGCTGCTATAGACTCTCTGTCTTGCCCTGTGGTGGCTTTGGCTGCCCAGACACGAGGGGCCCCCAGTGCCACCGATAGCTTTGTTGCTGGCCCTCCAACCCGTCAGACCAAAGACTGAAAAGCCTCCTGGACCAGACCATAAGGTTGGTGGAAGCCCCCTTTGCAGGGCAAGTGTTGAAGACCCCGGGGTGCGCGCCCCTTATAATCCAGCCCTGGATGGCAGGGTATGTGAGTCTGACACAGAATCATTTCTGACTGCTGTTTGGGTCCTGTGTCGGCACCGGGTGCGATCCTGCGATTGGGTCAGTGGTTGGAAAAATCAGCTGTGGGGGGTAGAAGGTAAACCTTTGTTTTTTAATATGGGTGACCAATCCCTTTAAAATGCACCAAAACCCAATGAACTTGTGTAATACAATTGGCCAAAGCTCCTGATGATATTCCCTTCTTAGCGTGTAGAACTAGAAATGGATACTTTCAAATGTTTGAATCGGCCTGGAACACTGTTTTTTTTTTTTGCTGTTCCTCTCTTTAAGATGGCAGGTGATCAGTCATTACATAAGTGTGGCAATTACATCATTGGCGCCACTATCTGGGATTATAGTGGAGCAGGAACATTAAAAACTGGCTAAAGCTCCTCTTCATGGGGGGAGCCATTCAGGGGATGCTAGTTAAAAAATGGGGGCTTTGGTCCGCTTTTAACCATCTGTGCAGTGATAACAAACACCAACCCACCAGTGAATTGTAAGTACGGCAGTGTTGAGAATAGATTGGAGGGTTGCCAGTCTGTTAGCAGGTAGACCACAGAGGAGGGCATTGCAGTAGTCTAGTTGGGAAATGATCAGGGCATGTACTAGAATTCTAATGGTTTCAGGTGTGAGAGTCTTGAGACTTGGGGCCTTGTAAACGACAGGCAGCGACAGGTGAACGCCGGACACGGCACACAATTACACATTTATCAAGGGGATTCTGTTGAGTGACTGGAACAACGCCATGTAGCGTCCGATTCCTCATTATCCCAGGCACAGTGCAGAGCGCCACATCTTACCTCTCGCTACCTGTCGCTCTCCTATACATTTCTATGGACAATCTTTTACTTTTCTTTAAACAGGGTGTTTTTATTCTTAATTTATTTTTTTTATTCTCTAATAATGTTGGGATCTCTCCTGGCTTTAAAAAGGCCATTTTTTCAATTTTTATATATTTATGCAGAATTGGGGCAGTTGTGGCCTAGAGGTAAGGGGAGCGGACTTGTGACTGGAGGGTGGCAGGTTCGAATCCCGGTCCTGGGACATGACTGAAGTGCTCTTGAGCAAGGCACCTAACCCCCCAACTGCTTCCCGGGCGCTGTAATTAGGGCAGCCCACCGCTCCGGGCATGTGTACACTCACTGCACGGATGGGTTAAATGCGGAGGACGAATTCCTATGTGTGCACAAGCATACAATGGCCATCTATGCATTAATTGACATTACAGGTCTGGCATTAATGTGTTCATGTCAAATGTTCAAAAACAGCCTTTAATCACATAGCCTCCAGCGATCTGGACTACAGCAAAGCATTTTTGAGCGCCGGCGGTGTGTGAGGCTGTTTTTTTTATGAATATGGTGTGAGTCGGTCGCACTGACCAGTCGCTACCATTCGCTCCCATACAGCGCTGTACTGGTCATATAGCGACTCCCCACAATGTATTCATCAATGCTGCACAGCGACTGAGACGCTCTGAACTAGCAAACCACGGCCGAGCACAGCGACTACTAGCTGGCGCTCTGAAATGCCTGCTACAGGCGCTCATCTGCCGCTACCTGGCGCTAATAATGAATCAGCCTGTTGGTCAAATAATATCTCACCAACTGTGTTCAAAAATCTAATGGCAGAGCTTCCCGGAATAGAATAAATCAGAGCGCCATGGCTCTGGAGTTGTGTAAATATCTGGGCTCAAGCGGCGTGCGATTGCACTGACATCTTTTGTTTGCTCAGTGGAAGTCACGGTTTCCCTTCTGGGCGTTATCCGTCCTTGAAATTTGCAGCATTGTCTGAGCTGGAGAAGCTTCCCCGCGCTGCTCGTCATCTTGCCGCTTCTATAAACTCCGGAGCAGCAGTGTGTTTATAGGAAGCGCACCACTGCCACAAGCCCGGGATGTCTGCCAGGACAGCGCCACCGGCATAACAGAGGACATCTCCCTGGGGTCGGAGTAAAGCTTTAAAGTAGACCAACCACCTAGAGTGCCGGCACTGGTACCTCTGCCGGATCCCAGTTTGGAAAGCCCCGCCGCAGGACCGGCTCCAATGTGAGTCCTTGGGTGATAAAGTCTCAGGGGGCCCCTTACGGTGCGGCACTCTATGACACTGCATACATGGTGATAAAGTTGCTTGTATGGTGACTACTAGAAAGAAAAATAATAATAGAAGAAATGACAAAGTATAGAAGGAATGACAGAAAAAAAGAAGAAAGAGAAATAGAGAATGAAAAAATAGAAGGAATAACAGAAAAAAAGAGAAAGTGAAAGACAAAAAAAATGATAGAAAGAAATATAAAGAATAAATGGAAAGAACCAAATAAAGAACAAAAGCATAGAATGAATGGCAGGAAGGTAAGATTTAGGGTGATCTTAGGAAGTTCACGCAGTGGGGCATCCCAAATTGTCATGCCCCAGTAGGGGGGTCCAAATCTCAGGATGGTCAAAAATAATAGAAGAAATGACAAAGTATAGAAGGAATGACAGAAAAAAAAGAAGAAAGAGAAATTGAGAATGAAAAAATAGAAGGAATAACAGAAAAAAAGAGAAAGTGAAAGACAAAAAAAAATTATAGAAAGAAATATAAAGAATAAATGGAAAGAACCAAAGAAATAACAAAAGCATAGAATGAATGGCAGGAAGGTAAGATTTAGGGTGATCTTGGGGAGTTCACGCAGTGGGGCATCCCAAATTGTCATGCCCCAGTAGGGGAGTCCAAATCTCAGGATGGTCAAAAATAATAGAAGAAATGACAAAGTATAGAAGGCATGACAGAAAAAAAGAAGAAAGAGAAACAGAGAATGAAAAAAATAGAAGGAATAACAGAAAAAAAGAGAAAGTGAAAGACAAAAAAAATGATGGAAAGAAATATAAAGAATAAATGGAAAGAACCAAAGACAGAAGGAATGGCCGAAACGAAGAAAGAATAAAAGCAATGAAAGAAAAGAACAAAGCAGGAAAGAGAGTAGGAATGGGAGAAAAGAAAGAAGTCGACCAAAGACTCGATAGAAAGGCTGATAGAAAATATAAAAGAAAAAGAGGGAATGGCAGAATGAACAGACCAAAGAAAAAAACAAAAGAATAAATGTAAATAAAACAAATAAAGAAATAAATAGAAAGAAAGAAACGAAGAATAGAAGGAGTGACAGAAAGGAAGAGAGTCTCTCCCAAAGGCCAATCTGCCCCTGGCTGACAGTCCTTAGTCCAGGTTACTGTACGGCCCTGTGTCCTGCATAGGGGCTGCCCAGGGTAGAGGGAAAGAGGTGGCCCCCCCCCACCAGGGTGCAGGGGCCCTGGTACCTGCCCGGGTATGCCCAGTGCTGACACCTGCCCCACTGTGTGAACCCACCTGTGAATGCCCGCTTCCACTCACCTTTCCACCACATGTGGGCGCTGCATCTCCATCTCCACTGCAGCTGGATGCGCACCTGTGCCCAACTATTCAGACAGGCTGGGACGGGAGCGCGCTGCAGACTGCAGGAAGACCGGGGATGCTTCCACTCCCACTTCTCTATATTGGGCTCTGTTACAATTGGGTTCTGTTACAACAACAATTTGTGACTGTGCAATAACATGATTGGACGAGAGCCCATACTTGTGCCGTGGGAATGGCAGGAAGGTAAGATTTAGGGTGATCTTGGGGAGTTCACGCAGTGGGGCATCCCATATTGCCCCAGTAGGGTGGACCAAAACTCAGGATGGTCAAATTCCTGGGTTTTGGTCCCTTTTAAAGAGCAAAGCTCCCTCAAACCTCACCGATCCGCTGCCCAACCCCCCCCCCCCCCCCCCTCCGGTTTTACCTTTGAGTAGCTTCTACTCACCTCGCCAGGGGATACATCTTGTGGGTCCCTCGGATTCTGGCGTCCTTCCGACAGGTGGCGCCATCTTGCATCCCATCAGGCACTGCGCATGGCCCCCAATCTCGCGTCTGCGCAGTGCCCATGGCTGGGATGTGATGGAGCTGCCTGAAATCTCGTGAGATTTCGCTGAGAGGCGAGGGACTTTGAAGAGGCTGGTTAAGCCATACTGTCATTTACAGATGGCTAAGTGGACCAAAACCCAGGAATTTGACTATCCCGGGTTTTAGTTCTTGCCCCCGATCGGGGGTGCCCCGCTATGTGAAACACCCCAGGTCGCCGAAACAAACTCACCTCTTCCTGGTCCTAGGGCACATGTGTGGCCGCTCATCCAATCAGCGCGCTTGGATCCGCTGACGTCCCTTTGTCTAAGCTTTTGTCTAACGTGAGTGCCTCTGAGCACGCTGATCGCCGCTTCCCCTGCTACCCTCTAAGAGGGAGCGTGCCCGCACCAGCCATTCACAAATGCCTGGCACAGACACGCGTCCTGCTAGAGGGATAGCGGGGATGCGGCCGTGGCTCGCGCATGCTCCATTGGACCAGAAAAGAAGGTAAGTGTATGGTCGACCTGGGGGGGTTTCACACAGCGGGGCATCCTGGGTCGATCTCCGTGGGTTTAGGTCCACTTTAAATAAACACAGTGCTTCTTAAATAAACTTCTTAACAGTTGACACTGTTAAAAACAACTAGACCAGGGGTTCCCAACAGGTGGTATTAATACCACTGATGGTACTTGAGATCATCTCAGATGGTACTTGATAAGGCTGTAGACTTACCTGTACCCAAATCCTGGGTACATCGATCTGCTGCCACCTAGACTTCATGCAAGAGTTATTTTTTATTACTCACGCAGTACTAGGGGTATAACTGTAGGGGGTGCGACCGCACAGGGGCCCAAGGAGTCAGAGGGGCCCTATCATTGTTGCTCCTGGTGGCAAGTCCAATAATCCAACTCTAGAACCAGGATGGTAAAAGCCTTGGTTTAAAGGTTACAACCAAATTGCATTTGTAGATCCTAAAGGGGGTCACCCACAGGGGAGGGGCTGGATACCCCCCCCCCCCCAGAGGGGCATTGGGAGTGTCCAGATGAAGGTTAAATGACAGGCCACTATCTGGGGGAAGCTGTTCCATTTTCTCGGGAGTTACTTATACATGTAAGGAGTGATCCGAGGATCCATCAGGTTGTCTATGCCCCCCGAGACCACCCAGCCTAACAACTCATCTGAATGCATTTAAGGTAATATGACATTCTGTTGTATCTGTTTTGTAATCACTTTACCTGTAACCTGTATCCCACTTCTCAGACCTGTATGTGTAATATTTCCACAATAATCATACGCTTGTAATAACTGCCCAGTGTGCCTATTGCATTAAAATATATATTTAACTTAAGCTGTCTGTCCGCCTTAACCAAAAAGTATATGTGCCCAGGCTGAATCTTTTAGGCCAATGGGCTGGTGAAACAGAACAGGGTTAGGAAGGCTTTTTGCATAATCCTCTAGGCGGTGTCCTCCCTCATCGTTCCACAACCGCCATTAAAAGGGGCTGTCCATGCTCAGATAAAAAATATAATACTCACCTTTACTCGTCTGCAGTTGCTCCATCTAGGTCTCCATTTCCGAGATAGAATACTGATGACATCGATTGATTTTCTTTCTAATACAATTTACCTGCCCTTTGTAAGTCCTTTTGCATGCATCATGATACACTTACCTGGAGTCCGGTCCCGCTGTGTTTCCAGACGGCAGCTGATCCGACGGCGGGTGCCGGCTGGAGGTGGCGCCGAGTGCTTCCGCCTCCTCCGCTCCTCTGCTCATGCTCGTGCGTGCGCAACAGCTTGACTTGACTGATTTAAAGGCCCAAAGTTTATTGACAGTGCACACCCTAAGGGTTTAAACTGGGCTATCAGCCCCGATGTTATTATAGGGTCAGTTTCTTCCCATCCAATCATCGGCATCCTTGATATACAAAAAGGATCCCCTGCCAAAATGTAATTGCCTGTGATAGCTTTTATCTGGGTGTAATATTCCTGAGATTCCAGTGTTGTTTATCCGTTGCCGACCATGCTAGCCTGACTGTTCCTGACTGCCTCCTGTACCAACCTCTGCCTGAATTACGACTACGTAGCCGTCTCATCCCTGGTGGCGTGAAGCTCTCTAATCTGCTTTGACCCTTGGCGTGACCTTTGACCTTACCCATGTTCTCCCTTGAAGCTGCTATTACAAGAACTGTAATCTGTGTATATAACTTGGCTTCCCAATTACGCCCAGTCTTACCTTCGGTTCATCCGTCTTCACCCCCGTGAGTTTACATCCTTTGAACTAATAAGTCCTGGGGGCAACCGATTAGGCGTTTAAAGTGTCCCGGCAAACGGGGGCTTGGCTAAAGGTGAAGCTAGCTGCGGAGATTGGAGGTTGTAAGCTCCCTAAGAAGACGGGTGTCCCGGGGTTTGACACCCTCTTTTTGATGTAGCTACCTCCCTTTTGTAACATTTACTGTAATAACATTACCACTCATACCTTTCAATAGGTGCTTATAGTTAAATACATGCTGTAGAGAGAACATTTTAAAAAAGGAGGTTGAGACAGGACAGGAAGGAACAGTAAAAGAGGGAGGGAGAAAAAAATATGAAAAATGGGATTAAAAGGTTAATAATGGAGAATTCTCTGGAAAGGTCAGATGTGTTCTTATGGAAAGGCTGTTATTTGGATTCCTAATTAGAGTGAAAGGCCAAGGCTCCCTCTGATCAGTGTCGGACTGATATGCCTGGGGCCCACCAGTAGAACTGACTCTGGGGGCAAACCCACATTAAGATGCAAGTATTACCCGCTTACATTCAGGGCCTATGCACAAAAACAATAGGGTCGATTCATGGACGGTGGGAAAAACGCTCAGGTGGAGCGCAAACAATTCGCATGCATCTAGGAGCATGATTCATAGCTGTGTGCACACGCTGGGCGCACGTGCAAATCAGAGAAGTGTAAGAAAAGCCACTTCTTGCGCCAATTTGCGCCTTACACAAGGAAAGTCTGCTGCTTTGAAGCACAAATGGTCCCGCCCCGTGCGCATTTGGCTGGCTAAGCACTTACCTGCTCCCGATGGTCCCCAATATTTCTCCCCTTTCCTTTACTGTTTCTCCATAGTGATTTGATCTCTCCAGTTTCTGTGTTTTCTGTGAAGATCTATTGGCCATTTCGCAGTGTATTCTCTGGAGAAACAGTGGTCTCCATTTTTTGGGGGGATATTCTGATTCCAGTTAATCCTTAGTGTTTTTATGCCCAATGTTTTGTCCCAGATGTTATCTTTAACCATCCTTCCCCTGTTTGGTTTGCATATTATTGCTTAATAATTTAAGTATCATTTTTTATTGTTTGTGTTTTTGCTAAACTTTGGGGCCTATTATCCACATTTTTGTTGGTTAGACCTTAATTTTTGTGATTTTGGACAACTTTTTATCATTTTTTTACAAAAAAAAAGGGTTCAGTCCCTAAAAGGAACTTGCAGCTGACACTTTCATTGTTCATAAACATGCCGGACGCCACCGACATGTGTTTTTGCAATAAAATAAGCCTGTTACTGATTTTGGTGCACCAAAATGGCACTACTGGAAAATTTCAGCTGCAAATCAGCGCATTGGCGAATGCTCTTACTGTGGGGTTTTGCTGTGAAAAAGAAGGTGGCGCAGCAGTCATCTAAAGCAGAGCTGAATTCACAGGCACAACTCCATTTCTCTGTGTGAGCCTGTGAAGCTCGCCTCAGATTTAATCACCTTTCCGGGACTCCCACATCATGCTCTCGGGGTGCGACCGCATTCCGGCCTAGCTGCGGGTAGACACGCGCCCGCCCCGGGTATTCAGAGAGGCTAGTCTGTATGTGCCATGTAAATCATTTTCTGGTTAAACTAAGGAGCTTGTGGGTCCCTTATTAGTCCACTATATTAAGCCTAACAGGGATCTCTTTATAAAGTGGCTTGATCCTGTAGTATACCTCCCAAGTGTCCCTGATTTGAAGGGACTGTCCCTCTTTTGAGCCCATGTCCCCCTGTCCCTGTCCTGCATGAATAAATGATTAATTTGCCTATTCAAAGTGTTTCTATTGTTGTAACTGTTGCACTCTCCTATCCATTCCCCAATGAGGGGACGTGGCCTAATTTAACAATTGTCCCTCTTTTCCACCCTGAAAAGTTGGAAGGTATGCCTGTAGTAGTAACCAAATATTAAAATAAAAAAAGACACTCCTACGCCAAGCTTTCTTGAAATGGTGGGTGGGGGGTTAATTGGACACAGTGGGAGAAGAGGGTTAACATGATCTAGGTGGGGTTCTTACTTTGGGTCTGGGGAGGGAGAAGTGCTGAAGATGCCTGTTAGTGGGAAAAGAAAGGATTCAGTTACTAAAGGGGAACTGGGTCTGATTCCTTTCTAAGGGGCATTCCAAAAAATATCATTGAGGCTCACTTACCAGGTAGGTGAATGTAGGGTTGTGTGTGCCCACCAGGGAAGCTGTACACCCCAATGGTGGGGCTCCAGGAACCAGAATCAGCCATGGTCACTCGAGAGGGCCCCGTGCCATCCTTGGGCAACCTTTGTGGTCCATCCAGGAACTCTGCGGGGAAGTGAGGAACCCGGTTGGGAACGTTGTCCCTAAACATTCTTCTTGACTATAACAAAACTGGATCTGAACCAAGTAAGCCATAGACCTGAAGTGAAGGAGGTTTCCCTTAGTGAATATTGTCCTGCACAATCCCTTGCCTTAAAGTGGACTAACACCCTTCCGGATCGGCCCGGGAATCGATCCGATCCCTCCCCGCAGGGCATCCAAAATCGGGATGCCCCACTGTGTGAAACACCCCAGGACGCCCAGGAACCTTACCTTGATCCCGATCCAACGTCGCATGCGCGGGCTGCATCTTGCGCTTCTCTCTAGCAGGGCGCATGCATTTGTGAATGGCTAGCGCGGGCGCGCTCCCTGTTAGAGGGAAGCGTGAGATGCGGCCTCCAGCGTGCTCGGAGCCACTGTGGTTGTACGTCGCTTGGACGCGCATACCACAGCGGCTCCGAGTACGCTGAGTGGACGAGCGGCCGCACATGGGCCGTGGGAGCGGGGTGAGGTGAGTTTTTACGAGCGATCGGGGGAGTTTCACATAGGGGAAGTGGACCAAGACCCAGGATAGTCAAAGTGTTGGTCCACTTTAAAGAGAGGGAGTAGTTCCATCAAAGTGGGGTGGTCTATGCCCATACTGCTCCCGCTACTAAAGTGAACTGCGAACCAAACATTAACTGAACCTGATTTGGATTAGCGGAATGCTTTTGAACTGTGCTGAGGTCTGTTCTTTGGATTGGAGTTAAAGTCTGCTTTTTTTCGTGGATGCTATATGAGCTTTTGTCTTGGCAACAAGTGAATAAAGAGGAACTTAACTGTTTAAGGAAATCAGTAGTGATATGAAAGTGCCTTGGCCTACCACCATGAAAGTACCGTGACATACCTTGACCTGTTGGGTTGCTATTACCATGACATAAGTTTCTCTGAGTACTGGGTCCGTGACATATGCCCATTGGAGTCTAGGCATAGTTTTGTAGAAACCACATTCAATCTGACTGCAGTTAGTGAACATCTGTGAGCCAGGGGGTTGTCTGCACTCTTCTCAAGGCTGGATTAAAGTGGACCAAAACCCAGGATTTTGACTATCCCGGGTTTTGGTCCTTGCCCCGCTGTGTGAAACCCCGCAGGTCGCCGAAACAAACTCACCTCTTTCCGGGCCTATGGCGCATGCGCGGCCGCTCATCCAATCAGCGTGCTCTGATCCTCTCACCTCAGCGCGTCTAAGCATTCGTCTAAGGCCAGCGGCTCCGAGCGTGCTGAAGGACACATCCCCCGCTACCCTCTAATAGGGACCGTGCCCGCTCCGGCCATTCATAAATGCCTGGCGCTGGCACGCGCCCTGCTAGAGGGATAGCGGGGATGCGGCCGTGGCTCACGCATGCGCCATTGGACCAGATAAGAAGGTAAGTGTATGGGGTGATCAGGGGGGTTTCACAAGGCGGGGCATCCCGATTTTGGATGCACCGGGGGGAGGGAATCGATCGGCCCAGGAATCTTATAGATTGCCGGGCCGCTTGCCATGGGTTTTGGCCCACTTTAAGAGTGGTGAAGGCGCCTGCTCATAAAATTTGTTGGAGGCCCCGGGCACAAAATATTTAACGTAATAGTGCAGCCAAGGCCCTTATTTATGAAGGAATAGCGACAGGTAGCGACTGGTGAGCGACCGGTAATGACGGACACCGCCACAAGAACGCCGGCTCCCCACCACAATCACACATTTATCAAGCCAATCCTGCTTAGCGACTGAGATAGCGCCATATAGCCACTCATTCATCATTATTCCAGCCTCAGCCCACAGCGCCAGCGTCCGACCTTGAACAGCGACAGGTATGACCTCTCGCTACCTGGCGCTCTCCAATGCATTTCAATGGAACAATCTTTAAATATTCATAATTAATTGTTATTAATGTTTTTTTTTTTGTTTTTTTTTAAATGTGAAAAATTCTGTGACCACTTCTGCCATGTTAGATCATTTTTTTAAGGGAAAAAAAAAAATGTGCAGAATTGATATTACAGGTCTGATATTATTGTATTCATATTACTAAATTCTTCAAAATTTTTGGTTTCCAAAAATATGGTGGTTTGGGGGTTAAAAGGCTACTTTTAACACATCGCCGCCAGCGCTCTGGGGTTTAAACATGCATTTCACAGCGCGAGAATTTTTTGAGCGTGATTTTTTGATGAATATGGTGGGAGCCGGCCGCTCTGACCAGTCGCTATCATGCGCACCCATACAGCGCGGAACCTGTCAAATAGCGACTCGTCACCCCGTATTCAACATTACTGCACACCGACTCAGTCGCTATCAACAACCGAACAATGGCCAAGCACAGCGACTACTAGCGGGCGCTGTGAAAATGCCGCTACAGTAGCTCAACTGTCGCTACCTGCCGCTATTAATGAATCGGCCTCCAAGTAACTGATCAGTGGTAGTCTTGCCCAATCACTTAAATGTCAGATCAAGCCCCCTGTGCCGTCCAGGCCATATCACCTGTCACCAGGAAGCCTCCCCTGTGATGCTGGCACAGACACTCAATCCACTGCAATGGAGGGCACAATCCCGGCCATTGCAGTGAATGGAGGGGACGTGGCATAGTTCCTGTGATGTATGGCACCAATACTACCAAACGGCAGGCGATCAGGCCGGGCGGGGCGTGAAATGAATCTGCAGATCAGAGTGTCAGAGCGCCAGACTAGCAGCGATTTTCTGCAGGAGATAAGAGGTGAGTATAGCATTTTATATCTTACTGCTCGAACCATGACTTTAATTATAGCAGCTCAAAAGAGTGTAAGACGTCATACAATGATGCTCGCATCTCCTCTCCCTCAGATTTGCATTGCTCGGCCGCAGTACTTCAGGGAGGAAGTGCTAGCTTCCGCTGTGCTTCGGGATGGTCTCTGGGGAAGAAACAAGCTCTGGGGGAACCCCACCACTGACAGTAGCTTCATTGCTAGCCTGCCGCCCGTCAGACTGCAAAACCCAAACCAGGCCATAACCCAAATGTTGTTGGAGGCCCCTTTTGCAGTGCAAGTGGTGGAGGCCCAGGGAAGCGTGCCCCTTGTGCCTCCTCATAATCCAGCCCTGACTCTTTTGTTAGGAGAACATGCAGACACAGCCGCTACTAATTAGCAGCCCCCCATCACCTACCATACAGCCATCACTAGCCTTGTAAAGGATGAAAGAGTCACCCGTTGCCTTAGATGACTGCAAAGGGGGTCCACAAGTAGCATGTTATTGCTGGGTAAATATCAGAAGATATTCTCATGCATTCCACGCCAAGCCGTCTCTCACAAAGATGATTCGTATGGCCCGCTTACTAAGGATCATGGGTGAATCCAGGTTTCCAAGCCGGCTATCACAAAGATGAATTCTATGGCCCCACTTACTAAGGATCATGGGTAAATCCAGGGTTCCAAGCCGGCTCTCACAAAGATGAATTCTATGGCCCCACTTACTAAGGATCATGGGTAAATCCAGTTATCCTTGGTCTGTATGTGCCATCTAAATACTTTTAATAAAGCACAAGTCAGTGGGGTTTTTTGGACTCTTTTAGCTCACTATATAAAGCCTAACATGGGTCTTTCCCTAAAGTGGGCTGCTCCTCTGTCCGGAAATCAGGCAGAGAGACGGGGAGGCTGATTCATTAATAGCGGCAGGTAGCGACAGTTGAGCGACTGTAGCAGTATTTTCACAGCGCCTGCTAGTAGTCGCTGTGCTTGGCCGTTGTTCGGTTGTTGATAGCGACTCAGTCGGTGTGCAGTAATGTTGAATACGGGGTGACGAGTTGCTATTTGACAGGTTCCGCGATGTATGGGTGCGCATGATAGCGACTGGTCAGAGCGACCGGCTCCCACCATATTCATCAAAAAATCACGCTCAAAAAATTCTCGCGCTGTGAAATGCATGTTTAAACCCCAGAGCGCTGGCGGCGATGTGTTAAAAGTAGTTTTTTAACCCCCAAACCACCATATTTTTGGAAACCAAAAAAAAAAAAATTTTTTAAGAATTTAGTAATATGAATACAATAATATCAGACCTGTAATATCAATTCTGCACAATTTTTTTTTTCCCTTAAAAAAATTATCTAAAATGGCAGAAGTGGTCACAGAATTTTTCACATTTAAAAAAAAAAAAAAAAAAAACAATAACAATTAATTATGAATATTTAAAGATTGTTCCATTGAAATGGATTGGAGAGCGCCAGGTAGCGAGAGGTCATACCTGTCGCTGTTCAAGTTCGGACGCTGGCGCTCTGGGCTGAGGCTGGAATAATGATGAATGAGTCGCTATATGGCGCTATCTCAGTCGCTAAGCAGGATTGGCTTGATAAATGTGTGATTGTGGTGGGGAGCCGGCGTTCTCGTGGCGGGGCCCGTCATTACCGGCCGCTCACCAGTCGCTACCTGTCGCTATTCCTTCATAAATAAGGGCCACAGTTGCTACTAATTAACAGCCCCCCCTTACCTGAACTACTACTACTACTGCACTTGAACCTTGCAGGTCAAAGTAACTTGAATATGCTACAGACAAAAGATGACGCAAGCTTTTCAGGCCAACCATGTCTGTGCTAAGTGTTGCACGGAGATCAAGCGGCCACACCGTCCCCTTACAATTAGCTTTCTGTGTAGGATATAATGGAGGGTGAGAAATGGCCTAATAAGAGTGAAGCCTGTCCCCTGGAGGATGTTTGCCAAAGAGGAGTCTGGGAAATTACCCGGCCTAACAATATTAAGTCATTTAAATTACAGGCTGGTAATTGTCAGAGCTAAACACAAAATCAATGGCGGCCTTCCCAAGCAGGAGCACAAATCCTCCCTGCGGGTCTGTACGGAGCGCGCACAGGAAGCTGGAGCGATGAAGGATTATCAGGGCAGCTGAATGCAGGAACGGGAGGTAATATCAAGCTGCGGTGTCCCCTGTACTCACTGCCGCCATCGGACCTGGGCTTGTGGTGCCTAAGGTGAGCCACCTGGCAGCCTCTGTGTCTAAAAAGAGCCGACTGCCGTAATGCTGATTGAACAAGAGTCCGTCCATGCATCCTCCTCTTCTTTCCAAATTCCCTCCTTCATTCTCTCTTTTCTACATTCCTTCCATCTTCCCCTTTATTCCACATTCCCTCCATCTTCCTCTTCTTTCCACATTCCTTCCATCTTCCCCTTTATTCCACATTCCCTCCATCTTCCTCTTCTTTCCACATTCCTTCTATCTTCCCTTTTATTCCACATTCCCTCCATCTTCCTCTTCTTTCCACATTCCTTCTATCTTCCCCTTTATTCCACCTTCTCTCCATCTTCCTCTTCTTTCCACATTCCTTCCATCTTCCCCTTTATTCCACATTCCCTCCATCTTCCTCTTCTTTCCACATTCCTTCTATCTTCCCTTTTATTCCACATTCCCTCCATCTTCCTCTTCTTTCCACATTCCTTCTATCTTCCCCTTTATTCCACCTTCTCTCCATCTTCCTCTTCTTTCCACATTCCTTCCATCTTCCCCTTTATTCCACCTTCCCTCCATTTTCCTCTTCTTTCCACATTCCTTCCATCTTCCCTTTTATTCCACATTCCCTCCATCTTCCTCTTCTTTCCACATTCCTTCTATCTTCCCTTTTATTCCACAGTCCCTCCATCTTCCTCCTCCTTCCACATTCCTTCTATCTTCCCCTTTATTCCACCTTCCCTCCATCTTCCTCTTCTTTCCACATTTCTTCCATCTTCTTCTTCTTTCCACATTCCCTCCATCTTTCTTTCTTTTTCACTTTACCACACTCCCTCCATCTTCCTCTCCTTTCGACCTTCTTTCTATTGTTTCCTCTTCTCCACATTCTTTCTATCTTTCTTTCTTTACCGCATTCCCTCCATCTGTCTTTCGTTTTCACATTCCCTCCATCTTCCTCTTCTTTCCACATTCCTTCCATCTTCCCCTTTATTCCACAGTCCCTCCATCTTCCTCTTCTTTCCACATTCCTTCTATCTTCCCCTTTATTCCACAGTCCCTCCATCTTCCTCTTCTTTCCACATTCCCTCCATCTTCCTCTTCTTTCCACATTCCTTCCATCTTCCCCTTTATTCCACAGTCCCTCCATCTTTCTTTCTTTTTCACTTTACCACACTCCCTCCATCTTCCTCTCCTTTCCACCTTCTTTCTATCGTTCCCTCTTCACCACATTCTTTCTATCTTTCTTTCTTTACCGCATTCCCTCCATCTGTCTTTCGTTTTCACATTCCCTCCATCTTCCTCTTCTTTCCACATTCCCCCATCATTCTTTTTTTTATTACATTCCCTCCAACATTCCCTCTTTCTTACACTTCTTCCATTTTTCTTTCTTTTTCACTTTACCACATTCCCTCTATATTCCTTTCCACCTTCTTTCTATCGTTCCCTCTTCTCCACATTCTTTCCATCTTTCTTTACCGCATTCTCTCCGTCTGTCTTTCATTTTCACATTCCCTCCATCTTCCTCTTCTTTCCGCATTCCCGCCATCTTTTTTTCTTTACCACATTCCCTCCATCTGTCTTTTATTTTCACATTCCCTCCATCTTCCTCTTCTTTCCACATTCTGTCCATCATTCTTTCTTTTTATTACATTCCCTCCAACATTCTCTCTTTTTTACACTTCTTCCATTTTTCTTTCTTTTTCACTTTACCACATTCCCTCCATCTTCCTCCCCTTTCCACCTTCTTTCTATCGTTCCTTCTTTTCCACATTCCTTCCATCTTTCTTTCTTTTTCACATTCCCTCCAACATTCTCTCCTTTCCAAATTCCCTGAAATGTTCCCTTTTTTACATTCCCCCTATCTTTCTTTTCACTTTCCCTCCATATTTCTCTCATTTACACATTCCCTCCTTCATTCTCTCTTCACCACATTCCCTCCATCTTTCTTTCTTTTTCACATTCTCCCCAACATTCTCTTTTTATACTCCCTCCCTCCATCTTTCTTTCTTTTTACTTTACCACATTCCCTCCATCTTCCTCTCCTTTCCACTTTCTTTCCATCATTCCCGCTTCTCCACATTCCTTCCAGCTTTCTTTCATTTTCAAATTCCCCTCACCTTTCTAAATGTTCTCTTTTTTACATTCCCTCTATCTTTCTTTTTCACTTCCCCTCAATCTCTCTTTTTTCCACATTCCCTCCTTCATTCTCTCTTTTCCACATTCCCTCCTTCATTCTGTCTTTTCCCCATTCCCTCCTTCATTCTGTCTTTTCCACATTCCCTCCATCATTCTGTCTTTTCCACATTCCCTCCATCATTCTGTATTTTCCTTATTCCCTCCTTCATTCTGTATTTTCCACATTCCCTCCTTCATTCTGTATTTTCCTTATTCCCTCCTTCATTCTGTATTTTCCACATTCCCTCCTTCATTCTGTATTTTCCACATTCCCTCCTTCATTCTCTCTTTCCCACATTCCTTCCATCATTCTCTCTTTTCCACATTCCCTTCTTCATTCTCTCTTTTCCACATTCCCTCCTTCATTCTCTCTTTTCCACATTCCCTCCTTCATTCTCTCTTTTCCACATTCCCTCCTTCATTCTGTATTTTCCCCATTCCCTCCTTCATTCTCTCTTTTCCACATTCCCTCCTTCATTCTGTCTTTTCCCCATTCCCTCCTTCATTCTGTCTTTTCCACATTCCCTCCTTCATTCTGTCTTTTCCACATTCCCTCCATCATTCTGTATTTTCCTTATTCCCTCCTTCATTCTGTATTTTCCACATTCCCTCCTTCATTCTGTATTTTCCTTATTCCCTCCTTCATTCTGTATTTTCCACATTCCCTCCTTCATTCTGTATTTTCCACATTCCCTCCTTCATTCTCTCTTTCCCACATTCCTTCCATCATTCTCTCTTTTCCACATTCCCTTCTTCATTCTCTCTTTTCCACATTCGCTCCTTCATTCTCTCTTTTCCACATTCCTTCCATCATTCTCTCTTTTCCACATTCCCTCCATCATTCTCTCTTTTGCACATTCCCTCCTTCATTCTCTTTTTTCCACATTCCTTCCATCATTCTCTCTTTTCCACATTCCCTCCTTCATTCTCTCTTTTCCACATTCCCTCCTTCATTCTCTCTTTTCCACATTCCCTCCTTCATTCTCTCTTTCCACATTCCTTCCATCATTCTCTCTTTTCCACATTCCCTCCATCATTCTCTCTTTTCCACATTCCCTCCATCATTCTCTCTTTTCCACATTCCCTCCTTCATTCTCTCTTTTCCACATTCCTTCCATCATTCTCTCTTTTCCACATTCCCTTCTTCATTCTCTCTTTTCCACGTTCCCTCCTTCATTTTCTCTTTCCATTTCTCTCATTCTCTCTTTTCCACATTCCTTCCATCATTCTCTCTTTTCCACATTCCCTCCTTCATTCTCTCTTTTGCACATTCCCTCCATCATTCTCTCTTTTGCACATTCCCTCCTTCATTCTCTCTTTTCCACATTCCTTCCATCATTCTCTCTTTTCCACATTCCCTCCTTCATTCTCTCTTTTGCACATTCCCTCCATCATTCTCTCTTTTGCACATTCCCTCCTTCATTCTCTCTTTTCCACATTCCTTCCATCATTCTCTCTTTTCCACATTCCCTCCTTCATTCTCTCTTTTCCACATTCCCTCCATCATTCTCTCTTTTGCACATTCCCTCCTTCATTCTCTCTTTTCCACATTCCCTCCATCATTCTCTCTTTTTCACATTCCCTCCATCATTCTCTCTTTTCCACATTCCCTCCTTCATTCTCTCTTTTCCACATTCCTTCCATCATTCTCTGTTTTCCACATTCCCTTCTTCATTCTCTCTTTTCCACGTTCCCTCCTTCATTTTCTCTTTCCATTTCTCTCATTCTCTCTTTTCCACATTCCCTCCATCATTCTCTCTTTTCCACATTCCCTCCTTCATTCTGTCTTTTCCACATTCCCTCCTTCATTCTCTCTTTTCCACATTCCCTCCTTCATTCTCTCTTTTCCACATTCCCTCCTTCATTCTCTCTTTTCCACATTCCCTCCATCATTCTCTCTTTCCACTTTCCCTCCTTCATTCTCTCTTTCCACATTCCTTCCATCATTCTCTCTTTTCCACATCCCTCCTTCATTCTCTCTTTTCCACATCCCTCCTTCATTCTCTCTTTCCACATTCCTTCCATCATTCTCTCTTTCCACATTCCCTCCTTCATTCTCTCTTTTCCACATCCCTCCTTCATTCTCTCTTTTCCACATTCCTTCCATCATTCTCTCTTTCCACATTCCCTCCTTCATTCTCTCTTTTCCACATCCCTCCTTCATTCTCTCTTTTCCACATTCCCTCCATCATTCTCTCTTTCCACATTCCCTCCTTCATTCTCTCTTTCCACATTCCTTCCATCATTCTCTCTTTCCACATTCCCTCCTTCATTCTCTCTTTTCCACATCCCTTCTTCATTCTCTCTTTTCCACATCCCTCCTTCATTCTCTCTTTCCACATTCCTTCCATCATTCTCTCTTTTCCACATCCCTCCTTCATTCTCTCTTTTCCACATTCCCTCCTTCATTCTCTCTTTTCCACATTCCCTCCATCATTCTCTCTTTCCACATTCCCTCCTTCATTCTCTCTTTCCACATTCCTTCCATCATTCTCTCTTTCCACATTCCCTCCTTCATTCTCTCTTTTCCACATCCCTCCTTCATTCTCTCTTTTCCACATTCCTTCCATCATTCTCTCTTTCCACATTCCCTCCATCATTCTCTCTTTCCACATTCCCTCCTTCATTCTCTCTTTCCACATTCCTTCCATCATTCTCTCTTTCCACATTCCCTCCTTCATTCTCTCTTTTCCACATCCCTCCTTCATTCTCTCTTTTCCACATTCCTTCCATCATTCTCTCTTTCCACATTCCCTCCTTCATTCTCTCTTTTCCACATCCCTCCTTCATTCTCTCTTTTCCACATTCCCTCCATCATTCTCTCTTTCCACATCCCTCCTTCATTCTCTCTTTTCCACATCCCTCCTTCATTCTCTCTTTCCACATTCCTTCCATCATTCTCTCTTTCCACATTCCCTCCTTCATTCTCTCTTTTCCACATCCCTCCTTCATTCTCTCTTTTCCACATCCCTCCTTCATTCTCTCTCCTCCATAGAAAGGCCACTTGCTGGCGTGTATTGGCGGAGGATCGGCAGCGTTATTTTCCTGCTGACAATAGCGCCTCAGACGTCACCCGGCAGCGGCTGGCGCTCGCTCCTCCATCTGTGACATTGTCTTGACAAAAGGCGACTTCATAGCAACCGCTGAATGCAGAACATAAAAGAAAGCTCTGCCGTTTTATTGATTTAATAGGTCAAAGAGGATTTATAAATGTGTCGCGCTGCGGCGGGGGCGAGAACGCCGAGGATTTATCGCATGATAGCGAAATATCATCAACATGACGGCCAATCAGAGGCCAGAGAGGGGAGCGCTGCCTTCACATCACCCTGGGCCTTTTAGGCATACCTCCCAGGTGTCCCCCATTTGGAGGGACTGTCCCTCTTTTAATAGGCAAATTAATCATTTATTGCTGCAGATCTGCATGTTACACCTCAAAGGGAGACAGTATGCAAATGAGGCCACGCCCCATCATCGAGGGATTGATGAAGCCACGCCCCCCATTGAGGGATGGACGAAACCACGCCCCCTCATTGAGTCATGGATGAAGCCACGCCCCCTCATTGAGGTATGGATGAAGCCACGCCCCTCATTGAGGGATGGATAGGAGATAGGATGTAACAGTTACAACAATAGAAACACTTTAAATAGGCAAATGAATCATTTATTGCTGCAGATCTGCATGTTACACCTCAAAGAGGGACAAATGAGAACAATGAGGGACAGTGGGACATGGAATCAAATGTGGGACATTCGGGAGGTATGTAACCAGTGTAAAACATACCTCCCAACTTTTTAGAGGAGGAAAGAGGGACAATTGTTAAATGAAGCCACACCTCCTCATTGAGGGATGGATAGGAGATAGGATGTAACAGTTACAACGATAGAAACACTTGGAATAGACAAATGAATCATTTATTGATGCAGATCTGCATGTTACACCTCAAAGTGTTTCTATTGTTGTAACTGTTACAATGTATCTCCTATCCATCCCTCAATGAGGGAGCGCGGCTTTATCCATCCCTCAATGAGGGGGCGTGGCTTCACCTATCCCTCAATGAGGGGGCGTGGCGTTACCCATCCCTCAACAAGGGGCGTGGCTTCATCCCTCAATGAGGGGGCGTGGCTTTATCCATCCCTCAATGAGGGGGCGTGGCTTTGTCCATCCTTCAATGAGGAGGCATGGCTTCATCCATCCCTCAATGAGGGGGCGTGGCTTCATTTGCATACTGTCTCTCTTTGAGGGATAACATGCAGATCTGCAGCAATAAATGATTCATTCGCCTATTCCAAGTGTTTCTATTGTTGTAACTGTTACATCCTATCTCCTATCCATCCTTCAATGAGGGGGCGTGGCTTCACCTATCCCTCAATGAGGGGGCGTGGCGTTACCCATCCCTCAACAAGGGGCGTGGCTTCATCCCTCAATGAGGGGGCGTGGCTTTATCCATCCCTCAATGAGGGGGCATGGCTTTGTCCATCCTTCAATGAGGAGGCATGGCTTCATCCATCCCTCAATGAGGGGGCGTGGCTTCATTTGCATACTGTCTCTCTTTGAGGGATAACATGCAGATCTGCAGCAATAAATGATTCATTCGCCTATTCCAAGTGTTTCTATTGCTGTAACTGTTACATCCTATCTCCTATCCATCCTTCAATGAGGGGGCGTGGCTTCACCTATCCCTCAATGAGGGGGCGTGGCGTTACCCATCCCTCAACAAGGGGCGTGGCTTCATCCCTCAATGAGGGGGCGTGGCTTTATCCATCCCTCAATGAGGGGGCGTGGCTTTGTCCATCCTTCAATGAGGAGGCATGGCTTCATCCATCCCTCAATGAGGGGGCGTGGCTTCATTTGCATACTGTCTCTCTTTGAGGGATAACATGCAGATCTGCAGCAATAAATGATTCATTCGCCTATTCCAAGTGTTTCTATTGTTGTAACTGTTACATCCTATCTCCTATCCATCCTTCAATGAGGGGGCGTGGCTTCACCTATCCCTCAATGAGGGGGCGTGGCGTTACCCATCCCTCAACAAGGGGCGTGGCTTCATCCCTCAATGAGGGGGCGTGGCTTTATCCATCCCTCAATGAGGGGGCATGGCTTTGTCCATCCTTCAATGAGGAGGCATGGCTTCATCCATCCCTCAATGAGGGGGCGTGGCTTCATTTGCATACTGTCTCTCTTTGAGGGATAACATGCAGATCTGCAGCAATAAATGATTCATTCGCCTATTCCAAGTGTTTCTATTGTTGTAACTGTTACATCCTATCTCCTATCCATCCTTCAATGAGGGGGCGTGGCTTCACCTATCCCTCAATGAGGGGGCGTGGCGTTACCCATCCCTCAACAAGGGGCGTGGCTTCATCCCTCAATGAGGGGGCGTGGCTTTATCCATCCCTCAATGAGGGGGCGTGGCTTTGTCCATCCTTCAATGAGGAGGCATGGCTTCATCCATCCCTCAATGAGGGGGCGTGGCTTCATTTGCATACTGTCTCTCTTTGAGGGATAACATGCAGATCTGCAGCAATAAATGATTCATTCGCCTATTCCAAGTGTTTCTATTGTTGTAACTGTTACATCCTATCTCCTATCCATCCTTCAATGAGGGGGCGTGGCTTCACCTATCCCTCAATGAGGGGGCGTGGCGTTACCCATCCCTCAACAAGGGGCGTGGCTTCATCCCTCAATGAGGGGGCGTGGCTTTATCCATCCCTCAATGAGGGGGCGTGGCTTTGTCCATCCTTCAATGAGGAGGCATGGCTTCATCCATCCCTCAATGAGGGGGCGTGGCTTCATTTGCATACTGTCTCTCTTTGAGGGATAACATGCAGATCTGCAGCAATAAATGATTCATTCGCCTATTCCAAGTGTTTCTATTGTTGTAACTGTTACATCCTATCTCCTATCCATCCTTCAATGAGGGGGCGTGGCTTTATCATCCCTCAATGAGGGGCGTGGCTTCATCCATCCCTCAATGAGGGGGCATAGCTTCATCCATCCCGCAATAAGGGGGCGTGGCTTAATTTAACGAATGTCCCTCTTTCCCACCCTGAAAAGTTGGTAGGTATGCTTTTGGGTGTGCAAGATATGCGGCCGCATTGGGCGCCATCCCGTACTCTCGGCAAGGGGGCGCCAGAGAACACCTATCAAGCACATCCCTAAGGCTCTATTGACACCTCTCCGTTTGTGCTGCATTGGGCAACATACCTCCCAAGTGTCCCTGATTTGGAGGGAATGTCCCTCTTTTGAGTCCATGTCCCTCATTGTTCTCCTTAGCCTTTCTGTGAGGTTTAACATGTAGATCAGCACCAATAAATGATTCATTTGCCTATTTAAAACCATATAAACACTTTAACTGTTATAACCTCCTTAACTGTTAAAATCTCCTATCCATCCCTCAATGAGGGGGCATGGCTTTATCCATCCCTCAATGAGGGGGCGTGGCTTTATCTATCCCTCAATGAGGGGGCATGGCTTTATCCATCCCTCAATGAGGGGGCGTGGCTTTATCCATCCCTCAATGAGGGGGCGTGGCTTTATCCATCCCTCAATGAGGGGGCGTGGATGTATCAATCCCTTAATGAGGGGGCGTGGCTTTATCCATCCCTCAATGAGGGGGCGTGGTCTTATTTACCAAATGTCCCTCTTTCCCACCCTGAAAAGTTGGTAGGTATGGGGCAATGCAGTCATAGTGCAAGGAAAAACGTAGACTAATGTTTTTAATGGGCCAGGTCACATATATGTGCTGCCTATAGATGTGAACTGGCCCATTAAAAATAATGGGCAGCATTTCCCTTTGCATTGTGACTGCATTGCCCAACACAGCACAAGCAGAGAGGTGTGACCAGAGCCTAAGAGAAGGCTCTCAGCCGGCTCAGCACAGAAAGCCGCTATCTCTTATCAGCCCCTGGGTGCTAGACAACATCATCTATTCTATTTTGCCACTGTCTTCTCTCTTTTCCACATTCCCTCAATCTCTGTCTCTTTTTTTACAGTCCCACCATTTTTCTCTTTTCCACATTCCCTCTATCGTTCTCTCCTTTTTTTACAGTCCCACCATCTTTCTCTCTTTTCCACATTCCCTCTATTGTTCTCTCCTTTTTACAGTCCCATCATCTTTCTCTCTTTTCCACATTTCCTCTATCGTTCTCTCCTTTTTTTACAGTCCCACCATCTTTCACTCTTTTCCACATTCCCTCTATCTTTCTCTCCTTTTTACAGTCCCACCATCTTTCTCCCCCCCCCCTTTCCGTCTTTTCCACATTTCTTCAATCTTTCCCTTTTTACACATTCCCTTCATCTTCCTGTCTTTCCACATTGCCTTCATCTGTATCTTTTTTTTATTTTTCTTTAATCTTTCTCTCTTTTTTACATTTTTCCATCTTTCTCTTAATTTCACATTTTTCTTCTCCATATTCAGCCTTCCCCATTTCCTCCATCTCTCTCTCTCTTTCTGTCTTTTCCACAAGTACCCAAACTGTTACCTAAAGCCAACCCTAGTACCCACCCTCTTACCTGAAGCTGACCCTAGTGCCCAAACTCTTACCTAAAGCCAACCCTAGTACCCACCCTCTTACCTGAAGCTGACCCTAGTGCCCAAACTCTTACCTAAAGCCAACCCTAGTACACACCCTCTTACCTGAAGCTGACCCTAGTACCCAATCTCTTACCTAAAGCCAACCCTAGTACCCACCCTCTTACCTGAAGCTGACCCTAGTACCCAATCTCTTACCTAAAGCCAACCCTAGTACACACCCTGTTACCTGAAGCTGACCCTAGTACCCAAACTCTTACCTAAAGCCAACCCTAGTACACACCCTCTTACCTGAAGCTGACCCTAGTACCCAATCTCTTACCTAAAGCCAACCCTAGTACCCACCCTCTTACCTAAAGCTGACCCTAGTACCCAATCTCTTACCTAAAGCCAACCCTAGTACACACCCTCTTACCTGAAGCTGACCCTAGTACCCAATCTCTTACCTAAAGCCAACCCTAGTACACACCCTGTTACCTGAAGCTGACCCTAGTACCCAAACTCTTACCTAAAGCCAACCCTAGTACACACCCTCTTACCTAAAGCTGACCCTAGTACCCAAACTCTTACCTAAAGCCAACCCTAGTACACACCCTCTTACCTAAAGCTGACCCTAGTACTCAAACTCTTATCTAAAGCCAACCCTAGTACACACCCTGTTACCTGAAGCTGACCCTAGTACCCAAACTCTTATCTAAAGCCAACCCTAGTACCCACCCTGTTACCTGAAGCTGACCCTAGTACCCAAACTCTTGCATAAAGCTGACACTAATACCCAACCGAATAAAGCTGACTCTGGTGCCCAATCTAGCACCTAATGCTGACCAAAGTACCTATTACCCTAATAGCAACCTGTAACCTAAAGTTGACCTTCGAACCCAACCTATCGCCTGAAGCTGACCTAGTGCCCAACCCATGGCCTAATGCAGTACCCAGCTCCTCACCTGAAGTTTACCCTGGAACCCAACTTATCACCTGTAGCCAACCCTAGTATACAACCTGTTGCCTGATGTGAACCATAGTACCCAACCTATAGTTTAAAGCCGACCCAAGAACCCAGCCTACCACATAAAGACGACCCCTGTACCCAATCAGACTCCTAAAGCCAACTCCAATTCCCAACCTATTGCTTATGGCCGAACCTAACCTAACCTCTAAAGTCTACACTAGCACCCAACCTACAGTCTAAAGCTGACCCTATTACCCAACCTACTGCCTAAAACTGATGTTAAAACCCAGCCTATTGCCTTAAGTTGACCTTAGTACCCAAGCTCCAACCTAAAGCTATCCATGGTACCCAGCTTACCACCTAAAGCTATCTATCGTACCCAACCTACCACCTAAAGCTGACCCTAGTGGCCAACCTATTGCCTAAAACACAGCCTATTGACTAATGTTGGCCCTAGTACCCTATTACCTAAAGCTATCCAAGGTACCCAGCTTACCACCTAAAGCTATCCATAGTACCCAACCTACCACCTAAAGCTGACCCTAGTAGCCAACCAACCAACAACTACCAAATATTTTGGAATACATTTTAAACTTTTTTGAGACAGTAAATTTAGCGATGTTCTGCCCTAGATCTGTGCATTTAAATATTTAGTAACAACCACAGAACTTTTCCCAACTACTTTACACCGTGTTCATATTTGATGTTCAACTGATCCCAAAGAGGGTAACAAACAGCAAATAAATCATTAAACACAGATGGATATTTCATGAGACGAAGTTGATTCTCTCCCTTTCCCCCTCTCTTTCTCACTCTCTCTCTTTTCTTTGACTTTAATTTTTTACTGTCTCCATCTGTCATCCATCCCTCTTATTCCCAGCGTTGCCCCCATCCATTCCTCTTATTCCCAGCTCTGCCCCATCCATCCCTCTTATTCCCAACGCTGCCCCCATCCATTCCTCTTATTCCCAGCTCTGCCCCATCCATCCCTCTTATTCCCAGCGCTGCCCCCATCCATTCCTCTTATTCCCAGCTCTGCCCCATCCATCCCTCTTATTCCCAGCGCTGCCCCCATCCATTCCTCTTATTCCCAGCTCTGCCCCATCCATCCCTCTTATTCCCAACGCTGCCCCCATCCATTCCTCTTATTCCCAGCTCTGCCCCATCCATCCCTCTTATTCCCAACGCTGCCCCCATCCATTCCTCTTATTCCCAGCTCTGCCCCATCCATCCCTCTTATTCCCAGCGCTGCCCCCATCCATTCCTCTTATTCCCAGCTCTGCCCCATCCATCCCTCTTATTCCCAGTGCTGCCCCCATCCATTCCTCTTATTCCCAGCTCTGCCCCCATCCATCCCTCTTATTCCCAGCGCTGCCCCATCGATCCCTCTTATTCCCAGCGTTGCCCCCATCCATTCCTCTTATTCCCAGCGTTGCCCCCATCCATCCCTCTTATTCCCAGCGCTGCCCCATCGATCCCTCTTATTCCCAGCGTTGCCCCCATCCATTCCTCTTATTCCCAGCTCTGCCCCATCCATCCCTCTTATTCCCAGCGCTGCCCCCATCCATTCCTCTTATTCCCAGCACTGCCCCATCCATCCCTCTTATTCCCAACGCTGCCCCCATCCATTCCTCTTATTCCCAACGCTGCCCCCATCCATTCCTCTTATTCCCAGCTCTGCCCCATCCATCCCTCTTATTCCCAGCGCTGCCCCCATCCATTCCTCTTATTCCCAGCGCTGCCCCCATCCATTCCTCTTATTCCCAGCTCTGCCCCATCCATCCCTCTTATCCCCAGCGCTGCCCCCATCCATTCCTCTTATTCCCAGCTCTGCCCCATCTATCCCTCTTATTCCCAGCTCTGCCCCCATCCATCCCTCTTATTCCCAGCGCTGCCCCCATCCATTCCTCTTATTCCCAGCTCTGCCCCCATCCATCCCTCTTATTCCCAGTGCTGCCCCATCGATCCCTCTTATTCCCAGCTCTGCCCCCATCCATCCCTCTAATTCCCAGCGCTGCCCCATCCATCCCTCTTATTCCCAGCGCTGCCCCCATCCATCCCTCTTATTTCCAGCTCTGACCCATCCATCCCTCTTATTCCCAGCTCTGCCCCATCCATCCCTCTTATTCCCAGTGCTGCCCCATCCATCCCTCTTATTCCCAGCGCTGCCCCCATCCATTCCTCTTATTCCCAGCTCTGCCCCATCCATCCCTCTTATTCCCAGCGCTGCCCCATCCATTCTTCTTATTCTCAGCTCTGCCCCCATCCATCCCTCTTATTCTTAGCGCTGCCCCATCTCTCTTAATTGCAGAGCTGCCCCATTGATCCCTCTTATTCCCAGCGCTGCCCCCATCCATTCCTCTTATTCCCAGCACTGCCCGATCGCTCCCTCTTATTCCCAGCGCTGCCCCCATCCATTCCTCTTATTCCCAGCTCTGCCCCATCCATCCCTCTTATTCCCAACGCTGCCCCCATCCATCCCTCTTATTCCCAGCGCTGCCCCCATCCATTCCTCTTATTCCCAGCTCTGCCCCATCCATCCCTCTTATTCCCAGCGCTGCCCCCATCCATCCCTCTTATTCCCAGCGCTGCCCCCATCCATTCCTCTTATTCCCAGCGCTGCCCCATCGCTCCCTCTTATTCCCAGCGCTGCCCCCATCCATTCCTCTTATTCCCAGCGCTACCCCATCCATCCCTCTTATTCCCAGCACTGCCCCATCTCTCTTAATTGCAGAGCTGCCCCATCGATCTCTCTTATCCCAGCGCTGCCCCTGTCCATCCATGTTACCAGTGTAGGTTCTACAGGGCCAAACAAAAAAAAAGCTGCTGCCTGTTTTCTCTATCAATGGCCAATAGAGATAATGCTGGAGGAGGGCAAGCAGCCATTATTTATTTACTGCTCATGGTATATATAACCCCCTGGTGTGCTGATTTCAACTACAAACTCTCCCAGACCTTCAACTTGCCGCAGATCACAATCATAAAAGTACTTGAAAATCCCTGGTCTATAGGGTTCAGCTGGAAAACCCTGCTGGTGGCATAAAGGGTTCAACTGAAGAAGCCTGTTGACAGCCTATACGATTTAGGCGACAAACCCTGCTGATGACCTATCGGGTTGAACCAGAAAAACTCTGATGGTGCCCTATACGTTTTAATTGGCAAACCTTGATGGTGATCAATGAAAAAAATATATACAGCTCAGCCAATATATGCTGAAGAGGCTCGATAGCCTGCTCGGAAGCAAATGCTGCCAGTCCTGGAACGTAGCACAATGAAAAGGAATCCAGCTTGCTTTGGCCTTTCAAAGGCTCAAATAAAACGTAACCATTAATTTCCCATTGTAAAACGCCAATCGCATCCAAAAGTGCGGAGTGCTGAAGTGCAAAAGGTCCTCAACACGAAGCATATTTGGATGCCATTGGCGTTTAATGATGAGAAATTAAAAAATATGTTTTATTGGAGCTTCTGAAAGACCTACACGGTTTAATCAGCAAACCCTGATGGTGGCCTATAGGGTTCAACTGGAAAACACTGTTGGTGGCATAAAGGGTTCAACTGACAAAGCCTGCTGACGGCCTATACAGTTCAGCCAGCAACTGGTGACCTATTGTGTTGAACTGGGAAACCCCGCCAGTGCCCTATACCGTTCTTCCGGCAAAAACCCTGGTGGTGACCTATTGGGTTGAACCAGGAAATCCTGTTGGTGGCCTATACGGCTAAACCGGCAATCCCTGTTGGCTGGGGAAGACTTTGTTGGCCACTCCGGTTTGGGGTCAGCTGGGCTTCAGCTTCCAATGCCCACATCCAGTCCATACCCAGACCTGTCCATTATCTTTCCCTGCAATGCTATATCCTCAGGTTTGAAAAACAGTTGTGGGATTGGCCGGGAAGCCCGCTGGGGGGAGGGGTGGGGGAGTCACAGATGGGCTGTCAAGGGGCTGGCCGGGCCCAGTAAAGTCCTGGGCCGATTTTTTTGCCCAGTCTGCCACTGCCTGTAGGCCGCCAGTAGTCACATGGGACATTTGGTGCAGAAGCCACAGATGTTAAAGTTTAATAATGGGCCTTTGCAGGGATTAATCAGTGGATGAGCATCCCCGAGGGAGGTTGAGGAACAGAACAGCACACATACATATATAATAATGGCAGCAAATTTGAGCGCTACACTGGCTGTCACTCATTGGATCATATTAACATGTTAATAAGCAGCGTGCTTAACAAGCTTTGACATTAAAGCACAAGAAGAGAATGAGACGGATACATTCCCGGTCTCCGCTTGCCATCTCCTCTCTGTTACGCCAAAATGACAGTTTGTCTTTCTGCGGCATTTTCGGGTCTTTAAAGTTTTATTTCTCTGCACTGTGGGGTAATTAGAGTGTCGGTTCCGGTAAACAAACTGCCGTCAGTCCTCCAATAAACTGACACTGTTTTCATAATTTATTAGGACATAAAAAGTTGGAAAATTGAAGAAACCGAATAGAGTCTTTGTTTGTGTGAAGCCAGATTATTATTTCAGATGGGATTACAGAGGACATCAGGCAATTTGATGCGTCCATGCATAGTGCAGGATTCTGGGATATTAGATTTAATGCTTCACTATACATTTTCAATGTGCAATGTGATTATACTATTAGGCACAGTAGGTAACAGTACCCAGTGAACTGGTAAAGATCCTTTCATGTGGAATCCTGCACTTCATTCCATGGTGCCCAGAAAACTCTATGGTTACACTGTCAGTGTGATGTCATTTGCTTAAATCAGGGGTGTACAACATTTTGTGGTCTAGGGGCTGCATTGTCATATGGATTCCCCTCAATTGGAGCAGCAAAAACACTAACAATTTATTGCAAGAATGCTGTAACCTTAAAGCAAAACACAACCCCCAGCAGCCAGCATGGAATCATCGGCCACTGGATTTTCCCTGGGACATCCCGATTTGAGAGGCTCCCATAAAACTCAACTTTCCTTGCTCTTATGGCGCATGCGCAGGCTTTCGTCCAATGAGAGTCGCTTGCCGCATGTCATTCAGCAGGGGGCTCTCATTGTTTTGAATGGGGAGCTTGCACTGCCGCATCCCCTGAATTTCTGGCGCCGTGCGCATGCTCCCATCCCAGCCATTTAGATAGGCCGGGACAGGATCATGCACAAGGCTGGGGATGCGGCAGCGCATGCTCATCAATAAAGTCAATGAGAGCCGTTTGCTGAAATTATATTTGTGTGCAGTGTTATAGCAACGGCGTCAGCAATATCCTATGCAATGGACAGAGACTGCAAGGTCATATGAAGGTGGCTTCTTATCACCCTCTGCTCAGGTATTTATTATCTTCCTGCCACATTCCATTCCATCACTGCCATTTAAAGTGGATCAACACCCAGGATTTTGACTATCCTGGGTTTTGGTCCACTTCCCCGCCCCGCTATGTGAAACCCCCCAGATTGCCCAATTCAACTCACCTCACCCCGCTCCTACGGCGCATGCGTGGCCACGCATCCAATCAATGCGCTCTGAGCCGCTGAGGTATGCACATCAAAGCGGTGTCAAACCTCAGCGGCTCTGAGCATGCTGGCGGACGCATCTCGCGCTGCCCTCTAACAGGGAACGTGCCCGCGATGGCCATTCACAAGTGGCCGGCGCAGGCACGCGCCCTGATAGAGAGAAGCGCGAGATGCGGCCGCGGCCCGCGCATGCGCCGTTGGACCGGGATTCAGGTAAGGTTTACCGGGGTCCTAGGGGGGTTCACACAGCGGGGCATCACGATTTTGGATGCCCCGCGGGGAGGGATCGGATCGGCCTGGGAATCTTATAGATTCCCAGGCCGATCCGGCTGGGTGTTGGTCCACTTTAAAGCTCTGACCAAAATGTTGCTGATGATTCCAGCACCTTTAATTCTTCACTGCCCCATCGTTCTTCAGTCCACTTCTCTTCTTCACCCTCTTCTCTGTTGCCGCTGATCCTACTCTGCACCAACATTTCCCACCCTATCCTGGACTAATTCCTTGCCCATTTCAGAACAGACTACCCACATTCCAAGTCTATCTAACCTATTCTGACCTGGCCCGACTCATGTACTCACTTTACTGGACAGTCTACCCTTTCCTGACCTACTATATACCCCACTTCTGGACTCACTACCTACTTCCCTGGGTAATCTATCCTATCCTGGCCTACTACCTAGCCCATTTCAGAACCATGCCATGGTACCCAGATAACTCTGTGGTTACACTGTCAGTGTGATGTAATTTACCTAAATCAGGGGTGCACAACCTCTTGTGGTCTTGGGGCCACCCCTCAAGAGACTGCAATAAAATGGAAGCAGCAAAAAAGCAAACAATTTATTGCAAGAAAGCTGTAAACTTAAAGCAAAACGAAACCCCCCAGCGATCAGAGCTGAGGTGGGCCCTGTTTTAGGAATAATCCCAGCACTGCCTCTAATGGCCAGCTAACTGCACGGCAGGCAAGGTTATCTTGGCTTTACAACTCATTAAAAGAACTGAGGGTGCCAGGGGCTGCAGGTTGTGCATCTCTGGCTTAAATAAAGGCCCTGAGCAGGACTAGAGTAAATCAATTCAGGAGCAATGCTGGGAATTAAATGGTAACAAGATAACAGAGAAGAGAAGCAGTTCAAGAGAAATGCTTGTGATCAGTGGCGGACTAGGGCCAAAACATGCCCATGATTCTTTGACCTCTGGCAAGCCCATGACCAACCAGCGTCATCCCCACTGAGCACCCCAAGTGCTTCCTGGCTAGTCAATGAGTGTGTTCCAAGGCTGAGGCTATACCATTAGAAGCCTACATGATGGGTAGGGGTCGCCCCCCCCCCACAGCCATAATATTGAGGCTATGGGGGCAGAACATGGGCTGGAAATTTGGGGCTGCATGACTACAGGGGTACCATAAGGTCTGGTGCAGGGAGGCTGGGGTTAGATAGAAGTGTTAGAAGCAGCAGCCCAACCAGTCCCAAAGCAGTTTGGCCAACTGAGAATTCTACCAGGTTTTTCTATGGTCAGTCCACCCTTGCTTGGGATTAGATGGCAACATGGGCTGGACAGAAGCAGGTTAGGGTAAATGCTTGGGATTCGATGGCAACATTGACCTGGAGAGAAGCAGTTCAGGAGCAGTGCTGAGGGTTAGATGGTTGCAAGGGGCTGGAGCAGGACTAGAGAGAAGCAGTTCAGGACCAATGCTGGGGATTAGACAGGACAACACAACAGCTGAGGATCTAGAATGAAGGTTTCAGTAGAAATGCTGGGGATTAGATCCTTACAAGAGGCCAATTGGGCGTCACACACGCTGTATGTGCTCCAGTTGAGTTGATATCCTGTTCACGTGTTGGTGCTGAGCCATAGAAACTATATTTCTGCGCAGTGTTATAGCAACGGCGTCAGCAATATCCTATTCAATAGACGGAGACGGCAAGGTCATATGAAGGTAGTTTCTTGTCACCCTCTGCTCAGGTATTTATTGGGTGTTTATCTTCTTGCCACAGTAGTCCCCGGATTATTCCATTCCATTACTGCCATAGATAATAGATAGATAAGATAAGCCTATCTCTGACCAAAATGTTGCTGATGATTCCAGCAACTTTAATTCTTTAATGCCTCCATCGTACTTCAGTCCTTACCCTCTTCTCTGTTGCCGCTGATCCTACTCTGCACCAACATTTTCCACCCTATCCTGGACCCTTGCCCATTTCAGAACAAACTACCCACATTTCAAGTCTATCCTGACCAGGATTCCAAGTCTATCTAACCTATCCTGCCCTGGTCCAACTTCTGTACTTACTATTCTAGACAGTCTACCCAATTCTGGCCTACTATCTACCTCACTTCTGGATTCACTACCCACTTATCTGGGTTATCTATCCTATCCTGGACTACTACCTAGCCCATTTCAGGACTTACTATCCTCTTTCCTGGTCTATCTATCCTATCCTGACCTACTATCCTGCTTGTAGGCACTACCTACTTCTCTGAACCATATACTCTACCCTAGCCTACTACCTACCCCACCTCTGAACTTACTGCCCACTTTCCTGGGTTATCTATCCTATGTCGCCCTAGTACCGTAGTGCCCATTTCAGGACTCACTACCCCATCCCTAGACCATCTAAACTATCCTGATCTACCACCTACCCCATTACTGGACTCACTAATCACTTCCCTTGACTATCTACCCCATCCTGGCCCACTACTTACCCCACTGCTGTAATCACGTATCACGTCTTGGGCTATATATCTTATATATATCTTAAATTGGTGCCTTGGAAGGCTGCCTAGGTAGGCAACTTTGTGTTCAGGTGATATTTTATGTCTCGTCTTATGTTATGTACTGTCTGGTCTACTATTCTACACCTGTAAGAAAGATAAGTATACCTGTTGTTTTAGTGTATAGCCTCTGTATAGGGTTAATTTAGAGGGCACCTGGCTGGGACGCTATTGTCACCATCTTTGTCTTGGGAAAAGAGGACCTTCTTGTCAGTAGGGAGCCTTCTAGTTCTCACAACAATAGGCAGAGGTGATAGGGCGTGATCCATATAAAAAGGGTGGGGCTGGAGAGAGCAGGAAGAGAGGTGCCATGGGAGAGCTGGACTGCGGACGCAGGGCCCGAACTGTTAGTCCTCAGCGTACACTTGTATTAAAGCAGGAGTCCAGTGCACACCCCAGATGACTAATGAATTCTGTTATCACCCTAGACCACAGGGTGAGGGTGATGACCTTGGCAAGCTCTAGATCCGCTGTATATCTATCCCTTCTTCCCTACATTCTATAAATCTTGCATCGTACATTTATGGATTTGCTTGTCATCAGGCCCCTGAAATTAATGGCATCCCTTTCAAAGATAATTTATCTATTGCCACAAAAAAATTAAAAAGAGAAAGCATTATGTTGGTCAGAATGAGAAGAAGATCTGGCTGGAATGGGAATTGATTATGCAGATTAATAGACTTAAGATGAACACAATGGGGCTCTCAAAGAAAGAAAGAGACAGCTTTTGTCAGAAGATACTATGATGATGAAAAAATATTAAACTGTTCATGTAAGAGTCAGGAAATGAATAGAGGATTCAGCAGGGGGCTGCCACATTATTATTTAACTTCATCTCGGTTTTTCAAGTACATTGATAGTGACAAGAACCTTGAATCAGTTACATTCTTCCGGTTATTAACATTTAAGAAGAGGTTTAGAGATGAATAATAAATCATCACATAAGATTAATTCTTAACTTGCTAGCAGAGGTCCAGAGTAGGTATACATTATTTTTTTTTCTTTAAAATAATAGTCCAGCCAAGTAACTGATTGGTGGTTGTCTGGCACTCGCCTACTTACTGGAACTTCAGATCGAGTCCCTTGTGCCCCCCTTTTGCGGGTGCGAGCTGCTCGGGAACTCCCGCTTGGCGGGGGGTAGTGTAGTCACCCAGCTGAAAACAGTTCCCTGCATTGAGCCCCCAGCGGCTGTGCTTGGTGGCTTATCTGCAGTAAATGGCGACCGACTGACACCTCTGCACCCACCCATCACTGTAGCATTGCTGATGACAGCTCTGCTGTTTTAGACTCTCCATTCTGCCCTGTGGTGGCACTTTGGCTGCAGGTCTGCAAAAACCAAAAATGCTTGCCCTGGCACAGGGGCCCCCACTTCAACCGATAGTTGCCGCCCCCACCACCTGTCAGACGAAGGCTGAAAGGCCTCCTGGACCAGACCGGGTTGCTGGAGGCAACTTTGCAGGGCAAGTGGTGGAGGCCCTGGGGCATGCATCCCTTGCACCCCCTCACAGTCCAGCTCTGGCCCTGAATATTCCAAAGACAACAGTATGCTGCTTCGTCATTCATGGACCCAGGGGGCGTAGCTAGGGGGGAGTAGGGGGCACTTGCCCCGGGTGCAGAAGGTTAGGGGGTGCCTAAAGTGGGCCTGAGCACATGCGAGTGGTGCCATTTCAAATCTTTGTCCCGGGTGCCAGAAAGCCTAGCTACTCCTCTGCATGGACCCACTATATTATTCCGAAGCTTTATACAGTAATACTGCTGCCCCATTGAAAGCTAAGAGTAGCACAAACCTCCCTCTAATACAGCCCTACAGCCACCCCTACCAATGGAAGACACTCATATCATGCTTCAACCTAACAAGACAATCTGCTGCCTTATACCACACAAGGGCACCCATAACATCTTCTGGCCCCATATTCACCCTAATGTATAGCTAAAAGAGAAATGGCAACCAGCACTATTCATGTATAGCTGGACTGGGTGGTGCACACTTGACTGAGGAATCAGTTACAGACAAAACAAAAAGGAGCACCCCATCACTCAAATCCCCACCAACCTGCAACAAATTCTACAATCTGTCTAAATTTGTTAAAAACAACGAGATTTCCGCTGCACATATTTACAATTGTATGGGAAGCTGCAGGGCCACATCAGGGCACTTTTTCCTGTAGTCCTACTCTGTGTGAGAGCTCCCCAAATTTTGGGACATACATAGCAATGGATAAACTGCGAGCTGAACTTATCTGAGGCTGCCCAGGACTCTAACCCTTTACCTCTGGTGATTCACATGTGGGGGGGTAAACTCCACAGCAGCTGAAGACCCCTCGACAGTTCACCATGTGCACTCACCACATTAAAACAGATTAATGTATAGTTAACCATAAACCAAATATAAGGCTGCTTTCATACCGCTATGCCTTTGCAATGTGCTGCATTGCGTTTTTCTTGCAGTTGAGTTGCCATAGACATCTATAGAGTAGAGCTGCATTTACGTTGCATTGCAAAGGCAGCATGCCGGATTTTCCCAACACAAATGGCTAGTGTGTGAAAGGAGCCTAACATGGGCACATAGTAATAACTGACCATAGGTCAGTTCCCCTCCCCCACATCTTTATTTGGGATGCACATCTATTTGAGTCTCCCAGTTAATCTAAGGACAGGGAAAAATACTCTCATCTATGTTCCTGCAGTCACTGCGGCCACATTAGTGCATTTACTATCTCCTCTGATGAGTGCTATTGGCTGGCAATGGTCACAGATGGCATGAGAGAGCTGCAAGAACTTAAATTGGATAAGTAGGAATACACAATTTTGGATCTTTCCAAAGGGATTTCTATAGATAGGCATCCTTGATCTGGGGAAGTGGGGGATGCAGCAACCCCAAGGGCCACTGTGGGAAAAGTAGACTGGAGGTCTAGTTTTTTAAAAAAAATTCTGGTGTCCCTGGGATGTTCCTTCTCACGGATGTCCTGGCTGGGTCCTTGCTCCAAGCTGGAGGAGGAATCTAGGGCAGATGGATCCCAAAGACAGGGAACCAAAGGGGAATTGTTAGGGTAGGTGTGAGCCTAGCCCCTAAGGTAAGTAGCTGCTGAGTATGGTTTCAGGCCACATGATGAAGAGGAGGTTCAGCGAAGCCCTGGAGGACACTGTTAATGCTTAAAGCAAACCTAAAGCCAAAATGGCCATTGTATCCCTCATTGGCAAGGCATTTTGGAATGCCTATTTACATTAAACAAAAAAAATCAAGCATATTACTCACCCTTTCCACATTTCTGGTTCATGGACAGCTGCCAGTGAGAAATAGGATGCTGCCAAGCACACGCGCCTGGCAAACCTTATTGGCACTCACACAGAAACTGGTGGACCCCATGAGACTTATGCCCGATTTACTTGCTTTATGAGGATAGCCATCCCAAATTGAATGCCTTGGAGGGTGGGGGATCCAGCAACCTCACTGGTGTGCCATCGAACTGGAGGCCCACTTTAACACACTGATAAGCCAATTCACTCTCTATTCACTGTTATGGATTTATAGACAAGAATTATTTTGCATTTTAATGCTGTGCAAATCTCCTTCATGAACACGGAACACGTGGGTCTGTTCCAGACTGGGCTCCAATACATGCCCCAACTTACTGGGTGATATCGATTAACCATCTTGCCTGCCCTCCCTCCTTTTCATCCACCGATCCGGCATATACTCTGGCCCACGTTAACATAAGACAATTTACATTTTATATTATTATCTAGTGAATATTTGTTAACCTATATTATGTTTATGTTATTGTACTCTAAAATTAGTTTACATTTTACTATAATTACAGTGGGGATTATTGTGTGGTTTTGGGGGTACAGGTAGCCATGATTATTATAATGATTCTAATATCCATTTAGGGGGTTTTAAATGTTTCTAACTTAATCTTTGGGTTGTGCAACTAATTATTGAGCTTTTTGTGGACATCAGGGCTACCCATCCTAACTATTGCTGTGAAAATCTCCATTATAGTGAATAGACCTGCTCATAAGTAAGTAGTAATAAACAGAAAGAGATGCGAAAAATAATGATAATTGAGAGGGGAAAAGGGAGAGAGAAAGAAAGAGGCTGAGAGACTAATGAGTGCCCAGTGGTATATAAGAGAAAGCAAATTGGTGGTGTATAAAAGTGAAAACAAATAGAAGGGGCAAATCAGCAATAAACAGAGAAACGACCCAGGTTATTTATATGAAGGAGGGAATAAGGACAAAGAGAGACAGATAAATCTATCTATCTATAGAGGGCAAACAAGTAATAAAAAAGAGAAAAGACAAAAATAAAAAAAGAGGTAAGAAGAGAGGACAGGATGAAAGAGCCGGAGAAAGATGAAACATCAAAAATACATAAAAAACTGTTTAGAAAGGAAAAGAAAACCCACCGCACCACAACCACACTAAAATTATGAAAGCAATTACAAACAAAAGGGTGACCCCACACCCCCAGAATAGCCAGCAAAAACACAGCACACCACTGATTATAGTAAAAAATAATCTGGGCCTTTATTAACATAAACACTAAGACATAAAAATAGACATTTAAAAACCAGTAATGAACCCGGACTGCACTACTGAGCAGAAAATTAACTATAATACAACCAACAACTACCTCTTCATAATGCTATAAAGTGCTATATACTCAGAAACAATGCAAACAATATTCCAGCGATACTCAACTGGCGGACCAGGGTCCCAATCCGGAACTCAGCACCAGATTTCCGGACCCCTGCCCTGACAGCCCTGTACTCAGTTGCTTCTGTGTTGCCGTGCTAAGAGCTGTCCCCTTGATCAGCGATGCAGTCTTTAGTCTTCCTTTGTTTCTCTGTCTCTTTTCCCCATCGAGTCCTTTCCCCCCGCCCCTGCTCAACCCACCATCCCCCCCCCCCAGCTCTGCCACATTTACCCTTGTCCCCTCAGCTCTGCCCTATCCAGCTCAGTCGCTGTCCCATCCATTCCTGTCCTCCCAGCTTTGCCTATCAATCCCTGTCCTCCCAGCTTTGCCCATCCAATCCCTGTGCCCTCTGCTCTGTCCCATCCATAAACATAGTTATAAACATAACTGAGACAAATGAGAAAAAAAAATTACAATGAGGAGTTCCAGGCCAGTCTCTTTTGCAGATGTAACAGCCCAAACTCACAATAGAGCAAATAAGTCCCCCCAAAGTCCAAGGGCATCACAAACATCAAATACAGGATGCCCCCTTGATACAAGTCCATGTATTAAAGTGGACCAACACCCAGGATTTTGACTATCCTGGGTTTTGGTCCACTTCAGGGGGGCACCCCGATTAGGGGTGCCCCGCTGTGTAAAACCCCCCAGAAACCCCCAAACTCACCTCACCACACTCCCACGGACAAGCGGCGGACAAGGCAGCGCGTCCGCCGCCGCCTCCCGCGCGCCCCTCTGACAGTGCGCGCGCCCGCGCCGGTCATTCAGAAACGGCCGGCGCGGGCGCGCGCACGGCTAGAGGAGTGCGCGGGAGGCGGCGGCGGCAGCGATCAGGTGAGTTCTTTTGGGGTTTTGGGGGGGGTCCCTCACCGCGGGACATCCCGATCTCGGATGTCCCGCGGTGAGGGGGGTGATCGGCCCGGGAATCTTATAGATCCCCGGGCCGATCACCCATGGGTGACGGTCCACTTTAAAGTAACAGACATATTACTCTGGGGAGAAAGACACACCCAAACGATTATGTGGATAAAAAATAGATATGCTGAAGATCTCTTTTTTTTTGGGATGTTTTTTTATTGGATTTTTTTTTTCTTTATTTTCTCAATTATGTTTATAATTATGTTTATACACATTGATTTTGATTTGTTGCAATTTTTATTGTGTATGTGTAATTGGGGCCACCCGTGTACATTATATGGCATGGTAATATAATATGCTTAATAGGTCATGCTGTGGTACTGTATCAGCTCTGACTCGCATGCAGCGTTCCTGACGGATGTGCATGCTGGCTTGAGGTTGCTATCTGCATATGGGTGGAGTCACAATGCTAGCCCGGCACTCAGTGGGGAGTGCATGTGCGAGCCGTGGAGCGCAAGCTCCGGCCCTCGCTCTCCCTGCTTCCTGAGAGCCGTGTGCAGCAACTGATGACACACTTAGTACCGTAGTATGTGTCAGGCTCCCGGCTGCTGTACTTGGAGAGGATGAAATTCTGGGCAGAGCTCCAGGTGTGGGGGCACAGCTTATGAAGCAGAGTCCAGTAACAAATACGAGGTTAGGGGCTGGCAGCAATAAGCAAAGTCCAATAAACAAATCTGAGATCAGGGGCTGGCGGCAAGGAGCAAAGTCCAATAAACAAATTTGAGATAAGGGGCTGGAGGCAAGAAGCAAAGTCCAATAAACAAATCTGAGATCAGGGGCTGGCGGCAAGAAGGAAATTTCAGTAAGCAAATCAAAGGTCAAACCAAATAATCCATCCAAGAGCCAATCCAAGAGTGAAGCCAGGTCAATCCGAGAAGTCAGTCAGGAATCCAAGAGACTTCAGGAACAGGAAATAACAAGATCCGTGAACATAGCTGAAAACATAGCAATGCATGCAGGCCAGCCATCCTTTTAAATTGGGCTGTCAATTAGAGCTGGAGGGATGTCCCAGATAGGGAGAGACGTCACTTCTGGGCCATGGGGACTGAAAACCATGAAATAAACACAAGCCCAAGAGCTTACACTCAAGGCTTGTGCGCACCTGCGGCTGTGCCCGGCTGTTGAGTCTGACCAGGCAGTGGGGAGAATAAGGAGCCTGGCAGCGTGCACACACCTGAGAGCACAAGCCCGTGACTGCACACAGACAACACCAGACACCCAGCGGCGCCGCCGCTCCTGACAGCGCACCAAGGAGGATAAGGAGTCCGACAGTACGGTCTGGGCTCACCATATCTTGCTCATAACTTTTATTTAAATGTCTATTGTTATGTCTTAGGGTTTGTGTTAATAAAGACCCCGATTAATTTTTTACTATAATCAGTGGTGCGCTGTGTTTTTGCTGGCTATTGTGGGGGTGTGGGGGTCACTCTTTTGTTTGTACTTAAAGGAAACTGCACATAAAAAGTTCATAAAAGATCTATATAAAGAGATCATTGTGTTGGTCCTCTGGCAAGTGTAGTTACAAGAAGCGATGGTGGTTTAGTTATAAACAGGTTTTGCCTAATATGCATGGCACTGTGATCTCGACTAGGTTTATGACATAAATCGAGGAGCAGATGGTTAGAACGCTGCGTCTGGTAGCGGGATTGCATTACACTGGTCCAGGTGGTGCCGGAGAGACACGCGCTATATAACCACAGCTGTAGATGTAGCTAAGCTGTTTTTGCGGTAACAAGCGTTGCAGAGTGATGGGTCTCTGGGGAATCCGCTGCACTCAGCCACTATACGCAAAACCTGTGAATAGAAATGGTGGCGGAGAAACAGCAATGTGAATGTGTTATTATCCCAGAGAGAAAACAATTTTCACTACATGTACGAGTTTTTGCAGCCAAACAAGGAGAGTGTCATATAAGCGCTCATTATTAATCCCAGCCAATAAAGCCTTTATCCTAGAATATTTTTCATCAAGTACTACCTGAGTTATCGTAGCAAAACACAGGATTTTGGACAACCCACACTCCCAGCTGGGACCCTACCCAATATTCTTCTCATCAGCAAATGCACTCCAGAGTGAAGCTATAGCACTGCAGGGACAGATTATCGCCATTGGTCCTAAATAAATTGTACTAAAACCTTATTATTGTAGTGGCAGACAATGTGGCAGGGATATAGACCCTCACAGCCATGATGCAGAAACTATAGCACCAGAGATACCTTGGAGACCAGCTTACAGGTTGATGGACATGACAGGGGTGTGGTTTAGGGGCGTGACATACTCACTGGCTTGTAGGAAACAAATACCGTATTTTTCACCCTATAAGACGCACCTGCCCATAAGACGCACCTAGGATTTGGGGGAGGAAAATAAGAAAATAAATATTTTAAACCAAAAAAGCACCATTACAGACAGTGTGGCATTCCCCTATCCCATTCCTATAGGCCGTGTGGGACGCCCCCATTCCATAGACAGTGTGGCATTCCCCCCTCCCATTCCCCATATAGGCAGTGTGGCATTCCCCCCTCCCATTCCCCATATAGGCAGTGTGGCATTCCCCCTCCCATACCCCATATAGGCAGTGTGGCATTCCCCCCTCCCATCCCCCATATAGGCAGTGTGGCTTTCCCCCCCTTCCCATTCCCCATATGAGCAGTGTGGCATTCCCAACCCTCCCATTCCCCATATAGGCAGTGTGGCATTCTCCCCTCCCATTCCCCATAGGCAGTGTGGCATTCCCCCTCCCATTCCCCATATAGGCAGTGTGGCATTCATCCTCCTTCCCATTCCCCATATAAGCAGTGTGGCATGCCCCCCCTCCCATTCCCTATATAGGCAGTGTGGCATTCTCCCCCCTCCCATTCCCCGTATACCCAGTGTGGCATCCCCCCTCCCATTCCCCATATAGGCAGTCTGTCCCACCATTCCCATAGGCAGCGTGGCATCCCCCTCCCCCCATTATCCTAGGCTGTGTGGCATCCCCCTCCCCCCATTATTCTAGGCTGTGTGGCATCCCCCTTCCCCCATTCCCATTGGCAGTGTGGCATCCCCCTCCCCCCATTATCATTGGCTGTGTGGAATCCCCCTCCCCCCATTATCATTGGCTGTGTGGCATCCCCCTACCCCCATTATCATTGGCAGTGTGGCACCCCCCTCTCCCCATTCCCATTGGCAGTGTGGCATCCCCCTCCCCCCATTATCATTGGCAGTGTGGCACCCCCTCTCCCCATTCCCATTGGCAGTGTGGCATCCCCCTCCCCCCATTCCCATTGGCAGTGTGGCATCCCGCTCCCCCATTGGCAGTGTAGCATCCCTCTCCCCCCCCCCATTCCCATTGGCTGTGTGGAATCCCTCTCCCACATTCCCATTGGCTGTGTGGCATACCCCTCAAAAACCAACCCACGATTGGGAGAAATAAGCCGGAGTTCTGTGAACGGTGGTGCGAGATCTCCAACCAAAATTCTTTAAACTACATGATCCTGGTCATTGAAGAGGTACGAGCGCAGCTTTGTCAGCTGAATCCACACACTTCGTGTGCAGGAAGGATCTTCCAACATATCCAAACCTGAGGTGGACCTGAAAGCCCTAGAGGCTGAAATATTGAGCTATACTGATTAGCTTAAAAAAGTATAAGAGAGAGAAATTCAGGCAAGTGTGTTTGGACTATTCTGAGAATTGGGTATATCCATGGCTTTCCGGCAAAGATCCTGAACAACAACGTTTCAGGAGACAGGCGAGCACTTCCACAAGACGTAACTTTAACCGACTACAACTATATCATACCTCTGACAGTGACCCCGTCACTGTATCCTCGGACAGCGATACACACTCCAGGGGCCCAAAAAGGAGTACTAGAAATAAAAACCGGGAACCCCATTTTCGGGTAACCTCCGGACCAAACGACCCAGGAGGGGCGGCAAGAACCAAAGACAAGGGGTCCATGACCCTGAGATCAGCCAGCAAGAGACCCCAGTCATGAGTCTCTCCTCTAGACCACTTGCCAGCGATCAGGTAAGCCTGCTTAGCAGGGGACTTTCTTTTTGTCCGTCATCACGTTTTGACATATTTAAGTTTGATGTAGAATTAATCAAACTGGAGAGAACTCTCAAACTTAAACAATTTTTCTCATCTAACCCCGCTAATACCCTGGATAGTACTGAATGGGGCCCCACTGGCTTCAAACTTAGGAGCCATTTCATCCCTCCAGGCCATTTTGGGCCAATTGAAAGCTATATCAAAACTGTCCGGGCAGAGACCATTCGCACCATGCAGACTAAAAAATATAATCAAAACCTCACTAGGGGGGAACTCACTGCACTATCTACCTTGAGACAAGATAATACTATCACCATTAAGCCCGCCGACAAGGGTGGGGCTATAGTAGTGATGGACTATGAGGTGTACCGGAAAAGCATCATTGAGATGCTCATGGACCCCGTATGTTTCGAAAAATTCTCAAATAACCCTATTTGGGGGATCTAGAATGCAGTACAGCAATATGTGTCACTTGGAGTCACTAATGGGTGGCTGAGTGAAAACAATTCCAAATCCAGCATTCGATCACACCTGTGATCTATGGTCTGCCGAAGGTCCATAAGGGGTGCAACCCACTGAAATTTCGACCTATTGTAGCAGGCACAGGCTCGGCCACCCAACCACTGGCACAATGGCTGGATTACTATTTACAGCCATATGTGCAGCGGTTACCTTCTTACCTCAAAGATACAGGGTAATTCCTAGAGAAATTCAGAGAAGTACAGATAGAGAGGGATGACCTTCTGGCCACCATGGACATCTCCTCCCTATACACAAATATACCTAACGAGCAAGGAGTGAAGGCCGTGAAACATTTTCTCTCGCGGGAACCCCCAGAAATACCAACGGAGTACCTTACCACTGGTCTTGAAATTATGCTACATAACAACTTAGGTTTGAAAATGTATTTTACCAACAGATACTTGGCACAGCTATGGGGAGTGCCATAGCCCCGGCTTTTGCTAATTTATTCGTTGGCTTTCTTGAAGAAAGATATATTTACCCATCACCCCTGTATATGGACCATGTAAAGTATTGGGGTCGTTATATCGATGATGTGGTCACCGTCTGGCATGGGGACAGACAAGACTTTGACAAGTTTATGGAATACATTAACTCAATCTTTCCGACCATCACTTTTAACCCTGAGGTATCGACAACACATGTGACTTTTCTGGACGTAGCTATCAACAACGACCCTGATGGACTAATAACCACGGGCCTTTACAGCAAACCCACCGACAGGAACACACTATTAAGATACGACAGCGCACATCCTAAGCCATTGGTCAACAGACTCCCCATTTCCCAATTTTTAAGGGTACTTCAGATTAATTCCAACCCAATAACTCGTAAACATCAACTGCAAGAGATGTTTAATAAATTCCTGGTTCGGGGGTATCCCAAATCTGTACTCACCCAAGGCCAAAAATGTGCAGAGGAAATTTGGGCTGGCGACCAACGGGTTCCGTTTATGCTTTAACATTTAATCAAGCAGCTCCAACCATTGAGCATATCATAAATAACCACACGTGTATACTGGCTTCCGACAACACGATGTGTCCAGTAATTAAAAGACCCCTATTGAAGGTATATCGACGAAATGATAACATTACCCCACTCTTTTTGCAAAATTATCCCTCTTTTGAAATCACCCGTCAGCACCCGTATCCCTCCAACATTCCAGTTAGACCAAGATCATTTCCCACTTATACCAACCACGGGTCTACAACATTGTCCCTCCTTTGAATTGTCCCTCTTTCGAATCCCTTCCTATTCCCCTGACAGACCATCACGGCCCACCAATAACATAATCTCACCATGTTTGGTAAAATTGTCCCTTTAGGCAGAATTGTCCCTCTTATGAACCATGTCCCTCTTCAACAGTTACTCTCTAGCTACCGGCCTTTTACAGCTCCCTCCCTCCCTTTTTTTGTACACCCTTCTTAAATGAACATGTCCCCCCTCTCCCTGGTCCCTCTTGTGGACTTTACTTATTCCTCAGTTAATCCTCTGCTCCCTCTTTCCCAATCCCGTTCCTCCCTCCCTATACTTAGCACTTTTTCCTTTAGTCTCACTACATTCTGGTTTCTCATGTCCCTCTACCTTTTTTCCTCTCAACCCCTTGGTCCCTCTCTCTGTCCCCCTTGTCCCTCTATTCATGTCCTGCTCCATGTCATTCACGTTACCCTCTGGTCCCTCTGTTCAGTCTCACTATCCCCTTCTTACTCCCCACTCCATCTCCTCCTCTCCTGATTGGTCCGCAATCCCTGTTTGATACCACAAAAATGACTTCGTATATGCATAATTGTTTACTATATTTTCGTGCACCTACACCCGTGAGCCTCTTGTGACTCGCACCTCCGCCAACGCGCGCGTTAAGCCCGTGAGGCGCTCCCCAGGAAGACGCAGCTCCCCAACTCGGGGTCTGCGGCTCCTGGGTGCGCGCCGTCTGTCACACCGGCTGATGACAGAGACGGCGGCGGTGATGGGGCTCCACGGATTCGGAGCCCCTACGGGTATAGGTAAGTAGTCCTGCACTACTATTTTCTATAATAATGTAATCTTTTTACTATACACTGGCCCAGCATGCAGAATTTATGCTTGCTATGGAACATTTGTTTGTGATTGAATACAAGCATTTGCATCACTGAATGGAGTGCCAGTCCTATTTATTTGCAGTGAGCAGGTTGCATAGTTTGGTAAGTAAGCTGCTTTAGGAGGGGTATTCAAAAATGGGCATCCCAAATCAGGGTAGAGGGGATGTCAATTCCAACAAGATTATACATAGCTGGGCAGTATTATTAATCATTAATATTAATGTTTATATAGTGCCTGCATTTTCTGTAGCACTTTACAAGGTATGGTTACAGATAAGGTAAAACATGCTCGCAAGAGCGCCCTGCCCTTGCGAGCTTACAGTCTAAAGACAGTCTATAGTAGCAATCAACGCATAAGATCGCTGGCGATCAGAGCTCTATAAAGCAGAGGGGCTGCTAACTGAGATGCTGAATAGTAATTTGGGCTCAAAGTGATGCCCCCACCCAGGGCCGGCGTCATCAGCCGGCAAGGAGAGGCAGCTGCCAGGGGCCCACTGACAGGGCTGGCCTTTATGTTCAACGGTGCTTGATCGGTGGCGAACTGGGAGGGTCCACATCTCCTCACGGCGCGCCAGCGATGACCGAGGTGGCGGTGCAACTCCTTTTTCCTGCTGGGCGGGGACAACACTATGCAGCAATACGGTTCCGCAGATGCATGTGCTGTCTCCACAGTCGGAAAGAGGAAGGGGTCTCCACACCATGTGACAGGCGCGCCAGCGGGCTGTGGGCAATCGAGCAGCAGGCGGAACCATGGAGACCGGGAGTGCGAACCGTTTTTTTTTTCTTTAAAGAAGGTTATATTTTCTCAGGTCAGGTTTCAAGGGGTTTGGTGCGCTTCAAAGTAGACCAAAACTAGAGTTCTGGTCCAAATAGCATGATCCTTAGGGGGCATCCAGATTTGGGACGTTCCTCAGTTATGTGACGCAACTCTTCACCACAAAGGGGCCCACTGAGACCATGCTGCCCAAGGGCCCACATAAACCTGGAGCCAGCCCTGCCCCCACCCCTGCATTAGACCAGCCCTTGAGCCTTCATTCTGCCAGAGCAGGGGCTGCGAGTGTGCGCCCACATCGACATGCTTCTCCTGGAGCACCAGATCTGGGAGGCAGCTTGTCCAGCTGCAGGGTGAAATAAGCTGCTGTGGTGACAGGGTGGGGAGAGGTCAAAACCGGGTGACTGCCTGGAAAACCGGGTGACTTGGCATGTGTGTAGCACTGAGGGCAGGCTGGGCTTTCTTGGCTGGGGGATGTAGTGGAGCTGGGTACAGAGGCGCTAGGGAGTGACTTAAACCCGACCTTCACCATGATTTAATGAAAAGCCCAAACCCATATAAAACTATTCCCCAGCATCTAAAATTAATATATTTTTAGTTTTTAGTCACTTACTTACTTATTCTTTCCCCCACCGGGCTGCAACTCTTCAGGACTCTAGGATACGGGCGCCGCCATCTTGACTCAGAAGCATCACACATACTGAGGAGAGGAGAGCGGGATAAAGTACAGGAGGTGGGTTATAGCTGTGCTTTGCACAGACAGAGCAGAGCTGGGGTCAGGGAAAGGACAGCAGTCCCAGAAAGCAGAGCTACACAGTCAGAAGGCACTTCCTGTTTGCAGGCTGCCTGAGACTCCATGAGCCATCATCTTGGATGTTTAAAGGCTCATAACATGCAGTAGATGCAGGTAGGATGATTTTTAATGTGGGCAATCTGTATGTACAGGCTGTGGGGAACACATAAAATATGCTCTTATTCAGGCTGAAGGTCCGCTTTAAGAAAGCAGGCATTAAATGGGGGCAATAAAAGTAGCCCTCCAAGTGGCCCCAAAGAAGTGCGGCCCACCAGAATTCTAACCAGTCTGCCCCACTGGCAGGGCTGAAAGTAAGTGTGGTGGAGGCCCCTGATACAGCATTTTTTTTCCTTTAACATAATAGTCCAGCCAAGTAACTGATTAGTGGTTGTCTGGCACCCGCCTACTTACTGTAGCGCTAGATCGAGTCCCTTGTGTGGGTGCGTGCTGCTTGGGAACTCTTTGCCATCCTGGGCAGGGTAGGGTAGTCGGCCAATTGGTAGAGCAGAAAACAGTTCCCTGCATTGAGCTGCCAGCGGCTGTGCTTGGTGGCTTATGTGCAGTGACAGCTCTGCACTCACCCATCACTGTAGCGTTGCTGACGGCGGCTTTGCTGCTTTAGATGCTTCGTCCTGCCCTGTGGTGGCTTTGGCTGCAGGTTTTCAAAAACAAAAAAAAAGTCTTGCCCAGGCCCCCACTGCCGCCGATAGCTTCGTCCTACCAGACCAAAGACTGAAAAGCCTCCTGGACCAGACCATAATCCAAAGATTGGTGGAGGCCCCCTTTGTCCATTGCCCATTGGTCCTCTCTTTAGGAATAAATAAGTAAAGAGGGCGTATGAAGGTCCTACAGGCCTGGACTCTTCATGGCATAAGATCTATTTGCCAAGGGCAGAGTTAGATGACAGTCTACCATTAGGCAGCAGTGGAGAGTTCATCTGCACTCCCTTCTCTGGGAAACAGTTCCCAAAAGTTTAAGTTCAGGAAAGGTAAATAGTGGCCTTGACAGGCCCCCACATCAGTAGCCTGATGAGCAGGGCCCTATTCCCTCTCTATGTCCCTGCAGCTGTCCTGATTTTTCACGTCAGTTGGAGCAGCAGGACAATGTAATAAAGTGTCGGGCTAAGTAGTCCTGATGATTAGCGTAACAGCCATCGTATGTCTTTATAAAAATTCTGGCAGCCCTCCCAGCCGTAGGATCCATGGAATACAAATATCCACATCCCAGCAGCATAAAGTCACCCCTAACGAGGCTTCATTAACCCGAGGCAGAAAGATAAATTAGAAACAAACAGAAATATCGATCCTTCCTCTCACCATGTGTCGAAAAAAAAATGCCAGCAAGGAAAGCCTGCAGTGCTACATTAAAAATCTCTGAATACAACTTTATTAAAGTGGATGGAAAACCATTTCTGGGTCCTCCGCTCTTCCCTTGGCCTGCCACCACCCCCCCTCCCTGCCCGGGCAGCTGGGCGATGCTGCCAGCTCAGCAGTCACCTGGGTTTTTCTACAGCCGAAGCCAAGTCCCATGACACCATTGAGATTGTCAATTGGTGATTGGTGGTGGAGATTGCTCAATGGTGCTGCTTGACGTGTGCCAGCCAGCCAGCCGCATTCCCAGCTCACCTATTGGGTGTGCCAGGTTCAGGTAAGATTACCGGCATCCTGTGCGTTTCACACAGTGGGGCATCTGGTGTAGGATGTGCCAGGTGCAGGCTAGCGGCTGGGCCTGGAATCTTTTACATTGGGTTTTGACCTGCTTTAAAGGGAACCTCTAACCATATGCACCCCCATCCCCTTCATTGAAGAGGGCCCAGCGATTTAGGTTTTATGGGGTCCAGAAAATTCTGATGGAGGTCCTGGATGAATTACTTTAAAATCAGTTGCCTTTTAGCTTACCTGATGTAGTGTCAGTCCATGTTGCCACTTTGATCTGGTCACTGAAAGGAAAGGAAATTACTACTTCTTCCCCTTTGCTTCCTCCAGCATCTCCCCCCGATCCTGACCACAAATACAATCCTGAGACCCGTGTCAAGTTGACCTCTCACCTTTCCCCTTGTCTCTCCACAGGCGCAGTAGTAATTGCATTTGTGGTCTGCTGGCTCCCGTATCATGTGAGGCGGTTGATGTTTTGTTATGTTCCTGACAACCTCTGGACAGAGTAAGTATGCTTTGCAGTTGCTTCATATACAAAATCATTGTCTCATCATTTGGTTACATTGTTTCAAAGACGATGCAAGTTAAATAAAATATTAGGTTGGGAAAGTGTCCTGCCTACAAAATGGAGATTTAGGTCTTTGGGAAATTTAGCCACCTACCTGGAAATCCACAATACATGGTGGGATTCCAGGAAAGGGTTAGGAAATGCTGATCTGGAATATACATAACTGCTTTGATAATAAACACATGTACTGTACTGGAACTCCTATGACAAACACACATTAGTGTTGGAGATACAATACTTTGCAACAGCTTCTGCTTGTCTTTAAATGTGATTAGTGAATTTTGCTAGATTTACTGCAGTTTACAGCTATGACAAGTTATGGCATTAGATGGCACTGTGACCAATGCTTAACTGTAGAGTCTATGCATTTTACTGCTGTTGTCTGATTTAACCACCATGTAAGGTGGCATTTTCCTACTGCATTCATGTTCCAGTAAAGCCAGTTCCTGTTAGACCACAAATGTCTATCGGGATTACAACCCCCCAAACTCAACAATTAGAGTCTAAACACAGGTGCTGTCCCCAAGTGTACCTTAGAACTGCACACCCAAACCAATGATTTGACTTGATCCTCAAGATCTTCATAACATGACTCATGACTTATGAAATCCACCAATAACTTCAACTAAAACATATCAGGGTTTCTACAACACTCACACCAACAACCTTGCTTAGTCCTCAATTTCTGCACAATACTCATGACCTATAAAATTCTCAAACCAGTAACTTGAATTAGGATGTTGGGATCTCTACAACACTCTTGCTAATGACTTGATTTGTTCCCCGATAGCTCCACAATGACCAACTCTGTACTGATACGAATACTTGGCTTGATCTTTGAGATCTCTGGAATAATCATGATTACAGAAATTTCATGCCAATCATTTGACCTCAGGAACATCTACAGTTTAGATAGTCGACCAGCCCAAATATTCAACTTCAAAACACAGCTTCACGATTCTTACAGCAATATCTTTACATGTCTAGTCCTTTGGAAATTTAACCAGTCAGTGCATAGGATCATAGAAAACAGACCTATACCCTGGAATTGTTGAATATCAACCACCTAACGTCATAAAACCAAATTCCAAGCTAATCCTTGGCAAGTGGCTTTCAGAGTTCCCTTGGCTCTACCCACTGCAAGGAGTAGTGGGTAAATCTATTATTTCTTGTGGTGGGCACGGTGTAAATACTTTTCGTTCTAGGAATGTACCTCTTTTCCTTTACCTTTGAGTAGATGGTCTTTTGGTCTCTTTAACTTCACCTTTGAGTAAAGGTACGTGCCCCCGGCATGCATTTGTAAATGGCGTTAGTCATTGCTCTTAGACGCTCCATAGGACCGGGAAGAGAGTTGGTCTTGGCATCGGGGGAGGGGGGGTCCACGCAGTGGGGCATCCCCGATTGATTATTAGCAGGGTCAGGAACATAGAAGGCCGACCCAGGCAGACCAAGGGGAGAATCATTCACATGCTCATTAGCAGGGTCAGGAACATAGTCAGAAGGCCGACCCAGGCAGACCAAGGGGAGAATCATTCACATGCCCATTAGCAGGGTCAGGAACATAGAAGGCCGACCCAGGCAGACCAAGGCGAGAATCATTCACATGCCCATTAGCAGGGTCAGGAACATAGAAGGCCGACCCAGGCAGGCCAAGGGGAGAATCATTCACATACTTGTTAGCAGGGCCAGGAACATAGAAGGCCGACCCAGACAGGCCAAGGGGAGATTCATTCACATGCTCATTAGCAGGGTCAGGAACATAGTCAGAAGGTTGACCCAGGCAGACCAAGGGGAGAATCATTTACATGCTCATTAGCAGGGTCAGGAACATAGAAGGCCGACCCAGGCAGACGAAGGGGAGAATCATTCACATGCTCATTAGCAGGGTCAGGAACATAGTCAGAAGGCCGACCCAGGCAGGCCAATGGGAGAATCATTCACATGCCCATTAGAAGGGTCCGGAACATAGAAGGCCAACCCAGACAGGCCAAGGGGAGAATCATTCACAGTTTGGTTTTCACCTGTAGTTTTAAATGCACATTTATTGTGACTGAATAATAGCTGTCGGCATTTGGAAGGGGAAGAATAATTCCCAGCTCTGCGAGAACATTCCAGCAGCATTGTCTAGTTATTCTTTATTAAATTAATTAAAGCTTAAAAGAATAAAGCAACATTGTTAACCAAATGTAAGGCCTGTCGGCTTCATCTAGGATTTCCAAGGAGGGTATCATGTAGATGTGACATGGCATTCAAATATTTTACATATATTCTGGGACACAATGGAAACCCCATTCAGAATCACACTTCTTGTTCCCCTCCTTAATAAAAGTAGGATGCTCTGTTCCTAGAATAATGAGGAAGATTTATTATTATTATAAGATTTATTCTGGGCAAATCTAAAAAAATGAACATCACTTGATCCCTCCTTATCCTGTGGACTGAGCTTCTCTGGTTGCAGCAATTTCCGCTCCACAAGTACATGCTCCTGATCAGTCTGAGTCTCCTTTGCAGAAAAAATTGCATTTTCATAAACTCAACATTTAAACTGGCCAGGTAGGTGTGTCTCATCTGAATTATTTCTTTTGTGTCTTCACAGTGAACTCAATGATTTCTATCATTACTTCTACATGCTGACCAATGTTCTGTTTTACGTCAGCTCCACTGTCAATCCAATTCTCTATAACCTGGTATCAGCAAATTTTCGGCAGATCTTCGTCTCAACCCTAAGTTTTTTATGCATACCATGGAGAAAGAAGAAGAAGCATCCCGCCTTCACCAGGAAATCCAACAGCATCTCCAGCACCAACCACACATTCTCCACTCAAATTACCAGAGAAACCCCATATTAAATTTAAAGAAATGCCACCCGTCAACATTTCCAAAACTTGCTCTTGTGTGGTCTTCTACATGACCTTACTTTCTTTACATTCTCTCACCCTTGTTTGTTGTTGTCCCTGACCTCTCGGAGTCTTTACTGGATACTAAATGGGTGGTTCTCTTGCATGGCCTCCTCTGGGCTCACATTCCTGAAACTTTATAGGTGGTTCTTGGAAAACATGACCTTTGTTTGACCTGCTTATTCTTGGCTCCTCATCCTTGAACTTTTATGGGAGGCTCTTCTTTTTCACTAAAAGTCAACGTCTTATTTGCACAACCCAGTGTTCTTGATGTTTCACAAGTCCACCTGATGACACCTGTAATGTGAACTTCTCCTCATCCAGGGATGTAAAGGCCCTCAACAGTCTCCCTGTACTCCTTGCACTAGTGTTGTCAACATTTTAAGCTTGTAACTTTATTCTCAGTTATTTAATATTGTTTACAGTAATTTCGGGGACATTTTGAAACTGATGACTGCTCCAAACACAAAGTAAAAGATATGCCTTGGTGTTTAGCAGCAAAACAGAGAATGTAAAGATGCTCTTACCAGTTTGTTTTGATGAAGCCATCCTACAGTTTTGGAGAAAATAGACAGTAATTTAATGTTGAAGTTTTTACGGACAATGCCAGGACATGCCAATTCCAGGACCTCTGAAAATAATTGAGATGAGTTGTGCATTCTTACAAAATCAATCTAATATAAATATTTTCTGGTCGTTTTGGTAGGTGCCCTCATATTACATGTTCTGGGCAAAAGTAAAGTAATTGCAAAACTGGAAATTGCAAAGCTGGAACAGAAACCAACTACTGAGAGAGATAGACATTATGATGCTTACACAATGCTTACGTCTTTTATTGAAACTGATTCCTTGTTGGCAGCCCAACAATAGTCTGACTGTTTCCTACTGAACCCGGACTAATTCACCTCACTACAAGCTTCAGCTGGACAGTGATTTCCCAGCCTCTGAAGCCTTTTCTGACTGAGCTAATGATTTGAGAGCTTTCCTATGCTGCCATTATGTAATTGCATAAATATATACATTTCTTGATCAATCCCAGAGCTATGCTGGGATTACCCAGGGGCTTAAGATCAATTTCAACTGGTAAGAGGTCTAAATGACCTGACTACCATGTCAGTAAGGATCAGGAACTAGTAGCCATTTCAGCACAAGTAGGCAAATACCTACTGCGCTCTTCTTAATACAAGAATGAAAGCCTCATCAAATATATATATATATATATATATATATATATATATATATATATAGAGAGAGAGAGAGAGAGACTATTGTGACTGTAGTATTGGCTCCTTTCTCACTTACCAAGGGAAGGCGAGCCAAAGACAACTCTATATAAAGTGGAGACTTGTATGTTTACGCTCAGCATTCAAACCAGTATTTGTTCAGATAGAAACCATCCAGATTTGTGAAATCAGTGTGCATAGGCCACAAAAAATGAAAACTCTTGGTAGAATTGTCTCAAACCACGTATCATACATACCAATGCTCCACCAAGCCCTAACCAAGAAAAGTCCTGCATCATCTGCTTACAAGGAGTCCTTCTTTAGCACCTATGGCAGGGATCCCCAACTTTTCTTACTTGGGGAGTCACATTTATCACCAAGAGACGGTCGTCAGCCACATAGGGTGTGAAGATATTGGCGGCTGCGCTAATTCCTCTTACCCCATAAAATATTTGCCCCATAGATGTGGATCTTTTATCTCCAAAAGGTTAAATGGCAGATGTGTTGGCATACCCATTGGCCGCCATTGGCTTATCAATTGGAAATTGTGCCGCTGGAATTTGCAAATACAGGTAAACATGCATGCTTGTCCACCTGACCAATACATTAATCCCAGGTAGGCTGCGACAGGTAGGGCCATCCACAGGTTGGGGACTAGTGGCCTACGTGCATTTTAATATTTTCCCTGTTCCCCGCCATGTATTTACCCCCTTGGTATAGGTAGCATAGCTCATGATAACTGCATGGAAATGCCAGGTGAAATATACACTAATTCACTAATGTGAACTCTCGGTGGTAGCAACCAAAATAAATATTGGACATTCATAGTAAGGACTATTATAAACTTTCAAAGGCAATCTGGAGAGGTTAAATTCCTCAGTTAATGTTGACAGTCAGGTTGGGTGTCTCAGTTGGCAATTAAAAAAGACACTACAAATATTTTTGCAGTGAAAGCGTATTTTAAGAGGTTTGCAAGATTTAGGTATTTTTTTACATTCTATGTTGTTTATACACTTTGGGCTATAAAGAAATAGAGGAGAAATGAGCAAAAGCAAATACATTTTTACAATGTAATATATTATATTAATCTGTATTATAAATGGGCATTTTCTCTGGTACTCATTTATCTGGTTTACTCTGCCTCCATTCTATGCTGACACAGTGAATGAGGATTTAGATTCAGCTCTGTAAATTTGTTTTTGTTGGTTGGATTAATTTAAAAGCTATAAGCCAATAATACTTTCACGAAAATGCATAATGGGAAGATTTCCCTTTATGCCCTATTGCGCTAAGATGTGTTATTATAGTATACAGTATTAGGTTACAGCCAGGGACATACTGACCTTGATTTTCCTCTAGAATAACATCATCTAGAATCAGACAGGTGCCAAAAATGTGGTCCTTGCGGACCTTCTGTACTAAGTGGTTGCTAACCTTCCCTTGGGTAATTTGGGCTCAGGGCATGACTTCTATCATAAACCCACCAAATCCAACTGCCCCCTCCCTATATCAGTGGCATAGCCCCCTCAATATACACTGCATCCACATTCAGGGCAGGACTGGCCAAAGGGAGCACAGGGATAATTTCCGAAGCTGAATGGGCCGGGCATAGTCCCCAGCATGCAGCCAACTTCAACCAAAGCCTGAGCTGAAATTCACCCCCTTCACTCCCTACCTCCCATGTCTCACCCCAACACCTTTCCCCATGCATGATCCCCCTGTACCCTTCTAGCCATGTTCTCTCGAGCAGGGTTTAAGATTTGCCAAAAGAAACAAAGGAGGGGTGGCATACCATTTTATAACTAACCCGTGAGGTGCACGTGAGCAGGGCAATTAGGATACACAAGTCTTAAAAGAGCCACAACACTCAACCCTGTTAGCTTGCAAACCAACCTAAAATCTGTCTCTAAATTTGGTTAAAAACAGGTCTCGGTCCACACACATCTGCGGAAGTATGCTGAAGCTGCACCACCAAGCGCCTCTGTGAGGTGCAGTCCTAACTCTAATCTCTGAGAGCCCCATTTGGGACATACAATGCAATATATAAATTGGGAGAAGGCTTACCTGAGGTTGCCCTATTATAGATTTGGGGGGCCATACTCGCTCCTCAGATCAGCTGGTTGCTTCCTTATTATTTCTGTTGCCTGTACTTTTTAATATTGGCCATATTTACCCTTAACCGTTGTTGCCCATGCAATGCTATAGCACTCCTGCCTGGAAAGCACATTGAGGGGATTGCTAGGAAGTTTGTGGAGGTGGGTCAAAGGCTGGGCTAGGCCAGGAAAACCCCAGGCTGATTTTTGCCCAAGTTCGTGTTATGCCATACATATGAATGGACGGCATGGACAGTGGTTTACACTCAGAGCTGGCATGGCAAGGACCTAGTGAACTCAAGGAAAACACACCTAGTCCACTGTAAACCACAAGTCCAAAGAAACACCTCTGAAATCAAAAGAAACCAAAGTGAATACCCTCATGCCACAAGAGGTTATTCGGGCAAATAAAGGAGAGACATATGAACACCATCATTAACCAAGCTATATATACCATAACCAGTAACAGGTGGCCCTCCCTCAGCTTGACCCCCACCAAAACCATAAGATACACACTTGAACACACTCTACATGAAGACCACCTGAAACCATAATACTAACAGGATACTAACTTGGAAAAACACTTCTATACTTTAAGGTAGACATATGGTTCATGCAAAGACTATCTAACACCATGATACCATAAGATATACTACTGGTCCACACAAAGACCATCTAAAACCATATACCAATAGATAAACTACTGGTGTACACAAAGACCATCTAAAACCATATATCATAAGATACACTACTGGTCCACACGAAGAACGTCTAAACCCATATAATATAAGATACACTACTGGTCCACACAAAGAACATCTAAAACCATATACTATAAGATACACTACTGGTCCACACAAAGACCATCTAAAACCATATACCATAAGATACACTACTGGTCCACACGAAGAACGTCTAAACCCAAATAATATAAGATACACTACTGGTCCACACAAAGAACATCTAAAACCATATACCATAAGATACACTACTGGTCCACATGAAGAACGTCTAAAACCATATAATATAAGATACACTACTGGTCCACACAAAGAACATCTAAAACCATGGTATCATAATATACACACATGGTTCACCCAAAGAAACTGTGAAAATCCAAATAAACATCTCTTAGACCATAAGAAACCATCATCCATGTGCCTCTGTCGAGGACGCATGATAACCTTGCTCAACTCTAGGCCACTTTCTTTTGTAAAGATTAGGCCAGGAAACTGTTTACTCTTTACTCACGTCTCACGTCTTCTGGTGCATTTACCCTGAATATTTTACTCTATAAATAAGATCTACCAGCAACCAGACAGTTGAAGCACCTGGACCTGACAGTAACACGTTCTAGCTCTAACTTTCAGCAGGAATTCAGAAGAAATTCTGGTTGGAAAACAGGGAAGGTAAAAATTATTTGTTTTTTTTGCTGGTTCCCCACATTCTTCCAGATTGAGAAAGTGAACCTAAAGTCTGGATCCCAAATCGGAGTGTCTCTATGTGGAAGACTTTAGGTCAACTTTCAGGATCCAGGCTCCAGACATTTAGCATCGAAGAGAAATGCTCCTTGACCGGATGGTCCAGATGATTATTTGCACCCCAGTCCATTGTAGCAGACCCAAAAGAGTGGGTTTAATGTGTCTGTAAATTGAGATATTTATACATAGCGAGCTATATTACCAATACAGGTTTTATATGACTACTGAAAATTGTACTGGTCTTGTGTGTCTTTTATCTGCAAAGAGACTCTGCTATCTTGACTTCACTATTTTCTATATCTTTCTTCTGTTACTATTCAATCTGATGAATATATATATATATATATATATATATATATATATATAGATAGATATATATATATATAGATATATATATATATATATGTATATCTATATAGATATATATATAGATATAGATATATAGATATATATGTATATATTTTTTCTATAAACATAAACTATGTGATTTCCTGTGTTGATATGTTCTGTTTGTGCGACCTATACTTGCAGTGTAAGGTTGAAACATTGAAACACTTTAAAGATTTTCCTGTCATAGTATTTATGTCATAGTAACCCAGCCTTGAAACTGTTGTCATTAAATATATATGTACAGAATTTATGTCTAATAAATGTTAATGTTATCTGCAAAGCAAAACAGTGCATAGATTCCATTAAAAAATCAGATTCAAATTCACCACTGCGGAGGTACATTCTAATCTTAGTAGGCAGTTACTCCCCTAAACCGGAACAACACCCTTAAACCTGACCAACAGCCTGGTACAGTTGGAAAATAAAGGTAGCGGCCATTTTGGAGCTTCCTCTCCTGGCATCTCAGCCATGCTGCTGCCTGGATTCAACTGACATAAGTGACAATGCACAGTAACGGGAAGCTCAGCAGCACTTCCTGTTTGCAGAGGGCCTGTAGATGCATGAGCCTCCGTTTTGTTAGTAAAATTTACTTCAGCAGGAGTTAGAAAAAGATAAATTAATTCTTATGTGCAGCAATCTACATTTCCCCGGGGAGGGATGCATATGTGAACTGTTTGTTGTGTTAGTTATTTCTTACAGTTGGTCCATCTGGATGGTAGCCGCTCACTTTTATTCTTTAAATCTTTGTTTTTTAAGCAGTAATGGCAGCTCCATGGCTGCCTGTGGCAGAACCCCCCCCCCTCCGCAGCCCTGCAAAATCATAACCTTAACCTTGATTCTCAGCTGAAATGCGGTCCTATGATTTGTCACGTTGGGCGTCTTTCCCATCAAGACCGGCCCACGTGAGTGTATGCGGCCAACTGGAGGACCGCATTTCAGCCGAGGATCGAGGCTAGGGTAAGGATTTCAGCAATCTGTATCCCCTCCCCAAGCCTGTCATGATGTGGCTCCACACCTGTTAGGAAATGGGTGTGGCACCTCTTTAAGACATAATTTTAATTGGTTCAGCAACTCACAAAAGTAGGACCGGTTCCTAGCGTCCCACGTAGAGTCCAGGACCCCTTCACCTCACCTGATTCTACCTTTTAATAAACTGAAACATGGCAGCAATAAGAATATCACAATCTATTGACCCTAGCACATACATACATACAGTACATACAAAGTATAGACAATTTAATTATACAGAAATGCATCTACCAGGATTCAGAACCCAGATGAAAAACCCAAATTGCCATACTCCAGGGGGTGAAGGTATCTTCATGAATGAAGACCACATCTAAGTGAGTCCCTATTAGGTTCTTCTTGAACAGTTAATATATGCTAACCACAGACTAAAGGCTGATGTAGGATAAGTTCTCCATGAACTGTGTGAGTACTGTCCAACCTTTGATACTATCAGTGTAGTAGTGTAAAGGCTTTTCAAGATGTGATAAGACCCAAAGATTCTTCTGTGCGTCATTTTCTTCACAAAGTGATTATGTATGAATCAAACTGTAAAAATGATTAGTTCTTGAGTCAATGGATGGCAATCAAACTAGAGATGAGAAAGGTGCTCAATTGAGTGAGCGGAAGCTAATCAAACGGTAGAGATAGGAAAGGTCCAGCATGGAGTGAGTGGACTCTAATCCAACTGTATGGAAGAGGTGTTTCAAAGAACGAGATTGGAAAGGCTCTTTGTGGAATGAGTGGAAGAAAATCAAACGGTAGAGATAGGAAAGGTCCTCCATGGAATCGGTGGAAGCTAATCAAACTGTAGAGTTAAGAAAGGTCCTCCATGTATTCAGTGTAAACTAATCAAACTGTGGAGATGGGAAAAGTTCTCCATGGAGGGAGCAGATAGTAACTAAACTTTAGAGATTGGAAAGTTTCTCCATGGAGTAAGTGGAAACTAATCAAACTGTAGATACGAGAAAGAGGTTCTTTGTGGATTGAGTGGAAGCTAATCAACCTGTAGAGATAGGATAGTGTATCCATGTTTGTTGAAGCTAATAAAATGGGAAAGGTTCTCCATGGAGTTAGCAGATACTAACTAAACTTTAGATATTTGAAAGTTTCTCCGTGGAGTGAGTGGAAGTGTCAGGCCCCGTGGGACACCCGCCTTCGAGGTAAGCCCACAACCCCCAATCTCCGCTGCTAGCTTCACCTTTAGTCAAGCCCCCGTTTGCTGGGATGCTTTACACACCTCACCGGACACGGTTGCCCCCAGGACTTTGTAGCGCAAAGGGGGTGATGGCGAGTGAACCAAAGGCCAGACTGGGTGATGTTGGATAAGCCGGGGTCATACATGGAAAGTCTGTCCTTAATTATCACAGCACCAAAGGGGAGACAATGGCCTTGATTCACTGCCTTCTATATTCCTTCCAGTTTTTATCTCTCTGTGTAAACATTACACATGGCTTTCTTCAGTGTCGGAGCATTCACATGATTCACAGCCTCCATTGGGAGCCTCTCGTACTGTTCCAGTAGATGTGAAAGCCATTGAGAACGCTGTGAGAATCTCTCTCAAAGCCAATTTCACAGACAAAGCTCTTGTGTATGTTGATGTGAAATTCTCACTCGTAGAGTTTTTAGAGCGTTTGTGAACGTATTTTGCCATGAAATGTGTGAATGCAGGTGAGATCCTTCTAGTTTCCATCGGAAAATTCCAGTTTTTACCTTCATTTAGCCCCTAAATTCCGTCACATATTACCTTTCGCTCAGTGTCGCTCTGCCATACATTTCAATGGGGCTTCATTTGTAGGTGTTTAAATAGTGTTGGGCAATTCAAATAATTTTTTTTTTGCTCAAATCATTGTGTGACCTCTCCTGGACTGAAAGCAAACACTTTTGTAACACAGGATTAGGTATTTTTTCTTGCACCTAGGTTATTTTTTTTTTAAAAATGTATAAAAAAAATGCTAGCTCCCTGACCTGTTGCACCAGGCCAAAGTTTCCCCCTGCTCCCCAGAAAAAAAAACATTCCTACTTCCAGGCAAGTCCCCTAAGCAGTGTGACCAAAATGTTAAATTAACAAATGGGAACAATTTGATAACATTCAAGCAGACCTTAGTCTGTTGTATGTTGTATAAAAACATGAATATATATAAACTATTAAATTATTATTATTAATGTATTTTTATATATTTTTAATATTTTGGGGGGGATATTAAAATATGGGGGGGGGGATATTAAAATATACCTTATCAAAAAATAGGTCACATTTTTTTCAAAAATATTTAAAAATGTTTATTTTGCGGGGTGTTTAAAAGAAAGCAGCCTCCCAGTGCATTAAGAACTCCATCCTGTTTTCTCACTCACCACAAACACACAATCTCACCAACAAATAGGGCCCGGAAGTGCAGTCGGAAATTTCCCGTTGTAAAGCCCTCTCTCACATGCTAAATCTGGGCTCTGAATCATGTGACACTCATCATGAATTTAACACATGAATGTGAAAAAAATACAACGCAATTACACACAACGGAAAAGACTTTCACACACAATGAAAACACTAATACGATGGAAAAAGCCAAAGAGAAACTCACAAATGGCCCAAACCCAACGGAAAAAATACATATACACATGCTTTTTTCATGTGAAAGTTCAGGAAAAAGAGGCTGTGAATCAAGGCCAATAGAGGAGTCGAGGAGTCAAGCCAGAGGTCAATCCGGGAGGTCACGGTTACGCGGCACAAGGGATAAGGCAATAACGTGGTCAGGGTAGAAGCCAGGGTCGGTCCAGGCGGCAATCACAGAATAGTCAAACAAAACAAGGTCGACAACGGGAGAAATTCTCAGGATCAAGAGCACACCCAGCTAAATGCTATCACAGGCAGCGGCAGACTGAGGGGAGAAAACCTTTATAGGGCTGAAGCTGATGGGATTGGACAAATGGAGTGTGTCTGATTGGTGCATATTTTGGGCAGATTGCCCCCATTCAACTCTAAAGGGCGTTCCGGCCAGAACAACTCTGAGCTCATTGGCCCTCTTAAATCAGCCTCCGGCGGGCGCGCTGTGTGCAGCGTTGCCAGGAGGGCATAAAAGACACGTGCTCATGCGCGCGAGCACGTTCACAGGAGCCAGGGATGCGGCGGTGAAGAGGGGAGGCGACCGTGCTTGGCGCTGCACGAGCCAACGCTGCCAGAGCAGACGCTCGCCGTGGGCGGGCAAGAAGAGCCCCGGACAGCCTCCTGGAGACAGCGTGTGACCGGACCCGAGGTGAGTTTCCCATGACAGGAAGCTAATCTAACTGTAAAGATTGGAAAGGTTCAGCATGGCATGAGTGGATGCTAATCAAACTGTAGAGATGGAATAGATGTTCCAAAGAACAAGAGTGGAAAGGTTCTTGGTGGAATGAGTGGAAGCAAATCAAAAGGTAGAGATGGGAAAGGTTCTCTTTGGAGTGAGTAGATACTAACTAAACTTTAGAGTTTGGAAAGTTTGGGAAGATGTTAGTGTGTACCTGGACTTTAAATTGCACCAAAACCCATATTGATCGGCCCAGGTATCTTATATGTTTCAAAGTTTTCCCTTTTACTAAGGGAGAGTTGGGAAGAAGTTAGTGTGTACCTGGACATTAAAGTGGACCAAACCCACACCGATCGGCCTGGGAAGCTATAAGATTCCCGGGCCGATCGATTCCCTCCCCCCGGGCCTTTCAAAATCGGGATGCCCCACTGTGTGAAACCCCCCAGGTTGCCCCATACACTTACCTTGCTTCCTGGTCCAACGGCGCATGCATGAGCCGCGGCCTCATCCCTGCTATCCCTCTAGCAGGGCGCACGCCCATGCCAGGCATTTGTGAATGGCCGGTGCGGTCATGCTCCCTGTTAGAGGGAAGCGGAGGATGCGGCCACCGGCACACTCGGAGCCACTGGCCTTAGGCGAAGCCTTAGACGTCAGCGGCTCCAAGCGCACTGATTGGGCGAGTGACAGCGCATGCTCTGTAGGACTGGGTGGAGGTGAGTTGTCATCAGCGATCGGGGCACTCCGGGGGAAAAGGACCAAAACCCAGGATAGTCAAAACATGTCCCATCTCTACAGTTTGACTAGTATTTTTATGATTGCCCCATCAAATCAGGACCTATCAGACCCTTGGCCATTTGTTTTGATCAAGAGGGTTTTATCAGAATGAGCACAAGCTAATCACTGATTGGGTTGTCCCAAGCAGTGATACCTTTGTTGCTGCCACCATGAAGATATGGGTTCTAGCCTACATTTATTCCAAATGCAGCTGGGCCAAACACAGAGAAGCAGAGAGTATATGCAGTATACAATGTTATGCAGCTAATTGAATATCTTTCCCTGTCTCTCTGATATATATATATATATATATATATATATATATATATATATATATATATTTATTTATTTATATACCTATCCTGTCACAAGAACCTTTGAATCTCTGTACTTTGATTAGCAGCCACTTATTCCATATAGAACCTTTCCCAACTCTACAGTTTAGTTAGTATCTGCTCACTCATGGAGACACTTTCCTATCTCTACACTTTGATTAGCTTCCACTCAATCCACGAACAACCTCTTTCTCGTATCTACACTTTAAGTAGCTTCCACTCACTCCATGAAGATAGGTCCTGATTTGACGGGGCAATCATAAAAATACTAGTCAAACTGTAGAGATGGGACATGTTCACCATAAAGTGAGTGGATACTAGTCAAACTGCAGAGTAGTGAAACATTCTCTACTGAGTGAAGAGGTATTTCTCACACTATGTTCATAGGACATGTTTATTCATACTGTAAATCTTAAACAAGGTAGGTAGATTAAGTTTTCAATGTAGCATAAAGGTTGGCTTAAAGTGAACCAAAACCCAGGATTTTGACTATCCTGGGTTTTGGTCCTTTCCCCCCGGAGTGCCCCGATCGCTGATGACAACTCACCTCCACCCAGTCCTACAGTGCATGCGCTGCCACTCGCCCAATCAGTGCGCTCGGAGCCGCTGACGTCTAAGGCTTCGCCTAAGGCCAGTGGCTCCGAGTGTGCCGGTGGCCGCATCCCCCGCTTCCCTCTAACAGGGAGCATGACCGCACCGGCCATTCACAAATGCCTGGCATGGGCATGCGCCCTAGAGGGATACAGGGATGCGGCCGCGGCTCGTGCATGCGCCGTTGGACCAGGAAGCAAGGTAAGTGTCTGGGGCAACCTGGGGGGTTTCACACAGCGGGGCATCCCGATTTTGGATGACCCGGGGGGAGGGAATCGATCGACCTGGGAATCTTATAGATTCCCAGGCCGATCGGTGTGGGTTTTGGTCCACTTTAAAGTCCAGGTACACACTAACTTCTTCCCAACTCTCCCTTAGTAAAAGGGAAAACTTTGAAACATATAAGATACCTGGGCCGATCAATATGGGTTTTGGTCCAATTTAAAGTCCAGGTACACACTAACATCTTTCCAACTTTCGCTTAGCAAAAGGGAAAACTTTGAAACCTATAAGATTCCCAAGCCGATCGGTGTGGGTTTTTGTCCGCTTTAAACTCCAGGTACACACTAACTTCTTCCTAACTTTCCCTTAGTAAAAGGGAAAACTTTGAAACCCTGTTGCGGTTTCTATTGTGCGCTACAGAAAATGGAGGTGAGACACATAGGCAGGGATCAGATGAGCTGCTTGCTGCAGAATTGTTTCAGTTGGATTTAAAGTCCCTTTAAAGTGCTACTGCAGGCAAAAGTAATTATTATTATTGGGCTACATTTGGTGCTGTCTTAAACTGTTTTTCGCTATTAAATGGAAGAAGATATGGCAGAGATATTGAGGTTTACAGGTTCAGCTTATGAGGTGGAAAAAGGGCGGGAGGAAGGAGGGACCAGCAATCCTGTCCCTCTCTGCTGAGCTGATTGGGGGACGGGATGAAAAAGAGAATGTTATTGGCTGAACCTGTAAACCCCGATATGTAGCCCGATGCAATAGCGTCACAATTACCTTTGCCTGTATTATCACTTTAAGGCCATTTATATAGGCAGCCTTTATGGGGTAAACATATATACATTTTTTCTCCCTTATGTTTTGTACAAATATACAAGTACATAAAGACAAGGGAACTGAATTGTAACATGCCACAAGTCACCCTCAGCACACTCTGTATGAAAGCTCGCCACTGCAGTTACTACACCACCCCCGCAGTTGTATAATTGCTCTCGAATCAGCGCGGTGATGTGTTGGTGCTGAGCAAACTCCAGCAGGGAACAAATAAACAATTTCTAAAGCTCAGATCTGTTCAAGGCAATGCCGCCATTACTCCCCAGCGCGGGCTGATATGTGTCTACGGCCTTGATATACGGGAATCTTTCTTATTCAACACAACACCGAATCAGCCTTAAAGCGAAACCTGGGACAGATGTGCCAGGAATAAATAATGATATACAGCCACTTGGCACTTAGGTATAGCCGGTCTTAGCTTCACTTTCATAGCAGAGCTCCAGAGTTTACAGGTCCATCTATTTTTATTTTTCGGTCTGGTGTGGGAGGGCTTGCTGGTCAGAAAGTTACAGTCTGATTAATTGAATAATAACTGAATTATTTTCTGAACTCTGCTGCTCGCCTCATCCACCTCTCCTCCAACTTCTCCAGTGCTACTCTGTCATTCCCTCCTGTCTCTCAGTTCAGTTTAAACTTCTAACACTAATCTACAAAGCACCCTCTAACTAGACCCCGTCCTACATTTCAACTCTAATCCAGCGTTACTGAGGAACCTGCTTTGGAACCTAAAACCCTTTAGGGGTTATAACTTTGGGCGGGGGGAGTCATATGGCTCTGAATATGGCACCAAAAGATTGGGCTGGGTGCCGGGCATTCGATGAGCCCAAAGATGGAGTCCCTAAATGGGACAGAACCCGAGATCTTAATTTCTCTAGATTCCCCTGGTCGCATGGCCCTAAGAATTGTATGTCCACGTGCAGTTTTGTGGGCCCGTTCTGGTTCTGTATCTGGCTTGGTGCTGGGACACACAGTGGCCCAACTACGGTCCGATTTGTGTTGGTGCCGGTTGTCTGAGGTTCTTGCTGCCAGTGGTCACGTTGGCTTCAGACCCACCGGGGCCTTCATGGCCCAGAGGTGTGAAAGAATCAGCAGGGAGTCTGTGATCTGCGCTTGGCTCAACTCACATATGCTAACTCTCTTTCCTGGGGAAATTAGGTCCTGTGAATTTTTATGGCTAGAAAGTCTTAATGCTACAGGTGAAAATAAAGGGTGACATTTGCTAAGAACAGGGAATCCTAAAGGGGGATGCCGGGCATCAGCAATAAAATAATAAAATGACATATAATATTTGCCCTATTCCTCACAGTTACCTACCCAGGCGCAACCTAAAAACAGAACGAAAAAGATTCTGCACTTCCAATCTCCAAACAATATATTACATTAATGTGTGTGATGTGCCCAATACGGTGCCACAAAAACTGCACCAGAAATCCTGAAACTATGCGGCACCAGAAACCACAAACAAGCACCAGACAAACTCCAGATATTGGCACTATCACATGAATCCATATTTATTTAGTTAAAAACATATAACATACATCTAAAAACAAATCCATAGCGGGGGCATGCCATCTGAGTGAATACACACCCTACACATTAGAATAAAAGAATTATCAAAAAATGTATTAATATAAAACTATCCCTAACATTCATATATAAATAAATTGTGCCTCACATCAAAATCCATCACATAAATAATGTGCTATAATAAAGTGCCATTCATTGTGCCAGTAATAAATTAATGAAGAGGAAAATAGGCAGTGTAAAACAATAACAACATGAAAAAGATATCACATAAGTGAAGCCCAGAAGGTGTCCCGCTGCTGTCTTCTGGAGTCAGTTTACCCACCCGTTCTGTGGTCCCCAACTTTCTCAAGGTGCCAGCCGCAACCTCCGCTCTCCTTCTTGGCCACCTCCTCACACTCCTGCCTTCAAGACTTTTCTCGTGCCTCTCCACTTCTCTAGAATGCCCTCCCCGCTCTATCCATCACTCTCCAATGCTCCAAGCCTTGAAAAGTGCCCCCAAAACCCACCTCTTTAGACAACCATATAACCTGGCGTAAGCAACTCCTATAACTTTCATAGGGCACATGCCACCAAACTGAAGCTCTGCCACTTGTGATCCCGTCCCTTTTTGTCTCCACCCCCTTTAGACTGTAAACTCTCTTTCCTATTGTCTCCTGTTTTCACATTTGGTTTGAACTATGTAGGATCTAGTTTGTATTGGTCCCTGTACAATATGTTTTACCTTGTCTGTAATTATATTATCGGTGCTATAATATAGGTGCCCCCAATGGCCTTGGCACCTAGGTCAATTGCCCTGCTCACCCTCCCCAAAAAACAGCCCTGGTTCGGCTTATGATCTGTGCCGAAGCTAGATTCAACCTAGATCTTGCCATTTCGCTCCGGTTTGCCTCATCCTGGATACTCGCAAGATCCGGGTCAAATTATCTAAATGCTTGATATAGTGTTTATTTACATAGGCTGAGCAGTGAGCCTTTAACTGAATTTACCCCATCCTGACTCCCTTAGCTTAGCTGTGATGCAAGCAGCCCCTCCCTTCTCCCCCTCACCCATTTTATAGTTTTCATGCTGTTCCCTCCTGCAGTCTACAGTCTTTTTACTTGCTGTTGTTAAAGGTTTACATCACAAGTTTCCTGCTGTATTGAACTTACATGTCAAGATTCCCACTGTAAGAAGTGTTTATTGCAAGATTCTGTACTGAAATAAAGCTTCTGGAACATATTTACATATCTTCATGACCAGCCGAGTAAGCTGTCTGCCAAAGCCTTATGGAGTAAGAACACATCTGTCACAGACACACACAGATAAGGTGCAGCTTTTTAAGTTTTGAATTAAAAATAAAAAGCTCACCACCCTTTATCTGTTTCTGGATAGGTGGTGTCCTCTCTCCAGGTCTCACTTTCGGTGGGACGGTCCCACTCGAGACCCACTGTCCCTCAGAAAACACTGGGAAAGCCTAAATGTCCCACTTTGCTGAAATTATGGGGAAGGTTTGTCCCACCGAAGGCAGGATACAGAAAGCTTATGAACATATGTGTTATTTCAACCACATTAACTATGTAAATATGAATTTCTGGTCAGTTTACAACTAGTGATGAGCAGATCCAACCCACAACGTTCGGGTCCGTACCGAATTTTGCGATTTCGGGTTCCCGGACCCCAACACGTATTACAGCCAGAAGTTTATACCAGAGTACAGCGTTTGCCCGAACACAGAAAAGCTGGTTTATGGGCTATTTTGGTAATTTTTGGGCATTTCTCATTAGTACAGTCTAAAGGACGGGGGTGGAGACAAAAGGTAGGGATCACAAGTGGTAGAGCTTGAGTTGGGCTGCATGTGCCATTTGAAGGTTTTAGGAGTTGCTTAAGCCAGGTTATATGCTTGTCTGAAGAAGTGAGTTTTGAGGCACTTTTAAAGACTTGGAGTGATGGAGAGTGACGGATTGAGCAGGGGAGTGCATTCCAGAGATGGAAGAAGTCTTGAAGGCGGGAGTGCGAGGAGGGGGACAGGAGAATGTCAGAGGCAGAGCGGAGGTTGCGCTTGGGTTGGTAATGCTGGAACAGAGATGAAATGTAGGGAGGGGCCTGGCTGGAGAGAGCTTTGTAGGTTAGTGTTAGAAGTTTGAACTCTCTGAGAGACAGGTAACCAGTGGAGGGATTGACAGAGGGGGGCAGCACTGGAGAAGCGAGAGGAGAGGTGGATGAGGCGAGCAGCAGTTTAGAATAGATTGGAGGGGTGCCAGTCTGTTTATTGGCAAACCACAGAGGAGGGTGTTACAATAGTCCAGTCAGGATATGACCAGGGCATGCACTAACATTTTAGTGGTATCTGGTGAGAGGAAGGGACGGATGAGTTGGAGACGGCAGGAGGTGGCTAGGAAGTGAATGTGAAGTGTAAATGATAGAGAGGAGTCCAGAACGACGCCCAGACACCGAGCTTGAGGAGTTGCTTGCTGAAAGGGAGTAAATAAATGGATTGGAGCTTCGCAGTCTCAGCTCATATAAACAGGGAGGGGAAGGAAAGGAGGGAAAAGTCAGACGAGATATGGCCTATAGCCCATTTCCTTGAATCAATTTGCGAGCACAATGTGACCACAATCCGTGGAAATGCTTAATGTGGTCAAGCGATGAACGAGAATTTGTTTATTGGTCGTATCGATTTGGCTGACATAAAATGTTTTGTTGTCTTATGACCGTTGACATGGGAAAACAGAAATCAACCACAAATAGGACATGGAGTGCTCAGCACGAGCAATTTCATGAACGATCCCTCTAACAAACAATTAGTATCATACCCAGGCAAACTATACTGCTGGGCACTCATGGAGGTTTGGGAGATTCCTGGTTTAGGGTTGTGGACCAGAGAGCCGAGTAACTGGCTAGGAACATGAATACACAAAAAATACAACCTGTCTATGCAACCAGTGAGACAAGCCATCGGCACCTGGGGTTAGATGGAGAGACCATAACCAAATCAGGTCTTTAGCGCCGGTCCAAATGGAGGAGAGTACACTAGACCCCAGGCAGTCTTGTGGGGGCTGCAGGCTTGAGAAGGGGAAACACATTGCAGAGTGTGCACAGCAAAGACACATTTTGGAGGGTCTGGACCCCAGTACAAGACAATGGATGGTCTTTGCCCAAGTACAGGCAATGAAGAGTCTGGGCCCCAGTACAATCAATGAAGGGTCTGGGCCCCAGTACAAGCAATGAAGGGTCTGGGCCTAGTATAAGCAATGAGGGGTCTGGGCCCCAGTACAAGCAATGAAGGGTCTGGGCCTAGTACAAGCAATGAGGGGTCTGGACCCTAGTACAAGCAATCAAGGGTCTGGGCCCCAGTACAAGCGATGAAAGGTCTGGACCCTAGTACAAGCAAAGAAGGGTCTGGACCCTAGTACAAGCAATGAAGGTCCTGTGTACCAGTACAAGCAATGAAGGGTCTGGGCCCTACTACAAGCAGTGAAGGGTCTGGGCCTAGTTCAAGCAAAGAAGGATCTGGAACCTAGTACAAGCAATGAAGGGTTTGGGCCCCAGTACAAGCAGTGAAGGATCTGGGCCTCAGTACAAGCAGTGAAGGGTCTGGACGTTATTACAAGCAAAGAAGGGTCTAGGCCCCTGTACACTATACAAGCACAATAGCAAGTGGCTTAACAGGTAGAGCAGTGGACTTGGAGCAATGATAGATTGTGGATCACTGTTTCAAGGCTCTGTCAATGTCAGCCCTTACATTACTCCCTCCATTATAAGGTGGCGCCCTAACCCATACCTACCAACTTTTCAGGTTGGGAAAGAAGGGCATTTGTTAAATTTGGCCACTCCCTCTCATTGAGGAATGATAGGAGATAGGGTATAACATTTACAACAATATAAACAGTGCGAATAGGTAAATTAATCGTTTATTGATGCACATCTGCATGCTGCACCTCAAAGAGGGACAAATGTAAACGAGGGACAGGGGGACATGGCCTCAAAAGAGGGATAGTCCCTCCAAATCAGGGACACTTGGAAGGTATGCTAACTCTTTAAGATTTAAACTCAACAGTGGATTCCGACTCGACAATGGATTCCGACTCGACAGTGGATTCAGACTCGACAGTGGATTCAGACTCGACAGTGGATTCAGACTCGACAGTGGATTCAGACTCGACAGTGGATTCAGACTCGACAGTGGATTCAGACTCGACAATGGATTCAGACTCGACAATGGATTCAGAGTCGACAGTGGATTCAGACTCGACAGTGGATTCAGACTCGACAGTGGATTCAGACTCGACAATGGATTCAGACTCGACAATGGATTCAGACTCGACAGTAGATTCAGACTCGACAGTAGATTCAGACTCGACAGTAGATTCAGACTCGACAGTGAATTCAGACTCGACAGTGAATTCAGACTCGTCAGTAGATTCAGACTCGACAATGGATTCAGACTCGACAGTGGATTCAGACTCGACAGTCGATTCAGACTCGACAATGGATTCAGACTTGACAGTAGAATCAGACTTGACAGTGGATTCAGACTCGACAGTGGATTCAGACTCGACAGTAGATTTAGACTCGACAATGGATTCAGACTCAACAGTGGATTCAGACTCAACAGTGGATTCAGACTCGACAATGGATTCAGACTCGACAGTGGATTCAGACTCGACAGTGGATTCAGACTCGACAGTGGATTCAGACTCGACAGTGGATTCAGACTCGACAATGGATTCAGACTCGACAGTAGATTCAGACTCGACAATGGATTCAGACTCGACAGTAGATTCAGACTCGACAATGGATTCAGACTCGACAGTGGATTCAGACTCGACAGTGGATTCAGACTCGGCAGTGGATTCAGACTCGACAGTGGATTCAGACTCGACAGTGGATTCAGACTCGACAGTAGATTCAGACTCGACAATGGATTCAGACTCAACAATGGATTCAGACTCAACACTGGATTCAGACTCGACAGTAGATTCAGACTCGACAATGGATTCAGACTCGACAGTGGATTCAGACTCAACAGTGGATTCAGACTCGACAATGGATTCAGACTCGACAATGGATTCAGACTCCACATCAGATCCAGGTGCGGGCTCACAGACAAACTCAGGAACGGGCTTAATAAGTGTAGCAGCAAACTTGGAGCAATAGTAGATGGCAGATCACCAGTTCAAAACCCCATCAATGTCAATCCTTACAATTATCCATCAAATCTTCTGTTATTCTTGCATACGAGTCGTATGTTCGGTCGTCCTACAAATGGTCTATTCATCTGTTAATGAACATGGGACACTCATTATGGAGTCACAGACAATATTGTATTAGTGCATCTGTCTCCACAACACCTTTTTTCTTCAACCCTAGACCCACCACCTGGGCCAACGCACAAAGTTTTTACTTGCAACTAGACCCAAAACCAAATGATTGGCACAATACCATGGAATTTTCTCCCCTGCTGCTTTTCATAACTAGGCCAAACTGACTTGGCTTTAATGAGCAGTTTCATGGACAGTGGTTGCTGGGAAATAATGGTGAGTATTTAATGTGCAAGGATTCATTTGTGTTTGTCACTGCAATGCAGCGGCAGAGCTGTATCGTTACAGTCATCACTGACAACTGATGTGAAACGCTTCCATTATATGAAAGGGCCGCCGCTCGGAATCATGCGAGAATGGCAGCACGGTCATTAGATCCTCTTCTTCCCAGCTTTGCCTCGTATTATTTTAACAGAAATAGATGTCACGTCTGAGAAGTCATATTAATGTAACAGTTTAAACAACAAGCTAGCTCAGTCCCAGATAAGATAATTATTTGTCCTAATTACCCAAATGTATCTAACTAATGAGTCACAACAGGAAACAGCGCAGCAGGAGTCTATTTCACTGCCACTTTGGTTACAGGGAGGTTTTATTTTCAATGGGGAATGGAAAAAAAACATTGTCCTCCAGATGCTGCGTCTAAATGGCTTCATCAAAGGCATGCAGATCTTTAAAAGATGTTAAAAAGCCAAGATATTAAAAAACGTAGGAAGTGCTTAAATCGCTAATACAGCCATTGAATCAGGTTACAGGAGCCTCATTCACTGCTAATTTACATCATATTTTTTCAAAAGTATATTATGCTCTCCTATTTTTTTTACCATATATTCATGACTCTTTGTGTAATGTGGACTAAAACCCAGGATTCTGATCGCTGTGTGAAACCCCCCAGGGAAACTCACCTCTTCCCGGTCTTACGGTGCATGCGAGGCCGCTCATCCAATCAGCGTGCTCGGAGCTGCTGACGTCACATCATCTAAGGCTTTGTCTAAAAGCAGCGGCTCCGCGTGCTGGAGGCCGCATCCCCCGCTTCCCTCTAACAGGGAGCGTGCCTGCCTTAGTCATTCACAAATGCCTGGCGCGGGCATGTGCCCTGCTAGAGGGATAGCAGGTATGTGGCCGTGGCTCGCGCATGTGCCGTTCAACCGCAAAACAAGGTAAGTGAATGGGGCGGCCTTGGTGGTTTCACACAGCAGGGCATCCCGGTTTTGGATGCCCCGGGAGGAATCGTTCGGCATAGGTTTTGGTCCACTTTAAAGTGGGTCAGGAAAAGAACAGCAATCCCAGAATGCAGAGCGACAAAGTCAGAAGACTTCCTGTTTGCAGGCAGCCTGAGACTCCACGTGCCACCATCTTGGATGTTTAAAGGCTCATAAAATGCAGTAGATGATTTTTTAACGTGGGCAGTCTGTATTTACCGGGAGGGGGAAACATATAAGATATGCTATTATTCAGGGTGAAGGTCCGGATTAATGTGGGCAATCTGTATGTATATGGTGTGGGAAACATATAACATAGGCTCTTAATCAGGATGAAGGTCCGGATTAATGTGGGCAATCTGTATGTACAGGGTCGGGGAAACATATAAGATAGGCTCTTATTCAGGGTGAAGGTCCGGATTAATGTGGGCAATCTGTATGTACAGGGTGGGGGAAACATATAACTCTTAGGCCCTCATTTATGAAGGAATAGCGACAGGTAGCGACTGGTGAGCGGCCGGTAATGACGGGCCCCGCCACGAGAACGCCGGCTCCCCACCACAATCACACATTTATCAAGCCAATCCTGCTTAGCGACTGAGATAGCGCCAGATAGCCACTCATTCATCATTATTCCAGCCTCAGCCCACATCGCCAGCGTCCGACCTTGAACAGCGACAGGTATGACCTCTCGCTACCTGGCGCTCGCCAATGCATTTCAATGGAACAATCTTTAAATATTAATAATTTATTGTTATTAATGTGTTTTGTTTTTTTTTTAAATGTGAAAAATTCTGTGACCACTTCTGCCATGTTAGTTAATTTTTTTAAGGTAAAAAAAAAAAAAATTGTGCAGAATTGATATTACAGGTCTGATATTAATGTATTCATATTACTAAATTATTTATAATTTTTTTTTTTTTTTTTTTTTCAAAAATATGGTGGTTTGGGGGTTAAAAAACTACTTTTAACACATCGCCTCCAGCGCTCTGGGGTTTAAACATGCATTTCACAGCGCGAGAATTTTTTGAGCGTGATTTTTTGATGAATGTGGTGGGAGCCGGTCGCTCTGACCAGTCGCTATCATGCGCACCCATACATCGCGGAACCTGTCAAATAGCGACTCGTCACCCCGTATTCAACATTACTGCACACTGACTCATTCGCTATCAACAACCGAACAATGGCCAAGCACAGCGACTACTAGCGGGCGCTGTGAAAATACTGCTACAGTCGCTCAACTGTCGCTACCTGCCGCTATTAATGAATCGGCCTCTTATTCAGGGTGAGGGTCCGGATTAACGTGAGCAATCTGTATGTACAGGGTGTTGGAAACATACATGATTTCTTATTCAGGGTGCGGGTCCGGTTTAAGCGCTGGAACTATACTACCGTAGTAGCATTCAGCAGATGGTGCCCTCTATAAGTGTAGTTATCTGGAACATCTAGTCATCTATTAGGAGTTTATATTGGAAATTACAGCAAGGAAGGGAAGTGATGAAGTCCACAAATAAGGCAATTTTACGTATTTTAAATAAATGTGAAGAGTGAAGCAGGCAATATGTGGAAGATGGAAAATGTAATAAAGGTGAATTGGAGGGTAATTATGAAAATGTGAAGGAGATAAGACCTCCAAGCACAATGTAATTAGGGGCAGGAGAGGACTTATCTTGAAGTGGCCATTTACAGATGTTAAGCTGACGTGCAGTAAGTGATTTGTAATGGGACTGTGAAGAATCTCAGCCGCTCGCTAATGACACAAAAAGGGCGATTCATTAATAGCGGCAGGTAGCGACAGTTGAGCGACTGTAGCAGCATTTTCAGAGCGCCCGCTAGTAGTCGCTGTGCTTGGCCGTTGTTCGGTAGTTGATAGCGACTCGGTTTGCCGTAATGTTGAATATTGGGTGAGGAGTCGCTATTTGACAGGTTCCGCGCTGTATGGGAGCGCATGATAGCGACTGGCCTTAGCGACCGGCTCCCACCATATTCATTAAAAAATCACGCTCAAAAAATTATTGCGCTGTGAAATGCATGTTTAAACCCCAGAGCGCTGGCGGCGATGGGTTAAAAGTTGTTTTTTAACCCCCAAACAACCATATTTTTTTAAATAATTTAGTAATATGAATACATTAACATCAGACCTGTAATATCAATTCTGTACATTTTTTTTCCCTTAAAAAAATTATCTAAAATGGCAGAAGTGGTCACAGAATTTTTCACATTTAAAAAAAAACAAAACAAAACATTAATAACAATTAATTATTCATATTTAAAGATTTTTCCATTGAAATGCATTGGAGCGCGCCAGGTAGCGAGAGGTCATACCTGTCACTGTTCAAGGTCGGACGCTGGCGCTGTGGGCTGAGGCTGGAATAATGATGAATGAGTCGCTATATGGCGCTATCTCAGTCGCTAAGCAGGATCGGCTTGATAAATGTGTGATTGTGGCGGGGAGGCAGGCGCCAAGCCTTTTCGGGGCCCAGAGGGCTCCACAAGAAAGGCATCCGTCTTACGAAAGGAATACTTCACAACACGAACCACATCCAAAGAATGCAGGGCCCTCTCCTTGTCATTGCTGGGATTAGGACACAGAGAGGGCAGAACAATGTCTTGGTTTAGGTGAAAGGCAGAAACAACCTTAGGAAGGAAATCGGACTTGAAACGAAAAACCACCTTGTCCTGATGCCCCTCAAAGTACGGGGCTTGAATGGACAAAGCCGCCAACTCAGAGACACGCCTAACCGAAGTGATGGCTACCAAAAAGGCCACCTTCTGCGTAAGTGAAGACAAGGCAATATCATTCAAGGGCTCAAAAGGAGAATCCTGAAGAGCAGAAAGAACCAAATTCAAATCCCAAACAGGGAGCAAAGGTTTTCTAGGAGGCCGCACGTGCGTGACTCCCTGGAAAAAAGTCTTAACCAAAGGATGTAGGGCAAATGACCTTTGAAAGAACACCGCCAAGGCAGAAACCTGCCCCTTCAGATTACTAAGCTGGACCCCAGGTCCAGACCATGTTGAAGAAACTCCAGGATTCTGGAGATGGAAAATTCCCTACAAGGCAACGCCCTGATCTCACACCAATCAATATAAGACCTCCAAGTCCTATAGTAGATATTAAAGGAAGACCGCTTCCTAGCACTAATGAGAGTTCGAATCACAGCATCGGAAAGACCTTCCTCCTTCAAGATGGAGGTTTCAGCAGCCACGCCGTCAAAGCCAGCGTTGGTAAATTGGGATAACGTAGTTGACCCTGGGTGAGCAGATCCGGCAGCAGGGGCAGAACGAACTGATCCTCTGCTAACCTTACCACATCTGCGAACCAAACCTGTCTTGGCCACCTTGGAGCCACCAGAATTGCTGACGCACCCTCCAGGGCCAGCTTGCGCACCACTCTGGCCACCAAGGGAAACGGAGGGAACAGATACAGAAACCCCAGATCCCTCCAGTTCAGAGACATGATATCGACTGCCAGAGCCAGTGGATCCCGTGAGAGAGACACAAATGTCGGAAGTTTGTGATTGTGACGAGAGGCAAAGAGGTCCACCACCGGGGACCCCCACCTGAGACAAATCAAGCGAAACACTTTGGGGCTGAGCGACCATTCCCCCCCGGCGAGCTGAGAACCTGCTCAGAGAGTCCGCCTCCGTGTTCTCCGCCCCCGAATGTAAACTGCTGAAATGCATGGGACGTGGGTCTCCGCCCAGGCCAGAATCAAAGACACTTCCTTGAGGGCACTCCTGCTGCGAGTCCCTCCCTGGTGATTGATGTAGGCGACCGCCGTCCGATTGTCCGACCGGACTTGAACCGGCAATCCTTGCAACTGATGAGTCAAGCGAAACAGAACCATCCTGATGGCCCTCAATTCCAGAACATTGATGGACTTGTGAGCCTCCTGAGGCTCCCACAGTCCCTGAAACTGACGATCCTTCCAGAACCCCCCCCCATCCTGATAGACTGGCATCCGTGGTGACCGTCTCCCAACAAGGGGCCAGAAAGGATCTGCCCTTCGACAGATTGATTGGATCCAGCCACCACTGTAGGGAGCACCGAACTCGGGGGGTCATCAGGAAGGAACGACAGTGGTGACCCGTCCCAGGCCGCCAACAGATGGAGCTGGAGTGTCCTTGTGTGGAACTGAGCAAAGGGAACCGCTTCGAAGGAGGATACCATCAATCCCACCAGCCTCATCCCCAGTCTGATGGCCGGACGCGAGGGATAGACAGGAGGAGTCGAAACAACTCCTGAATCAAGAGAACCTTGGACTGAGGAAGAAACACCCTGGCCTGGGAAGTATCCAGGGACATTCCCAGAAAAGACACTAACCTGGACGGAGAAAGGGAGGACTTGGGGTAGTTGATCACCCACCCGAATCTCTCCAGAGTGGACACCACAGTTCTGGTGTCCAATACCGCTTGGCTGAAGGAAGATGCCATAATGAGAAGGTCGTCCAGATAAGGGACAATGCGAATACCCTGGGCTCTGAGGAGAGCCATCACCCAGGCCAGCACCTTGGTGAAAACCCTTGGAGCCGAGGTAAGACCGAAAGGAAGTGCCACAAACTGAAAATGCCGATCCTCCACCACGAACCTGAGAAATCTCTGGTGCGCTGGAAAAATCGGCACATGCAGATAGGCGTCCTTGATGTCTACGGACGTCAGAGAGTCCCCCTGCCGAAGAGAATGGATAGCTGAACGCAGCGTTTCCATGCAAAATTTCCGCGGACAGACGAACCTGTTGAGGATCTTTAGATCCAGAATGGGTCGAACTGAGCCGTCCTTCTTGGGCACCGTGAACAGATTGGAATAAAAGCCCCGACCCCTGTCTGAGGGGGGCACTGGGCAAATAACTGCCATATCCAACTGACTCTTTACTGCCGCCTGGAGCTCCTGCGCGGCCAGAAGGTCCGAAGGCACCCGAGACCTGAGGAATCTAGGAGGGGGCCGGAGCTCGAATTCCAGCTTGTAGCCGGAAGTCACCACTTCCCGGATCCATCTGTCCGAGACCTCCCGGTCCCAGACCTGGGAGAAGTGTTGCAGCCGTCCCCCCACCCACATGGGTGAGGGCGCCCCCTCATTGCTGAGCTGGCTTGGCAGCGGGTTTGGGCTTAGAGCCCCAGCTGTATCCTGGGCGGGCACGTCCTCTGCCCCTGTTCCAGGAATCTCCTCTGGCTGCGAGGAAAACAATTCCTCTGCCAGCTCTAGCCCCACGAAAGGAAGGAGCAAAGGAACCCGCCCCCCGAAAGGGACGACGCTGTTTTTTGCGTTGAGGTAACTTACCACCCTTGGCAACTGAATCCAACTTCTCAGTCGGTCAGCGACTTTTTAGACACAAAATCAGCTGCCCACTGGCGCAACCAAACCGAACGCCGAATAGTCACCAATAGAGCCGACGTTCTGCCACACATCATCAGTGTGTCATCCAAGGCGGCTAGTACAAATGACAAAAACAATTCACACCTTTTAAGGCCAAGGAACTCGTCACTATCCGGATCTAACCCGGAAGAAGTCAACAGGTCCCTGACCACCGACCTGGTAGCCACCAGCAGCAGCGCTGAAGCACAAACCGGCCTCATGGCTGACCCAACACTGGCAAAACCATGACAAGCCATTTGGTCAATGCGTTTATCCTCACCGTCTTTAAGCGAGGAGCAATCAGGAGAATTTAAAACAGTAGCGTTGGATAAACCTAGAATCTGTGCATCCACCTCGGGAGGGGACGCCCAACGCTTAACCGCATCCAAGGGAAAGGGATATTTTTTGTCCCAACCCTGAGGGACACCTGGGAGCCGGGCAGGCCTCTCCCATTCCTTAGCAATAATCCCATCAAAATGCTTTTGGTTAGGAAATTCCAAGCGCGGCCTGGATTCTTCGAAAAATTCCCCCTTTTGCTGTGGAACCACCTCAGGAGAAGAAATAGCCAAAACCTCAAACATCTGAGCCAGAACATTAGGGGTATCCGAAGACCTCCCCAAGCCCCGCTCGGTATCAGCACCCACAAACTGCTGATCGTCTGAATTATCTGATTCTTCATATACCTCCCCTTCCTCAAGTTGGGAGTAATCAGACCAGTCCAGATTATCAAGATCATCCAAGTCGGCCGCCGGTGAAGACGGCGACAAGTGCTTTCTCTTAGCCGGAGCCTTTCTGGTGACCGTGCTGGAGAATAATTTTTCAAGATTGCCCAATCGGGCACACATCTCCGATTGCAGCTGCCCACCCATGACAACGTCAGACTGGGCACGGATCAAACTGGGAGGGGGGAGGAGAAACCGGCGGCGCTGAACCAGACGTCTGGGGTCCGGACTGCCGCGTAATAGTCTGCTGTGCGCATGGTATACACAGATATATATCATCGCCAGTAAGGGATGCCCCACACCCCATACACTTCCGGGATTGCCCTGAGGGGAGCCCGAGCCCAGTATCCGGGGATGCCTCCATAAGTTGAACTTATAGTTGGTCGCAATGACCGAGGGAATTACGCATATAAGCAAGCCGGGATGCCCCTTTAATGTCCCAAGTGGGAGGATTTGCAATAAGCCAATTAAGAACCCAGGGACCCTAGGACCGGGAGAAACCCCCTAACACCACTGTAGGTTATATCTGAAAGACATAATAAAAAAGGCTAATAAGAAAAGCGGAGTATAAAATATATATATATATATGACATAAAAATATATAATTATAGGTGATGGGACAGAAGGGGGGCCCACCGGGCCACTCACTGTGGTCCTGAAGACAGCTTCCTCTCTCCGTGAGGTAAAGAGCAGCTCTGAGGAGAGAAGGGGGGCGTGGCCAGCTCCTTCTGAGGAAACAGGCACAGAGAAAAGCACCTCAGCGGTGCCTGTGACACAGGGGCGGGCCGCAGCGCTGGAAAACCCGGTCCCGCCCCCAAGAGTGAAAGCGTGAGGGGAGAAGCTCCCCTCCGCCATGACAATGCAAAAAGGCCGGCACCGCAGCCATATGCGGCCGCGGCGCCGGTCTCAGAAGAGACAGAAGGAGGGGAGCGGGCCGTGGCTTTGACCCTGATGCCCGGCCCCGCCCCTTTTACCTCAGGGAGAAAGCCTGCATAAAAATGGCGGCCACAGCGCCGTTTTGACAGAGAAATACACGCTGTTATGAAGTAATAAATAAATTAATAACTATTGGGAGGATAATTTAATAAATGAATACATTAAAACATTATTAAGAATTAATGATTACAAAATTTGGACCTAACACCGAATAAGGGGCCCTGCTCCTACCCTCCGCTATCCCGCTAGAGAGAGGGGCATCTCTCACCCAAAGGGGGGGACCACCCAAAGTGTAAAGCCAAGGGACGGGGCATCCCAAACCGGGGTCACCGTCCCGGATGACCGCCTACCCTCTTATATAGGGTCTCACGGGAGAACATTTGCTCTTAAGCACCAAGGGTGCTTTTCTACCCTCACCCGGACCGTCAGCCTAGGCTGGGAGGCATGAGGTAACAGAAAAAAAAGATCCAGGCAGAAATAGATAACTAAAGGGCCGGGAGTCATCCCGGCTACCTGAAATCCCCCTGTGCAAGGAGGAGACCACATCTTCTGACTTGCTCGCCGTCTGCAGAGATGAAGACTGGGTAATGAGTGGGAGGTCCCAGGTATTTATGGACCGGGAGGGGCTCTCTTTTTTCCTGGCATCTCTGCATATCGCCCTCTTCAGGTCAGTATTACCCACACGTTATGAATTTCTTGAAGCGGGGTGTGTGACATACTTAGAATAAACTGAATGGCATAACAGATGAAAGGAAAAAAGACAAAGAATAGATGGAAAGAAAGAAAAAGACTAGAAGGAAAGAATAGAATAGAATGGAAGAAACAGAGATTGAAAAGACTGAAAGAAATAATAGAAGGAAAGAAAGAGAAAGAAAGATAGAGAATAGCAGAAAGAACAGAAGAAAGAAAGAAACAAAGAATAAATGGAAAGAAAAAAGAAAAGAATACAAGGAAAGAAACAAAGGTGGGTCCTATGAATGTGCAGCGGCCCCGGCAACTGCCTGGGTATACTCACTGCTGACGCCTGCCTTGACATCATGGTCTGTCAATATAAAAAATAAATGTGTGCAGGGTGGAGAGGTTTCAAGGGGAGAAATGCAGAGGAGCTTGCATTCTATTATAAATTACCGGATTCCCAGCTCCCAACACACAGGAGTTACATGGCCACAGCACTGGGAGAGGATGCTGCAGACTGCCTTTAAGCCGTTGCACCCTCTGCCCCCTCTACACACACAATGTGGCTTGGGGCGCCTTTGGTAAGGTGGCGTTAACATGTAAACAACATTTTTCTGCTTTATTTATTTATTTATTTTTACTATAGCAGTAATGTCTGCACCCCCGCCCAAGTGGCCGCCATAGGCACAGGCATAGGTTTGCCTTATGGTAAATACAGCCCTGCTATCTCTATATATACAACTTACTACCCACACCCTGTACATACAGATTGCTCACATTAAAAATCATCCTACCTGCATCTACTGCATGGTATGAGCCTTTAAACATCCAAGATGGCGGCTCATGGAACATCAGGCAGCCTGCAGACAGGAAGTGCCTTCTGACTGTGCTGCTCTGCATTCTGGGACTGCTGACCTTTTCCTGACCCCAGCTCTGCTCTGTCTGAGCAAAGCACAGCCATAAACCCACCCCCTGTACTTTATCCCACTCTCTTCTCCTCAGTAAGTGTGATGCTTCTGATTCAAGATGTCAGTGCCCGTATCCTAAAGTCCTGAACAGGTACAGGGGGGCGGGTTATAGCTGTGCTTTGCTCAGACAGAGCAGAGCTGGGGTCAGGTGACGGTCAGCAGTCCCAGAATGCAGAGCTGCACAGTCAGGAGGCACTTCCTGTTTGCAGGCTGCCTGAGAAGATGGCGGCTTCCATAAGCCACCATCTTGGATGTTTAAAGGCTCATAACATGCAGTAGATGCCAGTAGGATGATTTTTAATGTGGACAATCTGTATGTACAGGGTGTGGGAAACATATAAGATAGACTCTTATTCAGAGTAAAGGTCCGCTTTAAAGCATATTTAAAGTGGACCAACACCCAGGAGTTTGACTATCCCCGATTGGGGGTGCCCCACTGTGTGAAACCCCCCAGAAAGCCCCAAAAACTAAGTTAATAAGATAAGGTAAGGCTTTTTGGGGGTTTTGGGGGGGTTTTGGGGGGGTTTCACCCCGCGGGACATCCCGATCTCGGATGTCCCGCGGTGAGGGAGGTGATCGGCCCGGGAATCTTATAGATTCCCGGGCCGATCACCCCTGGGTGTTGGTCCACTTTAAGTATATATATATATATATATATATATATATATATATATATATATATAGTAAAATGTAGGCCCAGGTAATATACTTACCAATTCTGGGTTGCAGCAATGCAGTTAAGCTGTGGATTAGCGCAGTTCAAGTTTGTAATCGCCGGTATGTCAAGAAGTGAAGGTGCGGGCAGATGTGCTTTTCTACGGTTCTGAAGTTTAGCAGTGGAACATGGAAATGGTAAGTATTTTAGCCTGTTCTCCGACTTCCTTTTACTATTTTACTGCAGGGGTGCACCATTCAGACTTTAGGGACAATTCAGTTGTTTGGTTTGGCCAGAAGCTAAATATTGGAAAAATTCTGGTCTCATTTTTTTTTTTTTGGAAAAAAAGAAAAACATTTTTTTGACACCAGTAATTTGTCAGTAAATGTAAATATAATAATTTATATTAAAGTGGAAGAAGATGACTTTAACTATAGAAACTTCTGAATTAATATTAGAGGCCCCCTTCAACAGATTTATAGTGAAAGTCATTTTTGACTGTTGGTCCACTTTAAAGGGCATTCTTCCTCCGCTCCAAAATTACACTATTCTTCCAAAGCTGAATCTACATTACATTAATTGTGTTATGAATATGATTGCTCTGTAAAAATATATCATTCAGCTTCTGTACAGTTTTTACTAACCATCATTTTTTTTCTCCAATTATATTTGTGCAACAAGTGTTTCTTCAGTTTTTGTTATGTAATATTTCTTTACACACCTCCCTGTATCCACCCCAGGGAGCAGCACAAAGGCAAGCAATTGCCCAGCCATACTGTTCTGTCATTCAATCCCTGGCCTGGCTATGGAATTGAGTTCGGCACCCTGTGAAGTGTAATTGACTCTTTACATTTAAAAGGTCAGTACGAGAGAAAGTGATGTACAGTTGCTTACAATGGGAAGAGATAACAGGAACAAAGCGTCACATCACTGGCCGGACAGCAGCAACAGTGGCAATGGATGGAGGGACAAAAGCAACTGGCGGCTCTAAAAAGATTTATGCCCTTATTTATGAAGGAATAGCGTCAGGTAGCGACTGGTGAGCGGCCGGTAATGACGGGCCCCGCCACGAGAACGCCGGCTCCCCACCACAATCACACATTTATCAAGCCAATCATGCTTAGCGACTGAGATAGCGCCATATAGCGACTCATTCATCATTATTCCAGCCTCAGCCCACAGCGCCAGCGTCCGACCTTGAACAGCGACAGGTATGACCTCTCGCTACCTGGCGCGCTCCAATGCATTTCAATGGAACAATCTTTAAATATTAATAATTAATTATTAATGTTTTTTTTTTGTTTTTTTTTTTTAAATGTGAAAAATTCTGTGACCACTTCTGCCATTTGAGATAATTTTTTTAAGGGAAAAAAATTAAAAAAAAAAATTGTACAGAATTGATATTACAGGTCTGATATTAATGTATTCATATTACTAAATTATTTAAAATGCTTTTTTTTTTGGTTTCCAAAAATATGGTGGTTTGGGGGTTAAAAATCTACTTTTAACACATCGCCTCCAGCGCTCTGGGGTTTAAACATGCATTTCACAGCGCTTGAATTTTTTGAGCGTGATTTTTTGATGAATATGGTGGAAGCCGATCGCTCACCAGTCGCTATCATGCGCACCCATACACTGCGGAACCTGTCAAATCAGCGACTCGTAACCTTGTATTCAACATTACGCCACACCGACTGAGTCGCTGTCAACAACCGAACAACGGCCAAGCACAGCGACTACTTGCGGGCGCTGTGAAAATACCGCTACAGTCGCTCAACTATCGCTACATGTCGCTATTAATAAATCAGCCTCTTAGAAACTATTATGACTTCTAAAAAGGGATTAGGGCAGGAAACAGTTTGGCTTTCTTCTACCTTACCGTCTTCCCTACAAACTGGTCATACATTATCACTTAAAGATGACTTGTTACGGCTCTAAGCTATATGTTGTGATATTGACCCAATCACTGTAATTCAAACTGCTCACTTAGTTTAATTTTAGCAGGTCTGCAGCAAAACAGAATGAATACATCTCAAACTGCAGGAAAAGTCCACATACATAATGTATGATAACTTTCATGTATAACAACTTTCACAGATGTAATTTTTAGCAGTGCTCCAACCCCACAAATCAGGAAATTGTATACTTCTAATAACTTTGCCCACAGGATGACATCACAAGCTCACAGTCCAGATGAATAAACTTATTAGCACAGTTCTCATAGTTAACCCCTTGAAATCTGAAGAATGCTGCAGTGTTTAGAGCAGTCAGATGCTGCATGATCCGTTATGTTGCGAGGATCTCTTCTCAGGGGAGATGATGGGATTACAGAGAAGCTTTCTTACTTGACTGGTGACTGCTCTCAGATATGCACCCAGTCTTCCCATATATCATGGTGTCTTGGCTGTCCTAGATATGTAAACACCCCTGTCTTTCAGGGTGTCACAGCCCCCCACACTTTATCTTTGCTTGGTCTCTGACTTTCCTTACTTGACTGCAGGGTGGAGAATTGTCCAGCACGGCTCCAGGGCTTCTCTGCCATTCTTCTCTCCTCTTACTCTGAAACAGGCTTCTGCTCTTATAACAGGCAGACTGCTGTCACTCACTGACTGAAGGGAATTTCAACATGCAGTTTTCTATCTTTTCTTCCTCTTAAAGCAGACTAGCAGTCAATAATGTAGAACAGCACACAACCCCGTGCTCGCCTAAAACTTTAAAACAGCAAAAGGAACAATTTCACACTTATTACAACTGGCTTGGACTACTACCCACTTGATACCCATGCCGGTTTGGATGACTACCCACTTTGGCTTGATTCAGCTTGGACAACTACCGGCTTTGGCTTGACCACAGTTTGAATGACTACCAACTTTGGCTTTGACCTCCAGGTTGTCGTGAAACTACTGACTTCTCCTGAGATTCTAGACCTGCGTTACATCTACTGCTGCTTCATTGAGGATCAGGACCCGTTTCCTGCCAGGTACTTGCTAGTAGACCAACAGATACTATCATGTACCTGGTAGGCGAGCTAGCAGGTCGATCAAAATCAACCCACCATTTCAATTGAGGATTTCTACTCCAGTACCTTGAAAACAGGATTATGTGAACGGGACTGTGAGGAATATCATATCATTTCACCTCTTTGACTTGCTCATGCCAGTAAACAAAAGAACTCATCTTAATGCAAGCCTCAACCAGGTTCACTTCACTTCAAAAGAATTCCCTGATACGATTCTCACCTAAGGTTGGGAGCTGACACCGAAAGCTGGAAACCCCCTGCCCTGAGCCTTGTCCTGAGTGCATACTTCAATCAAAGTCCCATAGGCTGGCCACAGCCAGTATTTAATAAAGGATTACGGAGTTGGTGTGCATATTAGCCATATGCTTTAGATTATATTGCATGCACGCATGAGTCTCCCATCACCCCAGGACCTTCCAAGGCTTGAATATTGAGAACTCAGGTTAGGAGCCATATATAACAGGGTGTTTGTTCTCAAAGCGTGTTGAGAGCCTCATTGGTCCTATTGTCACCAGCACCGACTTCCTAGGACCTTCCACTGAAAGGCTATGACACATATTCGTTTTTAGGACTTTTAGCTAGCCGCTGCTAGAGGAGGAGCCAGGAGGCTCATCCTAGAGGGGCAGGGGGAATGTCCAACCTGTGTATAAAAGAGACAAAGCCCCTCCTTTGTCTCTTACTCTGGGAGGTCACATCAGAATTTCTTGCTGGAAAAAACAGGAATTTGCAGGCTGCCTCCCAATGGTTGCCCTGCACTTAGGCCTAACATCTTACAGTAACTTTCATACACTTTAACTGCCAATTCTGATTGTACTCACTTGTATTTTCCCTATTTGACCTGCATATATACCAATGTATAATATGTATATTGTCTGTCTAGTGTGCCCTTACAGTGAATACATTTGTTAATTGATCTTAGGGTGCTCTGTATCGGGCTGTCTTCTAATAGATTTGTTAAAGCACAATAAATCCCAGGATTTATCCCACATTTGGTTCTCTGCTGTGTGAAACCCTGCTGTGTGAAACCCTGTAGATCACCCAGAACAACTCACCTCTTCCTGGTCCTGTGACGCTCTTGTCCAATCAGAGCCATTTGCCGTGCATATCAAATGTTCAGCAAATTGTTCTTGTTTTTGGAAATCGGATTGATAGAGGCTACATCCCCTGCAGAGCACGCGCTCCCGTCCCCACCCTATCTGGATGGCTGGGCGTGGGAGTGCACGCACAGCCCAAAGAAGCCGGGGATGCGGTTGCCAATGTTTAAGTCGGCTGGGAGCAGCCAGGAAGAAGGTGGGTGTTGCAGCGCCAGGCGGGGGGGGTTCACAAAGCTAGTGGCCAGCCCTGGGATCTTTTAGATTCCAGGGCCGGGCCGCAAGGCTTTTCATTCCACTGAGTACAATGGATGCAGTTTATTTTGAAAGATAGAAGCATTTTACTCTGATGCTCCTTTAACATCCCAGCAAATGACTTGGCTTTTCACTGCCTGCCATGTGGCGCTGACCCCGCCATCATTTTTTGCCACCACAAATAACAGTAATTAAGTTAAAGAAATGGAAGGCAGAGCTGCCAAGGACATTAGGAACCTGTCCACTTTTCAAAAAAGAAAAACGAGTGTAACGTAAGAGCCCAAGAAACCACTTCCTACACGCCCTGATGTAAGGAACTTGGAAAAACTCATTTATTATATATAAACCTGTAGAGCGGTGACTGCCAAGCCCACGACAGACCTCAAGAGCAAGGAATAAATGTTGCTTAATGGACTAGTAGAGTATGACCTTGAGAATGTCACTTCACATAACGCAGTGTGAACATCGGGGTGGAAGAGGAGACGGAAAATTGGAATTCTAAGTATGTTAGGTTAAGGCTTAAAGACAATTTCATTGTTCTTAGCTCATTTGTTTGTCTTCAAAGTAATGTAAATGGCAGAACCAGTCTTCAAAGGATCCCCGAGAGACACATGTTCTGATGGATTTTTAGATGACCAAAATTGAAGCAAATTTAACCGGACCAAAAGTCATATTCGTATTTGAATATTCCTGATTCCTAGGGACGAACCCATGAAATTGCCCTCCACACACACAAACATTTGGGATGCCCCACTGTGTTAACCCCCCCATGTCCCCATTTACTCACCTTGTTTTAAGATCCTGCTGCGCATTCACGGGCCTTCAGTGAGATTCCTGCTGTGTAAGCTTGCTGCTACCGGAGAAGCTGAAAGGCTGCCAGCATGGGTGTGCAGAGAAGAGTGAGCAAGGATGTCACTGGGGGTAAATATGTCGGGGCCCTGGTGAGAATATTAATAGGACCCTTTCATGGCTATACTAAAATTTTTAATCGTTTAACTTAAGTTGGATGCAGCTAGACAACTAATGACTGAAACAACAGATATATGCTGCTTCCTTGATGCAGATGCAGTGAGCACAAATATGAAAATAAGGTGGAGAAGCTACAATTATTGCCCCCATGATCTTCTGTGCCTTGGTGGGGTTGCCCCTCAAGTAATGCACCTGGGTATTAACAAGGCTGAAGCATGCACCATGGGATCCAGAAACAAGGAGGATAAGTGAGGACACGTGGGTTTTCACCCTGCGGGTCATCCCAAATTTGGGTAAATTTCACATATATGCTGACACGCAAAAGGGTAACAACAGAGGTGTACTGGCCATAGGGAGCCCAGTGGGCAGCGATGCTTTGGGGCCAACTGGGGGGTCACCTTACTGCAACTCTATGCCACATTTTCCTAAGTCCTCTTCTAACAACTCCCTCAGATCCTCCAAGTCTCCCCCCCAAACCTGGCCCATTGTACCCTCCCCAGCCAACACCCCACGCCCTAGTTTTGCCTACTAAATGCTTTTAGCCCTGGCATCATGGCTGTGGGGCCCCACTCTTGACACGGTCTCTGCCCCAACAATACTAAAGGTTCACTACCATTTTGTTAAGAGTGGCCATTCCCACCCCTGCTCATTATCTGCCCCTGCAGCGCTACCAACATTGGGGACGTGTAGAAGAGACCTGGGAACAGATTTTGGATGTTCAATTCTGATGGATAGCATGGCCAGAAAAATTCACACAGTGCTGAAAGCCAAAAGTGGATTTACAAAATAATACAAATTAAAATATAGAATTTTAGGAGCAAAACAGTAACAATGCAATTTCCTGACTATAACCTGCATACTTAAAGTAAACCAAAACCCAGGATTTTTCACTATACTGGGTTTTGGTCCTTGCCCCCAGGGCACCTCGATCGGGGATACCCCACTGTGTGAAATCCTCCAGGTCGCCCGAACAAACTCACCTCTTCCTGGTCCTATGATGCATGCGCTGTCCAATCAGCATGCTCGGATCCGCTCGAGCCCCTTCGTTCAGGAGCTCGTCTGATGCGATCAGACTGGCAGACGCACTCTAACAGGGAGTGTGCTCATGCCGGCCATTCACAAATGCCTGGCGTGGGCATGCGCCCTGCTAAAGGGATAGCGGGGATGCAGCCACTGCTCGCGCATGCGCCGTTGGATCAGAATTGAAGGTGAGTTTTGGGGCGACCTGGGGGTTTCACAAAGCAGGACACCCCCGATCAAGGGGGGGGGAGCAAGTATGCCTGCCCTGGAATCTCTTAGACTCCAGGGTGGGTTTTGGTCCTGTATAATAATATGCTAATAGTTGCAAGTCCAGTATATGTATGAGATAGCCAAGATGATTGGCTATAAAAATGATGGTAGTCTGACCCTTGAAGCTGAAGTGGATGTTGAGATATGGAGCCTGAAAGTCAAAATATCAAGACATTGTTACAATTTTGTGTGTCAGCCTAAGGACAGCCTAGATCAGGGGTACTCAACCGCTTCTTGTAAAAGTCCATTTAAAGGCATCCGGTGAGAGGTGAAGGTCCGGGTGGAGAGCTGTCGATGGTGGGGGGGGGGGGGGGGGGATAGTTAGAAATCATCACACTGGGGGAGGGGCTACAGATTCCCTAGACCTAGGGAAACTAAAAAACGTTCTGTTTGCCCCCACCCCAAAAATCCTATTGAGCAGTGGGAAAAACAAGAGCTTTTTTTCCTTCTTTTTTTGGATGGGGCAAAGAGACCGAGAAAAAAAGTTTGTGTGTACCTTGCAATGCCACGTTCGGTTCATGCAGTACTTCATATTGCAATGCTAGATGCCAGGGAGCCATGACACTGGCAGAGAGACTAAGCACTACACCGGCGATTAAGGGGACAGCTCTAAACATGGCAACACTGAAGCAACTGACTGCAGGGCTGTCAGGGCAGGGGTCCGGAAATTGGGTGCCAGGGTCCGCATTCGGACACCGGTCCGCCAGTTGAGTATAGCTGGTCTAGATGGCATGCTCTGAGAGCAAGAATTTCTATTAGGCTCTAGGGATTTACATGTGGTAATGAGGCAATGTCCACCAGTGGACTACTAGCCCCCAGAAATACAATTAGCCTGAAAATAGTGCACCATCATATCCAAGAACCGGGTTTCCATAGCCAACCAGTTGCACATACATCTCACGTGATGGGTGAGGTTGGACCCGGCTCTAGGATTGAGAAATAGGATTTGGTCTTCGGGGGTTACACTGATCTCTACCTGCCAGCCTGTAGAGTTGGTGGTGGTGGAGGAATAATGGTTTTCTGAGTTGTTCTTTTTGACCTTAAATATCAAATATCGGGAAATATCAATGTTACCACATATAATATTATTCTGGAGAGTTGTGGCAATGATCCGAGAAAAGAGTTTTCTGTTTCATGATGGTGACCACAAGCTAACAAGCTCATAACATCACCCAGTAATGGTAAAGAATACCACTTCCCATTGCATGTTCACTTCCTAGCTAGACACGGTGATTACTGGATGTAAAGCAAAGACATTTAAAGCTTAAAGTGGAGCAGTCACCCGGATTTCGAATATCCTGGTGACTGGTCCCTGCCCGGGGGCATCCCGATGTAGGATGCCCCCTATGTGAAACTCCCCAGATCGCCCAGTTTCACTCACCTTTTCCCGTTCCCAATCAGCACATTAGGGTTGATTCAGAGAGACAAAAAAGACTTTCGTTTTTGTGCCGATCTGTTTTTTTTTTAAATGTTCCCGTTCTCGTATGAGTGTGCGAGCGATTCTATGCATGCATTGCTATCCTTCTGTAAAGTTTCCGTCCGTTCGTATGCCAGAGTACGAGTACGAGGATGTCATTTTCCAGAGTGACTTTTCCGTTTCATTTTCTCATGTTACAACGTAGGCTTTAGTTTTTGCCATTTTTCCATTGTCTCCCGCCACGAATCCTTTATGTTTCCCGTTAGATTCTGTTTCCCTTTTTCAATAAATAATCGTCCGGACGTAAATCCTTACGATCTTGCACCTGTGCACTACAAACTTAACTCATTAAAGTGCTCGCCTACATATTTGCCACCCTCACTTCTACTACAATGTTTAGCTAAACCACTTAGCGCAATCCTCCATCTTCCCTTTTTGACCCTTACAGCTCACCCAAACCACTTAGCGCTATCCTCCATCTTCCCTTTTGGACCCTTAAAGCTCACCCCAACCACTTAGCGCTATCCTCCATCTTCCCTTTTGGACCCTTAAAGCTCACCCCAACCACTTAGCGCTATCCTCCATCTTCCCTTTTGGACCCTTAAAGCTCACCCCAACCACTTAGCGCTATCCTCCATCTTCCCTTTGGGACCCTTAAAACTTACCCAAACCACTTCCCGGTTAGGTTCTTCTTCCATTTTAGGCCCCTAAAACTTACCCAAACCCCTTCCCGGTCATCTGAATCTTCATCTCTAAATATGTATTTTAGCCTTCGTTTGTTAATGTATTTGTGCAAAAAAATGACGCTGAAACTTTTATTTTCTTTATTTTTTTGTTTTTTTTTTATATTAGAAATATAACACATTTTTGTTTTATACTTTAAAAAACATTAAAATATTTAAAAACATTAAAAATGTTAAACTATTTACAAAGACAAAATACAGTGACAGGACCCAGGACACTAGTCTTCTTCTGTTGTCCCCAACGAGTCAACCAGCTGCTGCATTTCGGCCACCAACTTAAGGACCCTTCGATTCATTGCTTCAACTCTTGCCCGTGTGGTCCCTGTATAAAATTGGAAAAAAAACATTAGTTCGAGACCTGTGGATGGAATGTTTGTTAGTTGGCAACTTAAATCATGACAACATATGTCATTCTGCTAAGTAATTAATCTAAGGAAGTGGACAGAGGTCATTCTGCTAAGTCATTAATCTAAGGACGTGGGCAGAAGTCATTCTGCTAAGTCATTAATCTAAGGAAGTGGGCAGAGGTCATTCTGCTAAGTCATTAATCTAAGGAAGTGGGCAGAGGTCATTCTGCTCAGTCATTAATCTAAGGAAGTGGGCAGAGGTCATTCTGATAATGCCATTGACTATGTCTTGATGTATCTGGGTGATTATGTCAAATACCACATACTGCAAAGAATGACATTACAACTTACTTGGTTGGTGGCCGACGGATGCCTCGTTGGGGACAACCCTACGTCCTGGGCCCTGCCACTGCTGTGAAGTAGAGGCTGTAGAGACATGGCAAATAGGGTCACTTATAATGTCTTAGTCAACAGTAATCAAATGTCTATTTCAATGTGTGTGTCACATCACTCACCTTCTCCCTGTGCCTCCTGGGTGAGATCTGCTGCATCCTCCACATCTTCAACCGCTCCAGAAGCATCTAGAAAAACAGATTAAGGGAATTAGCTTTGTAGTAACTAGCATGTATATGTGTGTGCAGTTACATGAAGAGTCACATACCAGAGGCTCCCGCCTGCGTCGCTGGGTACAACTGCCAGCTCACGCAGAGCCGCCCCTCCTCTGTAGAAAGGTCCAGGGGCTGGTCGGAGAATCCTACAGAGGAGAGGTAGGACCGTCGCCCTGGAGATCCACCACCTTCACTTTCAGCTGCAGATTCATGCAGAACTGGTCGGCCTGTGCACCTCCGGGTGCGGCAGATTCGGTAATCCATTTCCAACACTAGAAAAGAAAAGCAATTTTAACTAAAGGCCTACCTTCTGTATTACTTACATCTTGCATGCAATCGCTATGTACTTACTAGGGAAATGGAGTCCGAAAAACCGCCGCACCCGGGGCATGTGCAGCCGTTTCAGGTCCGACCAATGCTGCATAATCTGAGTGTGGGTGAAGGTGGTGTCTGTCTGATGTTGGATTCTGGAAACTATCTCCAGGGCGACAGTCGGCTTCTCAAATGAGATGGGCAGGTAGCCGTACCTGCGCTCCAGCATGGTCTACAAAACACAAAATAAACAGAGGATTTAGATCAAACTGCATACAAATATCTCTCACAAATCGATCATTTGACTAAATGACATTAACAGACACATTTCTAGCCTAATACAATCCTTGTAGCTGCCATAAGTCTTTGTTCGCACGTGTGGGCCCTAACTTCTGTTTGGCACAGAGTTTTAGACTCTTATAAAACAAACCATTAATTCCTGTGCTTCCTTAAGGGCTAGGCATGCATTTAGATGGCAAATCAAAGGCATTAAAAGACACTTACAAGCATGATGATCTCTTCTTGTTGGCGGGTGAAGATTGTGGGCGCCATCTTGTCTCTTGTCTGCAGCAGATAAGTAATGCCCCAGCGGTTCAGCACGGCCGTGAACGCGTAAGCGTCATACCCCGGCATTAGTATTTAAAGGGTCCTGGACCCGCAGCTCATTCTCTTTCAGAGTCTCAACATTATGGCACCCAAAAAAGCCGCCGCTAAGGCCAAAGCAGCAAAGGAGGGCACCAGCAAAAAGGCAAAGAAGTGTGAGGAGGCTTCTGCAGGCCCCACCACTGCCAAAGGCAAAGCTGCGGGAAACCCGCAGTGGGCAGGCCAAGGCGACCACAAAGGCACCAACAAGCATCAAAACAAAGGAGCCAGCGCCAAAGAAGAAGGCCCAGCCCAGCAAGCACACAGGTACGTCCCCTAAAAAGCACACCAAGAGGGTGAGAAGCCCCAGCCCCCAAAGGTCAGTATCACCCCACCCACGTGGGCCAAGCTCCCATGCCAAGAGGCCAAACTACCGGCCCGAAGCACCAGCAGCCAGAGCTCACCATCACCCCACCCACGTGGGAAAAGCTACCATGGCAAGAGGCCAACCCACCTGGCCCGAACCCCCCAGCAGCCAGAGCTCACCATCACCCCACCCACGTCCAACAACTTCCCAGGGGCATGAAAGTGTGAAGGGGCCACAGAGGCACAGGGCAAGAAGCCCAACATCATCCACCACACCCTCTCCTCCGCGCCCACATTTGGCACCGGCACAGGTGGCAGGGCACTCTCCATATGCCACAGCTACGCCTGCTAGTTCAGTGGCCACCCAGCCAAGAACCCCAAGTCCATATCCAAGTCCAGTTCAATCTGAAGCCATCCACCTGTCCTACATTTCTCCCCAACACAGCCAGGCCAGAATGTCCCCCGATTTGCCTGCAGCCACTGATGAGCCAGAAAGGCAAGCAACAGGGCGCACATTGTGCCGAGGCCACTTGAGTGGCAGGTTTGGGGAGGCTCAAACTCTGGCATTGGCTAGTGGGCTCTCCTTACATTATGATGAACTATATGGGCGCAGATCCAAAGCAACCAGCAAAATACGCAAAGCACAAATTTTAGAGGAGCTCACCAGACAGGTCAATGCAGCGGGGGAAGAGCTAAAAGATGTGGAGCAGATTCAAAGGAAAATATCAGACCTAAAGTATGCAGCACGGAAGAAAGAAAATATACGGCGTCATTACAGGTACATATATACTTTGTGGATTGGTCTTCTTCTTGTATTGGCACCATTTTGCTAAATGTGTACAACTATCTTTTTCAGCTTACAAACTGCAAAATTTACCCGAGCTGAGGAGATGGTGCTGGGCCTGCTACATCCTGTGGCCTTAGAGGGACACTCGGCCCGACAGGACACGGACATTCCGACTATTCCTGTTAGTGTGTCTGCAACTGTCCCAACATGTTTCTCCAACAAATCCTCAGCAGCAGAGTGAAGCTGGCTGCATGCTGCCAGCCCATCGTGGGCAGCATGCAGAGACTGAGCCGACAGTCCCCAGTGTTAGCTCTGCTGCTAAGGATTTGCCAAGCAGACCTGTGGCTGTTGGTGGACCTAGAGGCACATCATCTGCACACCCCACAACCTGGGGAATTGGGAGGCATAGTCAGCTACGTCGGCCAGTTTCCCAGGGGAGGGGCGCGCCGATAATGGAGTCAGCATGGCACCATGAGAGGCGGTAATTTCGCCTACAAAATCAAAGAAACCACGAGCATCTTCATGGCCAATTAGAGACATTAAATAACACCTTAAACTCCATGCTGACTGAATTTAGGTCCAACAACAGCCACATGGCCACCTTATCCAATTATTACAGTGCCATGATTGAGGAAGTTATAAATAGCAACAGCCACATGGCCACCTTATCTAACAATCTCAGTGCCATGATGACTGAATTTCGAACTTCCAATAGAAACATGTTGGAACAGTTTCAGATTCTGAATGCCACACAGGCCCAGGTGAGGGCCCACCTCCAAGGGCCCTAACCTGGGTTTTATGGGCATACCCCATTTTAAGGCCTATTTAGCCTGTAACTGCTCCACATCTTTGCTCTACATCCCCACTGTATTTACCTGTCTGGTGAACCCTACCAATATACCCTTTTGGTATGGCTTTGCTTGTATGCTTTGGATTTGCGCCCATATAGCTCATTAGAGTGCTGAGGTAGCCCACTAGCCAATGCCGGAGGTGAAGCCTCAATGAACCTGCCACTCAAGCTGTTGCGCTGCAGGCTCCTCCTGTTTGTAAGCATGATTGTGGGATATTCTGGGCTGGCTAAATACTACCTTGACCCCTGGCTGAGATTGAACAGGACTTGGATTGGGACTGGGGGTTCTTGTTTGGGTGGCCCACTGAGTAACAGGTGTAGATGAGGCATACCGTATTTGCCGGCGTATAAGACGACTTTTTCCCCCTGTAAAACATGCCTCCAAGTGGGGGGGTCGTCTTATACGCCGGGTGCACCTGGGCAGAGCCATAGCAGCCATGAGGGCAGGGCCCGGCCACGTTCGCTATGTGAGGGAGGAGTCCGGGTTGCTAGAGGCAGCGCGTCAATGGCAACCACCTTCTCAGCGCCTAGACCAGGTGTCCGGACCCCTGCGTTGTGTTCCTGGAGCCGCTTCACCGAATGCAACTGCCGCGCTAGAATTCCATTTTTTGTCATGTCCGGGTGCTTCCAGCAGAGTACTCACTTAGTTTTTCACTGTCTTTTAGTGCCCCCCACAGGAACATATGGATAACTTTTTAGTTCCTGTCACCTGGCTCCCTGCTACCTCGACCAGCCGCTCACTGTCTGTCGGCAAGGCCATCGTGCACTGGCAATGGCCGCAGGGGAGGATGGCTGGAGAGGAGAGAACAGAGCAGAGTGGGGCCGGGAGCCGTGGGAGCAAAGGCTGTCATGCTTTGCTGCACACAGGCTGCAGACAGGCGATGGAGCACGAAAGCGGCCAGTGTGCTGTGATTCATCATTATCATCAGGCAGCGTCAAGGAGGAAGCAGTGCTGGACGACAGGATCGCACAAAGCTGTAAGTTACAAATGCAGTGATTTGATTCTGATCAGGTCATTTATTTAATGCTAAAGCCCCCTCCTAGCCCCCCCCCCAAGTGCTTCACCTTTAAAGTTAATCTAACGTCTCATAAGTCTCATCTGCCTACTCATTTCCCTCAGGGCCAAAGTAAGGAGGCATAACTAAGACCAAGTGTCTTTTGAAACTTTTGCTCCACTTTTGCTCCGAAAAGAAAGGTCGGCATCACAGGAAGGCCTATTTCCCCATCCCAGGGGCATCCCTAATCAGGACCTAGGCCTGTCTTTGAGACAGTGTGTACCAAAGGAATCCCTAAGTGATCCCATGGCAGATGTGCAGGCCACAGCTGCAACCCCGGCTGAGGTCAGCCAGCTACTGACCTGCACCCCCACCTGCACCCTCACCTACCCTTCCCTTCCCAGCCACTGATCTTCCCCCTCACCTACCCCCTCCATCCCATCCACTGACCTGCACCCTCACCTACCCTTCCCTTCTTAGCCACTGATCTGCACCCTCACCTACCCTTCCCAGCCACTGACCCGCACCCGATCTGCACCCTCACCTAATCCCCTTCCCAGCCACTGACTTGCAACTATACCTAATCCCCTCCAATACCACTGACCTGCACTATCACTTAATCCCCCTCCCAGCCATTGACCTGCACCCTCATGCTTTGCTGCACAAAGAAAGATCAAATCCTGATTTGGGATACCCAACTGTGTCAACCCCCCTGGTTCAGTGCATAAACTTACCTATCCAGTGATCCAACGGTGCATGCGCGAGCGGGGATGGCTCCATTTGAACTTTAGCCATCGTGTTGTTGCCTGCTCTGCACATACACTGGCCACAGCTCCCATGGCAGCTTTAGATTCCCGGGACAGGTAAAAATGTTTAATCCCAAAATGGCGATGCCTCATTATCAACACCCACTATTGCCTAGGTGCTGGGCCTGCTGCATCACTATTAAACATCCAGAAAAGAACATTTGGTTTCTGAGCACTAGAAAAGAACAGCAGACATGATCACTGCAAGGGGCCCACTGTGACACTGTCGCCCAAGGGCCCAACAAAACCCGGAGCCGGCCCTGTCAGGTGTACACAAGGGTTTGATAACATATAGCCTTGTGACAGTTTTCCTGCATGTCATAAGCATTTGAATATAAATGAACATGTTGAAATAAAATACATTTTATTTGGTGTGCAGAAGAGGGAGTAGTCTTATACGGCGAGTATATAACAAACTCTATATTTTGAGTAGAAATGTTGGGGGTTCGTCTTATACGCCGGCAAATACGATAGGTATGGCTGCTTTACACCTGCATGTGGCAAATGTGGCCAAGCAGGAGAGGGTGTGTCTGTGGGCCTATTTGTTTGCTGCACAATGTGTACATGGCAATGCTTGTCACATATGTTTTTATATTGAAAATTTGTATGAAACCTTGGCCTGGAGTGCCTTACTTTGAAACTCCTGCCTGTGGCCAATTGCTATGTGGCATGATTTGCCAAAAATGACATAGGCATACATATAAAAAAAAAATGACGTTATTGGCGTCAACTTACCAAGGAGCCATCCACCGGAAAATTCCCCAGACTCAAACCGATTGTACAATCCAGATCTTCGAAGAATGTAGGCATCATGGGATGAGCCTGGGAACCCGGCGACCATACTTAGGAACCGCATGTCCGGGGCCACCACTGCTTGGACATTCAGTGAGTGGCCCATTTTGCGGTTCCTGGGGAAAAATAAAAACAAAAACATTAGCAAGGCAAGGAAAACTATTGAAACACTAACTTATCACACCCTAAGCAAAACCTGTGGGCCAATACAAATAACACTAACCAAGTACATAAGTATTTTGAACCCCAAAAAAAGGATATGTATGTTTGAAAAAGTAAAGATTAACTTTGAAGTGTCTTTTTCGGGTACACATCAAAATGTTTCCTTTGTGAACACATGTGAAATTTTGGTGAAACTAAATAGGGTCCATTGTTTCACAGGGACTCTTTACAAGGAGGGATTAATTACAAGGAGGGAATAATTACAAGGAGGGACTTTTTACAAGGAGGGACATTTTACAAGGAGAGACTTTTTACAAGTTGGGTTTTTTAAAAATTTACATAAAAATAAGGTAAAGTAATTGTAAAAATGACAGATTGTACTTGCCTGTAGATATACTCGTCGGCTGCCGGAGGCACCAAGGCAACGTGGGTGCAGTCAATGGCACCCATGACATTGGGCATGTCGGCGATGTTATAAAATGCCAGCTTAATCGCGTTCCTAGCTACCATGTCGTCAGGAAAACAAATATATTTCCGAGTAATGGTAGCCATGCCTTCCAAAAACTTGGATAGCGCGCGGCTCAGCATAGGCTGGGACATCCCCACGGAGAGGGCACCCAGCCTCTGGAATGAGCAGTTCGCCAAAAATTGCAGACAGCCAAGCATCTTGGTCATACCTGGAATTGCTTGCCCCTTCCTTGTGGTGTGGGCTAACCATGGCCGCAGCTCACTATACAATTTATGGAGGGAAGCGCGATTAAGTCTGGTGAGCTCGAACAGCTCAACGTCATGCATGCCATCGATGTGCATGCGTTGCCGGTGCAATCTGGTCTCAGCCCTCCGGACAATTTCAATGCCCATGAGCTGCAGATCCTCATGCTCCTCAAATACACTAGAGTCATCCATAGCTGCTAGTCTCGAGGTCAAAATGGTCCCATAAGGGGATCGCAAAGGAAACGGGTTTATAGGGTGGTGGTCCGTCGGCAATCAGCTCTCTGAATGAGACGAAACCCATACCAATAACGTAAGTTATCTGAACGAACGAAAAATATTCAGATTTTGATGGGAAAATGATCGTTCATCGAAAGCGCATATACGCATTTGCCCGAACGTTCGTATGAATGAAAAATGAACAAAAAAAACAAAAAAAATGACAAACACCCACAAAAACTTTCACAGACAGCTACGGAAGTCCAGACGAATGTGCCTCTGAATCGAGCCTATTATGCGGTGCAAACGAATGCGCTGCATAAAGACTTAATTGAACTGCGCAGCAGCATAGGCGTATTGGCGGCTGCATCCCCCGGTTCCCCTGTGGAGTGCGCATGCCTGTGTGCCTGGCCTATCTGAATGGCTGGGTGAGGGGAGTGCCATAGGATGCCCCGGGAGCAGGTTAGGGGCCGGTCCTGGAATCTTTTAGATTCCAGCCTGGCCACTGGGGGTGATTGGTCTTCTTTAAAGCAGACCTTTAGTATCAACTCTATCAGCAGACCAGTGCTGCCACCATTCATAATGGTGCATAAGTACTTGATTTTCAGACTCTCTAACAAAGATGTTTTTAAAGCGGGCTTCCATTTACATTTGACTGGTCAGCTTTAAGTTTGACCTTGAGCTAGTGCCTACTACTCTGGATTAACGTGCATTGTGTAATCCTTCCTTCTTTCCACCCGCAAGCTTTTGGGCTGAAGAATGGAAAATTCCTGGGGGGGCTAAAGGGTTCTGACACTGAAGAAAGAAGATAAGTGAATAGAAAGGGTAAGAAATACAGGGTGAAGTAAGGTCATAAGGAAAGCAAGAAGGAAAAATGAGATATGGAAGGAGATAAAGAAACAAAGAGGGAAGGAAATAGAAAGCAGGAAAATTGAAAGAAGGAAGAAAAGAAAGTAAGGTGTGAAAAAAGGAATGACAAATAATTAAGAAATAGGGAGGGAAGGAACGGAAGGAAAAAGAACGAAAGAGGAGGAAGGAATGAAGGAAGAGGGCGGATAGAAAGAAAGAAGGAGTAAAGGAAGGAAGAAAGAAGTAATGAAGAAAGGAAGGGAAAAAAGAAAGAAGGAAGGAACAAATAAAGAGGGAGGGAAGAAAAGAAAAGGAAAAGAAGAGAGATACAGAGAAGGAAGGGGAGAAGAAAGGCGAAACAAGAAAGATAGAAGGACAATGACAGATATAAATTAAGGGGACTCATTTGGGAAGGAAGTAAAAAAATTAGAAGAGAGAGGGGAGAAAGGGAAGAAAGATAAAAAGAAAGAAAGAAGGGAGAGGGAAGGAAGAATAGAAAGAAAAAGGAGAAAAAGGTGGGTAGGAAAAAAAGAAAGTGAAGGAAGAAAATAAAGAAAGTAAAATGATAAAGAGAAGGAGGGGATAAAGTAAAAGAAGGAAAACATGAAGGAAGGAAGCAAGGAAAGAAACAGAAAGAAGACAGGAAGCAAAGAAAGAAAAAAAAGAAGAAAGAGGGAAGGACAAAAGAAACAAAAAAGGAGAAAAAAATGAAGGGAAGAAGGAAGGAAAGTGCTGGTAAAGGGGACCAAAATCCACGCCGATGAGCCCGGGAATCTATAACATCTCCAGGCTGATCGATTATCTCCCCCCGGGGCATCCAAAATCAGGATGCCCCGCTGTGTGAAACCCCCCGGGTCGTCCCATACACTTACCTTAATCCGGGTCCAACAGCGCATGTGCAGGCCACATCCCCGCTATCCCTCTAGCAGGGCTCGTGCCCACGCAGGTCAATGGCTGACGCGGGCGCGCTCCCTGTTATTATTATTATTATTATTATTATTGTTTATTTATATAGCGCCATCAACTTCCGTAGCGCTTTACAAGTAAGAATACAGACAAGGTAAAACAGATAGCACAGACAACAATACAAAATTAGATGCCACAGGTTAAAACCAAGTGTTGTGAGCACAGGAGACAATAGGGAGGAGTGCCCTGCCCTTGCGAGCTTACAGACTAAAGGATGGGGGTGGAGACAAAGGGGGTGGGGTCACAAGTGGTAGAAGCTTGAGTATGGCTGCACGTGCCATTGAAGGTTATAGTGGTTGCTTAAGCCAGGTCATATGCTTGTCTGAAGAAGTGAGTTTTGAGGGCGCTTTTAAAGGCTTGGAGTGACGGAGAGTGGCGGATCGAGCGGGGGAGTGCATTCCAGAGAAGTGGGGAGGCACGGGAGAAGTCTTGAAGGCGGGAGTGCGAGGAAGTAACCAAGGAAGAGGACAGGAGAATGTCAGAGGCGGAGCGGAGGTTGCGTTTTGGTTGGTAATGCTGGATCAGAGATGAAATGTAGGAAGGGGCCTGGTTAGAGAGAGCTTTGTAGGTTAGCACTAGAAGTTTGAACTGAACTCTATGGGAGACAGGTAACCAGTGGAGGGATTGACAGAGGGGGGCAGCACTGGAGAAGCGAGAGGAGAGATGGATGAGGCGAGCAGCAGAGTTTAGGATAGATTGTAGGGGAGCCAGTCTGTTTGTTGGCAAACCACAGAGGAGGGTGTTGCAGTAGTCCAGTCGGGATATGACCAGGGCATGCACTAGCATTTTAGTGGTGACAGGTGAGAGGAAGGAACGGATGCGAGATATATTTTTGAGTTGGAGGCGACAGGAGGTGGCTAGGGAGTGAGTCTGAAGGAAAGAGAGGAGTCTAGAATGACACCCAGGCATCGAGCTTGAGGAGTTGCAGTTATTGTAAGATTATTTACAGAGATTGTGGTGTTAGAGATGGGAGGGGAGTGAGATGGTGGGAAAATGACCAGTTCAGTTTTGTCCATGTTCAGTTTAAGAGAGCGAGATGTCATGAAGGAAGAGATGGCTGTTAGACAGTCAGGAAGGCGAGAGAGGATAGAAGAGAGATTTGGGCCAGAGAGGTAGATCTGAGTGTCGTCTGCATAAAAGTGATATTGGAAGCCTAGCGAGGTTATTAGTTGTCCTAGACCAGAAGTGTATATTGAAAAAAGTAGGGGTCCTAGGACTGATCCTTGTGGTACCCCTACAGACAGAGGCCGGGGAGAGGAAATGGTGTTTGAGTAAGATACACTAAATGTGCGGTTAGAGAGATAGGAGGAGAGCCAAGAGAGTGTGAGACCTTGGATTCCAAGAGAAGAAAGAATATTGAGGAGCAGAGCATGGTCGACAGTGTCAAAAGCAGATGATAAGTCGAGAAGAATGAGAGCAGAGTAGTGGCCTTTGGATTTGGCTGTTAGTAGATCATTGGTGACTTTGGTGAGGGCCGTTTCGGTGGAGTGACATGAGCGGAAACCAGATTGGAGGGGATCTAGGAGGGAGTTTGTAGACAGATAGTTTGTAAGTTCTGTATGGACATGCTGTTCAAGAAGCTTTGATGAGAAAGGAAGCAGAGAGATTGGGCGGTAACTGGGGAGGGCAGAGGGGTCCAGAGATGGTTTTTTGATGAGTGGAGTTATAACAGCATGCTTATAGGCGGAGGGAAAGGCACCAGTGGAGAGGGAGAGGTTGAATAAAGATGTTAGGGCTGGAATGACAGATGGAGACAGTTGAGGGATAAGGTGGGATGGAATGGGATCAAGGGGGCAGGTGGTCAGGTGAGCCTTTGAGACCAGGGAGGAGACGCCTTGAGCAGTTAACACTGTGAAATGAGTTAATGAGTGGGACAAGGGGGATGTTGGTAGGAGAGAGGTGTTCTGGGGGGTGAAGCCACTTCGAATCTGGTCGATTTTGTCTTTGAAGTATGTGGCAAATTGCTCAGCCGTTAGCTGTGAGGATGGAGGAGGTGGCGGTGGGCGGAGAAGGGAGTTGAAAGTGTTAAATAGCTGTTTAGGATTCCGGGCCTGTGCCGATATGAGTGATGTGAAATATTCCTGTTTGGCAGATGAAAGGGCAGTCCTGAGTTCCTGAAGGGCTTTCTTGTATAACAGGAAGTCCTCCTTGGTTTTGGATTTCCTCCAATGCCGTTCAGCAACTCGAGAATGCCGTTTCAATGTTGCAGTGTTAGTGTTAAGCCATGGTTGTCTTTTTTTGGTCTGAGGGCGACTGTAGTTAAGGGGAGCAACAGAGTCAAGGGCAGCAGTTAGTGTGTTGTGGTAGTATGAAGCGGCAGCGTCTACATTGGTAAATGAGGGCAGGGTGTGAAGGGGATGTAAAGCATCAGAGAGAGATTGAAGGTCTAGGTTTCTGAGGTTCCTGCGAAGGATTGCAGGTTTGTATGCAGGCGGGACAGTATTAAGGGAAGTGAGTGTTAGTGTTAGTAAGTTGTGATCAGAGAGGGGAAGTGGGGATGAAGAGACACTGGATACAGAGCAGAGGTGAGTAAAGAGCAGGTCAAGCGTGTGGCCATCTTTATGGGTGGAGCTGGTAGACCATTGTTTGAGGCCAAAGGAGGTGGTTAGGGATAATAGTTTGGTGGTTGCAGGGTTGTTGGTGTCAACGGGTATGTTGAAGTCCCCCATGATTATAGTTGGGATGTCAGAGGACAGGAAGTGGAGAAGCCAAGTTGAGAAGTGGTCCAGAAAGAGAGTGGCAGGTCCAGGAGGGCGATAGATAATGGCAATATTTAGGCGACAGGGAGAGTAGAGACGGACACAGTGAACTTCAAAAGAAGGGAAGGTAAGGGAGGGTAGAGCAGGGATTGGGTTAAATGAGCAGTATTCAGACAGAAGGATGCCAACACCTCCACCCTGTTTGTTGGTTGATCTTGGGGTGTGGCTGAACTGTAAGCCCCCATATGAGAGGGCAGCGGGTGAGGCTGTATCAGAGGGAGTGAGCCAGGTTTCAGTAAAGGCCATGAAAGTGAAGAGGTTGGTAGTGAAGAGGTCGTGAATGTATGCCAGTTTGTTGCACACTGAGCGTGCATTCCACAGTGCACAGGTGACAATGGGGGGAGTGCGTGGGGAGGGGGTGATTGTTAAGAGGTTGGCTAGGTTCCGTGTGTTTGCTGGCTTGCTACCATGGTGAAGGCTAGTCTGTGATGAGTTGTGGGGTGAGGAGGAGCGAGGAGGCGAAGGAAATGGACCTGGATTTTGTGCAATATCACCAGCAGCAAGTAGGAGCAGAGAAAGGGAGAGGAGGTGACTGTGGGATTTGAAAGTGGCAGAGCGTGTTTTGCGGGTGCATGGAGAAAGGGAGAGAGATTTAGCCAGTGAGATAAATTCATGTGAGCAAAGGTAGGGGGAGGAGAGCAGTGATGGAGAGATATAGAGACACTTACCAGGTGCAGGGGGATGCTGGGAGGTTAGGAATTTTAGAGTCAGAGGAAGCAGGACTGTGAAATACCAGAGGAGCATTGTTCAGTCAAGCAGAGTCTGGTGCCTGTTCCCGTCTGGTCACTTCGGGCTCAATTCGGGCCTAATTCTTTGATGGACTTGATAAATCCAGGACAGCAGCCCAGGCTGACATGCAGCCATTCCTCACAAAGATATACCACTTGTGGAGAGAGACCTTGATTAGCTCAGTCAAACAGCTGGGGGGTGGGTGGTACTAGGGCAATAAAGTTGCTTAGCTGGGGTTATCAGGAGGGGAAGCTAAGGGGTCGCAAAACAAACAGTATTTATGTGAACAGTCTCATTGCATGGACAAAAGCAGTGATGGGTGACAACCTTATTGCAATACATATGGGAAATACAGAGATGAGCATACACAGATACAATGTCATGATACATGAAAAAGGTAAAGTAACAAGTCATTAGGTAGATTTGTCCGTGATGTCAGAGGACATAGAGGGAAGCGTGAGATGCGGCCACCAGCATGCTCGAAGTCACTGAGCTAAGATGCCGCTAAGACGTGCATAGCTCAGCGGCTCTGAGAGTGCTGATTGGACGAGCGGCCGCGCATGCGCTGTAGGACCGCGGTGAGGTGAGTTGTTCCGGGCAATCTGGGGGGTTTCACATAGCGGGGCACTCCCAATTAGGGTGCCCTGGGGGAGTGGACCAAAACCCAGGATAGTCAAAATCCTGGGTTTTGGTCCACTTTAAGCATTTACAATGAGTCAGCTCCACTGTTAGAGCTCAGCATTGAGTAAAGCGCCCCCTGTGGTCACTGACAATGTGCTACATGCAGTCTGCCCGGAGCTAAAACAGTTTTGATAATTGAATAAATAAAATCTAGGGTCTGGGCTACAGAAAAGGGGGCTGAGGCTCAGCAACAACAGCTTTATTCAGCAAAACACCAATAAGCAAACAATGATTTGCTTTTACACTTATCTCGTCCAATCCCTTTAACCCCAGTTCACGGTTTAGTGTCAGATGGCTGAGCAGAGGACAAGGCAGCCGGTAGCCGTGGCTGTGTGACACGATGGCGGCGCCAGCATGATTAATATGGACAATAACCTCACTCCAATGCATTCATACATGACCAAAAATGTGTAAATTAACCCTTTCAGTTCCAAAGAAGATCCAAGGTTTTAGAGAAAATCCCACCCTGATCTGTCGTCGCCGTCTCTCTGGACAATTGGAGCGGATCATCTCCCGGTGGCTGCGGCTGATTGGCCGAGCCCCAAATTAAAGCAGAAAGAGCCGCGCACCCATTACAAATGCTAAGCAGCAGGCAGGCTGCAATATTCATGTGACGTGATGCAATTAGATGGGGCCGCTGGTGTGGAAGAATTCCAGAAGAGCTGGTGATAGCTGCTCGCTCGTCCGTCCTTCCTTCCACGGTGGGGGGGGGGGGGGGGGGGTTCATTGTTAGCACACAGGCTTGGCGGCTTGGACTTGCTTCAGTGACGGTGTTAAGGGACACCCCAGCGAGGGAAAGGTTGGGGCTGTCATTGCTAAATCTGGAAAAAGGTTGTTGTCAGGGCCAGGCTTAGGTTAAAGTGGACCAAAACCCAGGATTTTGACTAACCTGGGTTTGGGTTCTTGCCCCCCCCCCCCCCCCCCCCGTGCTGCTGTGAAACCCTCCAGGTCTCTGAAACCATCTCACCTCTTCCCGGTCCTACGACGCATGTGCAAGCGCTCAGACGAGGCTTTCTGGCACCCAGGGTAAAGATTCAAAATGGCACAGCTGTTTTCAGGCCCCCCTTTGGTTCCCCCCTGACCTGCTTCACCCGGGACAAGTGCCCCCCTGCTCCCCCCTAGCTACACCCCTGTGACCGTTCATACAATCAGCTCACTCGGATCCACTGACATCCCTTTCCTTCTTTTTCAGTCCAACGGCGCATGCGCGCTGTCGGCCGCCTCCCCTGCTTCCCTCTAACAGGGAGCGTGCCCGCTGGCCATTCACAAATGCCTGGCGAAAGCACGCGCCCTGCTAGAGGGATAATGGGGATGCGGCCGCGGCTCACGAAGGTTAGTGTAAGGACGACCTGGGACTGGAAACGAAGGTTAGTGTATGGGCGACCAGGGACTGGAAACGAAGGTTAGTGTATGGGCGACCTGGGACTGGAAACAAAGGTTAGTGTATGGGCGACCTGGGACTGGAAACGAAGGTTAGTGTATGGGCGACCTGGGACTGGAAAGAAGGTTAGTGTATGGGTGACCTGGGACTGGAAACGAAGGTTAGTGTATGGGCGACCTGAGACTGGAAACGAAGGTTAATGTATGGGCGACCTGGGACTGGAAACGAAGGTTAGTGTATGGGCGACCAGAGACTGGAAACGAAGGTTAGTGTAAGGGCGACCTGGGACTGGAAACAAAGGTTAGTGTATGGGCGACCTGGGACTGGAAACAAAGGTTAGTGTATGGGCGACCTGGGACTGGAAACAAAGGTTAGTGTACGGGCGACCTGGGACTGGAAACGAAGGTTAGTGTATGGACGACCTGGGACTGGAAACGAATGTTAGTGTATGGGCGACCTGGGACTGGAAACGAAGGTTAGTGTATGGGCGACCTGGGACTGGAAACGAAGGTTAGTGTACGGGCGACCTGGGACTGGAAAGAAGGTTAGTGTATGGGTGATCTGGGACTGAAAACGAAGGTTAGTGTATGGGCGACCTGGGACTGGAAACGAAGGTTAGTGTACGGGCGACCTGGGACTGGAAACGAAGGTTAGTGTATGAGCGACCAGGGACTGGAAACGAAGGTTAGTGTATGGGCGACCTGGGACTGGAAACAAAGGTTAGTGTATGGGCGACCTGGGACTGGAAACGAAGGTTAGTGTATGGGCGACCAGGGACTGGAAACGAAGGTTAGTGTATGGGCGACCTGGGACTGGAAACGAAGCTTAGTGTATGGGCGACCTGGGACTGGAAACGAAGGTTAGTGTATGGGCGACCAGGGACTGGAAACGAAGGTTAGTGTATGGGCGACCAGGGACTGGAAACGAAGGTTAGTGTATGGGTGACCTGGGACTGGAAACAAAGGTTAGTGTAAGGGCGACCTGGGACTGGAAACGAAGGTTAATGTATGGGCGACCTGGGACTGGAAACGAAGGTTAGTGTATGGGCGACCAGAGACTGGAAACGAAGGTTAGTGTAAGGGCGACCTGGGACTGGAAACAAAGGTTAGTGTATGGGCGACCTGGGACTGGAAACAAAGGTTAGTGTATGGGCGACCTGGGACTGGAAACAAAGGTTAGTGTACGGGCGACCTGGGACTGGAAACGAAGGTTAGTGTATGGACGACCTGGGACTGGAAACGAATGTTAGTGTATGGGCGACCTGGGACTGGAAACGAAGGTTAGTGTATGGGCGACCTGGGACTGGAAACGAAGGTTAGTGTACGGGCGACCTGGGACTGGAAAGAAGGTTAGTGTATGGGTGATCTGGGACTGAAAACGAAGGTTAGTGTATGGGCGACCTGGGACTGGAAACGAAGGTTAGTGTACGGGCGACCTGGGACTGGAAACGAAGGTTAGTGTATGAGCGACCAGGGACTGGAAACGAAGGTTAGTGTATGGGCGACCTGGGACTGGAAACAAAGGTTAGTGTATGGGCGACCTGGGACTGGAAACGAAGGTTAGTGTATGGGCGACCAGGGACTGGAAACGAAGGTTAGTGTATGGGCGACCTGGGACTGGAAACGAAGCTTAGTGTATGGGCGACCTGGGACTGGAAACGAAGGTTAGTGTATGGGCGACCAGGGACTGGAAACGAAGGTTAGTGTATGGGCGACCAGGGACTGGAAACGAAGGTTAGTGTATGGGTGACCTGGGACTGGAAACAAAGGTTAGTGTATGGGCGACCTGGGACTGGAAACAAAGGTTAGTGTATGGGCGACCAGGGACTGGAAACGAAGGTTAGTGTATGGGCGACCTGGGACTGGAAACAAAGGTTAGTGTATGGGCGACCTGGGACTGGAAACGAAGGTTAGTGTATGGGTGACCAGGGACTGGAAACGAAGGTTAGTGTATGGGCGACCTGGGACTGGAAACAAAGGTTAGTGTATGGGCGACCTGGGACTGGAAACAAAGGTTAGTGTAAGGGCGACCTGGGACTGGAAACAAAGGTTAGTGTACGGGCGACCTGGGACTGGAAACGAAGGTTAGTGTATGGGCGACCTGGGACTGGAAACGAAGGCTAGTGTATGGGCGACCTGGGGGGTTTCACACAGCGGGGCATCCCCATTTTGGATGTCCCCAGGTCACCAAAACAAACTCACCTCTTCCCAGACCTAAGGCACATGCATGACCGCTCATCCAATCAGCGTGCTCGGATCCGCTGACGTGCCTACTTCTAAGAAGAGCGGCCTCTAGCACGCTGATGGCCGCATCCCCCGCTACCCTCTAACACAGAGTGTGCCCGCGCCGGCCATTCACAAATGCCTGATAGAGGGATAGCGGGGATGCGGCCGCGGCTCGCACATGTGCCGTTGGACCGGAAAAGAAGGTAAGTGAATGGGGCGACCTGGGAGATTTCACACAGGGGGAGGGGGGGCGATCGCCGTGGATTTGTCCACTTTAAAATTTACCTATCACCAGGACTATCCTGGGAATAGATCCATTTACCCGGGGCATCCCAATTTGGGATTTTTATTGTTATTATTTTTATTATTATTATTCATGTGCAAATTAATAACTTATTTATGCAGATCTGCATGTTACACCTCAAAGAGGGACAGAGAAGAACAAAGAGGGACAGGAGGACATGGGCCCAAAAGAGGGACAGACCCCCCAAATCAGAGACAATTGGGAGGTATGCCTATGTTACAAAGGGACAGTAGCGGAAAAAAACCCAAAGCATCCGGCCATAGAATCTAAGATGTTGGGATGCCCCGCTGTGTAAAACCCCCACTATCCTGGGAGTAGGTCCATTTACCTGGGGCATCCCAAATTGGATGTCCCACCATGTAAACCCCCCCCAGATCACCCACACTACTCACCTTTGTGCCGTTCCCATGGTGCATGTACGGGCTTTCATCCAATCAGTGATTTATGCCATGCACAGTGTTTCCTTGGTGGTCACCTACCACCCACAGCTTGAGATTCTCAAAAAAAATCATCAGAACGTCAACCAATGCCATACCTTCCAGCTTATCAGGGTGGGAAAGAGGTACAATTGCTAAATTAGGCCACGCCCACCTCAATGAGGGATGGGAGGGGGGAGATAGGGTGTAACAGTTACAATGTAAAAACTTTGAATAGGCAAATGAATCATTTATTGATACAGATCTGCATGTTACACCTCAAAGAGGGACAGAGAAGAAAAATGAGGGACAGGGGGACATGGACTCAAAAGAGGGACAGTCCCTCCAAATCAGGGACACTTGTGAGGTATGGCTATGCTATACAGGGACGGTTTTGGTACAAAACCCAAAGCGTCCAGCCCTGGAATCTAAAATGCCCCACTGTGTGAAACTCCCCAAAACTCACCTTCCTCCTGACTCCCTCCATCCCCAGCATCTATGTGCTGTGAGCAAGCTCCAGTCATTCAAATAAGCTGAGTGCGGGATACCCCGGGGGAAGCCAGCGGCCAGCCCAGGAAGCTTTTAAATTGCTGGTGTGTTTTTGTCCTGCTTTAAAGTTTCATTAGGTAGCCGACAATAAATACAATAGCGCCTAATATCTTTACTTATCTAATATTCTCAATGACTAACACAGTACAACACAAGACTGTTTCATTTAGTCCATGTATGTTTTACTGATGATGGCATTCACATACCTCCCAACGAAAGAGGGACAATTGTTAAAAGAAGTCACGCCCCCTCATTGAGAGATTGATGAAGCCACGCCCCCTCATTGAGGGATGGATAGGAGATACATTGTAACAGTTACAACAATAGAAACACTTTAAATTGGCAAATTAATCATTTATTGCTGCAGATCTGCATGTTACACCTCAAAGAGAGACAGTATGCAAATGAAGCTGCGCCCCTCATTGAGGAATGGATGAAGCCACGCCCCTCATGGAGGAAAATGTGAAGCCACGCCCCCTCATTGCGGAATGGATAGGAGACAAAGTGTAACAGTCACAACAATATAAACACTTGGAATAAGCAAATGAATCATTTATTGCTGTAGATCTGCATGTTACACCTCAAAGAGGGACAGTATGTAAATGAAGCCACGCCCCTAATTGAGGAATGGATGAAGCCACACCCCTCATTGAGGGATGGGTGAAGCCACGCCCCTCATTGAGGGATGGGTGAAGCCACGCCCCTCACGGAGGAAAATGTGAAGCCACGCCCCCTCATTGAGGGATGGCTAGGAGATAGAGTGTAACAGTCACAACAATATAAACACTTGGAATAAGCAAATGAATCATTTATTGCTGCAGATCTGCATGTTACACCTCAAAGAGAGACAAATGAGAACAATGAGGGACAGAGGGACATGGACTCAAATGTGGGACACTTGGGAGGTATGTATCCAGTGTAAAACATACCTCCCAACTTTTTAGAGGAGGAATTGTTAAATTAACAATTGTTAAATGAAGCCACACCCCCTCATTGAGGGAGAGATAGGAGATAGGATGTAACAGTTACAACGATAGAAACACTTGGAATAGACAAATGAATCATTTATTGATGCAGATCTGCATGTTACACCTCAAAGAGGGACAAATGAGAACAACAAGGGGCAGAGGGACACAGGCTCAAAAGAGGGACAGTCCCTCCAAATCAGGGACACTTATGCATACATAAAAAAAGTTATGTATTACCACCTCCCTTCCACCTGTCTAGCTTGGTGAGGTTCATTAGTGCGCATTAAGGTGCCATGATGCTCAGGGGTATAACTAGAAATGACAGTGGTCCCTCCGTGCTGTGCTCACTGATCCCACTCAGTTACTCACCCCCTCCCCTCCTCCTAACAGAGACATACTGAAGATAAGGTTAAAGAGAATATAGGGGCGACAGTCTTTTAAGAACTAACTCAAGGAGGATAAGTAAGGTAGAAGTGCGTACAACCGATTTACAGAAATTCAAATTCAAACATAAATCTGACTTAAAGTGGACCTTCACCCTGAAACTGTAGCACAGACTTAATGGCAGAGGCCTGACAGAGTGGCGAAAATAAATCACTGAGCTTCCACCTGAGGGCTTTGCTGTAAGATTTCTATCAGACTGTTTAAAGCGGTCCTTCACCCTGAATAAGAGCCTATCTTATATGTTTCCCACACCCTGTACATACAGATTGCTCACATTAATCCGGACCTTCACCCTGAATAAGAGCCTATCTTATATGTTTCCCACACCCTGTACATACAGATTGCTCACATTAATCCGGACCTTCACCCTGAATAAGAGCCTATCTTATATGTTTCCCACACCCTGTACATACAGATTGCCCACATTAATCCGGACCTTCGCCCTGAATAAGAGCCTTATATGTTTCCCCCACCCTGTACATACAGATTGCTCACATTAAAAATCATCCTACCTGCATCTACTGCATGTTATGAGCCTTTAATCATCCAAGATGGCGGCTCATGGAACATCAGGCAGCCTGCAAACAGGAAGTGCCTTCTGACTGTGCTGCTCTGCATTCTGGGATTGCTGTCCTTTTCCTGACCCCAGCTCTGCTCTGTCTGTGCAAAGCACAGCAATAAACCTGCCCCCTGTACTTTATCCCCCTCTCCTCAGTATCTGTGGTGCTTCTGAGTCAAGATGGTGGCGCCCGTATCCTGAAGTCCTGAACAGAGTTGCAGCCCAGTGGTGGAAAGAATAATAAGTGACTAAAAACTTAAAATATATTAATTTTAGATGCTGGAGAATCGTTTTTTAAGGATTTAGGCTTTTCATTAAATCATGCTGAAGGTCCGGTTTAAAGCAGACCACTGAACTTGTGAAATACATTTGGCCAAAGCCCCTGACGTTACTCCATTCTTAGGGTAGAACTAGAAATTGATATTTTCACTTTTTTTATTGTCCTGGAACACTGATTTTTTTTGCTGTTCCTTGGTGTGAGATGGCAGCCAATCAGTCATTGCACAGGTGTGGTAATGACATCATTGCCACACACAACAATGGCAATGAATGGAGGAGGCGGAGCTTTACAGCTAAAACAGGCGCCAAAATCTGGGATTAGAGTGAAGCAGAAGCAGTGAACATTGCCAAAACGTACTCTTCACGCGGGGAGCAATTCAGGGGATGTTAGTTAAAAATGTGGGTTTTGGGTCCTTTTAAAGTGGACCCACGCCGATCGGCCCGGGAATCTATAAGATTCCGATTGATTCCTTCCCTCCGGGGCATCCAAAATCGAGATGCCCCGCTGTGTGAAACCTTCCAGGTCGCCCCATACACTTAGGGCCTTATTTATGAAGGGATAGCTCCAGGTAGTGCCTGTTAAGCGGCAGGTAGCGGCAGGTGAACACCGGAGACGGCGCGCAATTACACATTTATGAAGCCAAATCTGGTGAGCGACTAGAACAACGCCATGTAGCGTCCGATTCATCATTATCCCAGGCTCAGCGTACAGCGCCGGCGTTCAGCCTTGCAGAACGCCACGTCTTACCTGTCGTTACCTGGCGCTCTCCTTAAATCCCTTTCCTGATCCCGATTTTTATTCTCAATCTCAAATCTTTCTGACATTTATTCTGGGCAAGAAAATGACATTTTTGAAAACTTTTTTGATTAATAATATTTGTATGCAGAATTTTCTTTACATGTCTGGTATTAAAGTGTTAATGTTACAATGTAATAACAATGTAATTATATATGTTTTCACTTTGTTACTAGTGGATACATGTTCATAAACAGACAGCCTCTGGCGCTATGGGATACAACTACATGATTTTGATAAATGTGGTGTGAGTCAGTCGCACTGAGCTGGCTCTACCATACAGTGTAGTACTGCGGCTCACACAACAATCAATGCTGGCCAGCAACTGAGGCGCTCTGAAACTAAGAACCATGGCCAAGCACAGCGACTACTGAGAGGTCGATCATCTGTCGCTACCTGGCGTTAGTAATGAATCAGCCGGTTACCTTCTTTCCCAGTCCAAAGGCACATGCACAAGCTGCTTCCGCATCCCCGCTATCCCTCTAGCAGGGCGCGTCCTCGCACCAGGCATTTGTGAATAGCCAGCGTGGGCAGCTCCCTGTTCGAGGGAAGCGGGGGATGGGGTCACCAGCGCGCTTGGAGCCGCTGGCCTTAGATGAAGGCTTAGACGTTGTGATGTCAGCAGCTCTGAGCGCACTGATTGAACGAGTGGCTGCGCATGCGTCGTAGGACCGGGAAGAGGTGAGCTGGGCTCGCCGATCTTGGGGGGAAGGAACAAAACCCAGGATAGTCAAAATTCTGGGTTTTGGTCCACTTCAAAGCATACCTACCAACTTTTTGGGGTGAGAAAGAGGGACATGTGTTCATTCATTGCGGGATGGATAGGAGATAGGGGGAAACAACAATAGAAACACTTTAAATAGGTAAATAAATCATTTATTGCTGCAGATCTGCATGTTACACCTCAAAGAGGGACAAATGAGAACAACGAGGGACAGAGGGGCATGGACTCAAAAGAGGGACAAATGAGAACAACAAGGGGCAGAGGGACATGGACTCAAAAGAGGAACAATCCCTCCAAATCAGGGACACTTGGGAGATATGCTTAAAGCTGAACAAAACCCACCAGCAACCGCCCTGGAATCTAAAGAACAACAAGGGACAGGGGGACATGGACTCAAAAGAGGGACAAATGAGAACAACAAGGGACAGAGGGACATGGACTCAAAAGAGGAACAATCCCTCCAAATCAGGGACACTTAGGAGGTATCCTTAAAGCTGAACAAAACCCACCAGCAACCGCCCTGGAATCTAAAGAACAACAAGGGACAGGAGGGCATGGACTCAAAAGAGGGACAAATGAGAACAACAGTCCCTCCAAATCAGGGACACAGGTATGCATAATGAATATGTTCCAAAAAAAAGCAACAATAATGACCCATTTCCTCCAGCAGTGGGTTGGGTTCCCCCTTAGGTGCCACCTAATGAAGAAGACAGATGAGGGGGTGGTACAGCCTGGAGGTGCTTTGCCCTGTCGCGCCCCCGTCTAGCTGATTGCTGAGATTCTGCGCCTTTCTCTGTAAGCGCCGCGCGACCAGCGAGATGACAAAGTGTCACGGCGCAGGGGAGAGATGAAAGGAGGACGTGCTGCATTCTCGCTGTGTATTGGTGAGAAAAAAAAGCTTTACCCGAGGCGGGCGGGAAGTGCCAGACATCTTGTCGCCATTAGATGTGCGACGGCTTCTCTTTTATAACCTGCAAAATAGGACGAGGAACATGTTACCCACCCAGAGGAATGAGGGGGCGACACTGATAAAAGCTGATGGGGGAATAGACAACAACTAGGAAGGTTTAGGTGCCCTCTCAGAGAGCTGGGTTAAAGCGGACCAACAGCCTGGCACAGTTGGAAAAGAAAGTTAGTGGCTATTCTGGAGCTTCCTCTCCCAACTGACAATGCACAGGAACAGGAAGCCCAGCAGCATTTCCTGTTTGCAGGTGGCTTGCTAATGTATGAGCCGCCATCTTGTTTTTAAAATTGACCCCAGCAGGAGTTAGAAAAACGTAAATGAATTTGTACGTGCAGCAATCTAAATTACCCCGGGGAGGGATGCATAAGAGCACTGTTTGTTGTGTTGTAATGTTTGTTGTGTTGGTCTGGTTTAAGTCATTTTTGACTGTTGGTCCACTTTAAAGCGGTCCTTGACTCTGAATAAAAGTCTATCTTATATGTTTCCCACACCCTGTACATACAGATTGCTCACATTAAAAATCATCCTACCTGCATCTACTGCCTGTTTTGAGCCTTTAAACATCCAAGATGGCAGATATGGAGCATCAGGCAGCCTGCAAACAGGATGTGCCTTCTGACTGCGTCGCTCTGCATTCTGGGATTGCTGTCCTTTTCCTGACCCCAGCTCTGCTCTGGCTGAACAAAGCACAGCTATAACCCGCCCCCCTGTACTTTATCCAACTCTCCTCTCCTCAGTAAGTGTGATGCTTCTGAGTCAAGATGGCGGCGCCCGTATCCTAAAGTCCTGTACAGAGTTGCAGCCCAGTGGGGGAAAGAATAATAAGTAAGTGACTAAAAACTTAAAATGTATTAATTTTAGATGCTGGAGAATTGTTTTTAAGGGTTTGGGCTTTTCAATAAATAATGGTGAAGGTCCGGTTTAAAGCTGGAACATAATCCGTAATTTTGACTATCCCGGGTTTAGTGTCTTTCCTCCAGGACGTCCTGATTTTGGATGCCCCACCTATTAGATCACCCGGTAAAGCTCACCTCTTGTCGGTCCTAAAGTGCATGTGCAGGCTGTCATCCAATCAGAACCCGGGATACAGGCTCCTCATGTGCATGGCCGGATAAAGTGTGGTGGAGGCCCCTGGGCCCAAAATCTGGTGGAGGCCCCAGATACAGAATTTTTTTTTTTTTTAATTAATAGTCCAGCCAAGTAACTGATTGGTGGTTGTCTGGCACCTGCCTACTTACTGGAACGTCAGATGGAGTCCCTTGTGCGGGTGCGTGCTGCTTTGCCATTCTGGGTGGGGGGTTGTGTAGTCACCCGGCTGGTCCAGCAGAAAACAGTTCCCTGCATTGAGCTGCCAAAGGCTGTGCTTGGTGGATTATGTGCAGTGACAGCTCTGCACCCATCACTGTAGCGTTGCTGATGGCGGCTTTGCTGCGCTAGACTCTCCGTCCTGCCTTGTGGTGGCTTTGGCTGCAGGCAAAAACAAAAAAAGGCTTGCCCAGGCATGCCCCCACTGCGGTCGATAGCTTTGCTGCTGGCCCCGTGGCCTGTCAGACCAAAGACTGAAAAGCCTCCTGGACCAGACCATAACTCAAAGGTTGGTGGAGGCCCCCTCTGCAGGGAAAGTAGTGGAGGCCCCGGGGAGCGCGTCCCTTGTGCCCCCCTCATAATCCATCCCAGAGCTGCACACATAAGCAAGTTCACCATGTGCAATGCCAGCCATCAGCTAGGTAAGTACTAGCTAAGTATTCTGCCCTTGGAGTAGGGGCAGATCACATTATTTAGAGTGATGAATTACCCCTCTCCATCTGGAAGCATGTCAAGCAGAGGCTGGTATTGCATTTAAAGGGGAAGGTGACTCCAAATGAATACCTACATGACATACCTACAGTTGATCTATTACATCCCCCTAAAAGCTTCAAGTTTATACTGTGTCTAGTTAGGAAACAGTTCTAAATGGTAATAGAATGAAATGTGCCTGTCCCTTCCGCCGTGTCCTATCAGCGCGGAGAAATATTACCACTCGTCGCTTGTTTTATGGCGCTTTCCATGAACCCGCTTGAGCTGACATTCTGACTCCATTTCTCATTCATTTTAATTAAATCTTCTTGTGCCGCGGCATGAAATGCTCCAAATACTGAAATCTCCAGCTTTATCGCGGAACATCTCTGACGCCACACTGCCCTCTGGTGCTCATACCGGGTATGACGCGACGGGACCTCAGCGCAGAGCAAGAAAGAGACATAAGGGTCGATTTCCTTGCACATACGGAAACATGCCAGAAAGTGTAGGGGAATTTTCCATTCCATGAAAGACTTTTTCTACTCGCATGAGAGTTTTCATTTGATGTGATCGAGAGTAAAAGAAAGGAGGAAGAGGGGAAGGAAGGAAGCAGACAGGGAAGGAAAGAGGAGAGAAGGATGTAAGGTGAGAAAAAACAGAAAAGGGGGGAAAGGAAGAAGGGAAAAAAAGAAAGACAAGGGAGGGGAGAAATTGAGAGAGGAAGGGAGGGAAGGACAGTTTGGTCACCAAATGGGACAGTAAGCAGGGGCATAGAAGTGCAGCATGTGCCTGTATAGAAGGGGATAAGACAGCTGCATTTTGGGCTTCATGTCCCCTTCTTGCACCCGGGATACAGGCTCCTCAAGTGCAGGGCTGGATTAAGCGTGGTGGGGGCCCCTGGGCACAAAATCTGGTGGAGGCCCCAGATACAGTATTTTCCTGTAAAATAATAGTCCAGCCAAGTAACTGATTGGTGGTTGTCTGGCACCCGCCAACTTACTGGATCGTCAGATCAAGTCCCTTGTGCCACCCTTATGTGGGTGCGTGCTGCTTTGCCATTCTGGGTGGGGGGTAGTGTAGTCACCCAGCTGGTCCAACAGTTCCCTGCATTGAGCTGCCAGCGGTTGTGCTTGGTGGTTTATGTGCAGTGACAGCTCTGCACGCACCCATCACTGTAGCGTTGCTGATGGCGGCTTTGCTGCTCTAGACTCTCCGTCCTGTCCTGTGGTGGCTTTGGCTGCCGATTTGCAAAAAAAGGGGCTTGCCCAGACGCGGGGGGCACTGCCGCTGGTAGCTTTGTTGCCGGCCCATTTTTTTTGCAAACCTTTTTGCAATCTATAAGATTCTTGTGTCGATCGAGTCCCCCCCCCCCCCCCCCGAGGGCATCTAAAATCAGGATGCCCCGCTGTGTGAAACCCCCCAGGTCGCCCATACACCTACCTTCTTTCCCGGTCCAATGGTGCATGCACGAGCAGCGGGCACATTCCCGCTGTCCTATTAAAAAGGACAAGATAAAGACACTCTGCACCACCGCAAGTATCAAAAACACACAATTCAAAAAGGGGTGTGCCAATGTGGGAAGCCCTAAGCAAATAGCCAATTTGAAACAATATAACAGTTTGTGGCCCCAGCAACCACAAGGAAGACCCACAGCGGCACCACCGACCAAATAATTTCACTGATCAAACATTTATATCATATCATAATCATGGATTTATTAAAAAGACAAATACTTAAAATGATCTAAAAACATTCTTAACAGTAGGGATCATAAGGCCAAAAAGTGCTATACCACAGCCTATAAAGTATCTTTACAAAATAAATACAAAGTATTCAGAAAACCATCTCATATATAAACTGTGCAAACACCTATGCGTACCTAAAGTGCGGAAATAAAGTGCAAATGCCTAATACAGAAAGAGAAACGCTTTAAAGTGCCCAAGAAAATTCAACATAAAAGAGTAGTACCCTGTATATTGGCCGAATGAAATCCCCACTGGAGCCTGGTGTTCCTTTACCCACACGTTCAGTAGGACAAGCCCACTTCCTCAAGGTGCCAGGAACGATGATTGCATGGACCAGCTGAGACAGGGAAGGTTGCTGCAAGAAGATATGGTCGATCCTTGTATGGACCCTATGAGCAGAGCTGTAGCTAGCTTCTTTTGCGCCCGAGGCAAGCCCAGAAAATCGCGCCCCCCCCCCCCCCGCAAAAAAAAGAAAATGTTAAATAAATATAATATATATATTATATATATATTCTTTTCCTTTTGTTTTGTTTCTTGTTTACTGGATTATTTTGACATTAAGGAAAATAGGCATAAAGAATGTAGAATAGAACTGTTTAATTTTTCAGCTACATGAAATTCAAGAAGGTATGTAACTTAACATATGCACCTAACGTGACAAAGAAGTATCAGAATCATAACAACTTATAAATAAAATAAACAGTGCACCTAAACCCATCAAAAACCATCAAAACCCCATCGCTGCTTCATGGATTTCAATATAAGTCTATAATCACCCAGAACATAGAGCATTGAGTAAGGTGTGCTACTACAAATTACATATTAACTGGACATATTAAGTGGACTACAGTAACTGAAAATTTAGGATAAGTATGAAAAATGACATACAATCTCTGTCCTCTAACTAAAGCTCCTTTTGCCGAACTTTGCCCATAAATACTTAATAAAATAAAGCAATAAAGTGGATTAGGTTTTAAAGTTTAACTTTTCGTGCCTTCAATGAAGCAAATTTGTCAATAACTGCATCAAAATTGATCTGTTTTGCAATATTTTGTTCAATTGATAAGATAGACATACTGGTTAGTCTATCCTGGCCTGTTGATGCTCTGAGGTAGTTTTTAATGAGTTTCAACTTACTAAAACTTCGTTCACAAGATGCCACGGTTACTGGCAAACTAAGGAATATTCTTATACTTATTTCTATATTTGGGTAAGATTCAGCTAAATTATAGTCATGAATAAAGTGCAGGAGATCCAAACTAGACGCAGTTGCAACTGTTGGAAGTAATGCTATAGCCTGATGTTTAAAACTCTGAATCTCTGAAGAAATTTCTGCCATGTTTATATCATGGTCATATTTTTTACTCAAGTTTACTGCTGCTTTTTGAAGACTAACTGTATCCATCTTGAGAAGTGAATCGCCGGAAAGAAATTCAAAATCAGATGAAATTCCATTTAGGGCTTCATATCTCCAGGTTAAGTGTTGAACTATGGTGTCAAACACATTTTTCATCTGAATTTTGAAAGACTCTTGAGGGCTTAAAAGAGAAGATTCATCTTCACATTCATATAATTGCTGTCTTTTTATTTTTCTTTTTCGGCATTCTATAAATTCTGCAGCAAATCCCATTTCTTCTGCCTTTTTTTTGCAGTCCATGAAAACAGTGACAAAGTCACTGTCACTATCCCGCATTTCCTGTAAAGTGTTTTTTAGTCCCTGAATCATTTTTGAAGCCTGATACACAGTGGTGCCTTTTGCTTGTAGTGATCTATTAACTCTATCAATTTCGGACAATATATTGCGCCACATGCACAGGGTGCACAAAAAGTCAAAATTGATTTTTTTAAGAAGGCTATTAGCTGTTAACACAGCTTCCGGATTTTTGGTTAAAGCAACTTGTTTCAAAGCCTTTGCCACCTCGGAAATTTGTGAACCTAAAGCTCGTATTGCATTAGCTTTTGATGACCATCTGGTATCAGCATGACTCTTCAGTGATAATTTTAAAAAACTCATTAATGTATCCCAGCGGCTGGTTGATTGGGAAAAAAATTGGTAAATTTTATTCACAGTGGCAAAAAATGACACCATGTTGGAATTTATAGAAGCTGCATGAACTCCTACTAAGTTTAGGCAATGGGCTGAACAAGGAACAAAATTAGCAAATTTGTTTTTTTGCAAGATGACAGCTCTTACTCCTTTGTATACTCCTGACATGTTTGCACCATTATCGTACCCTTGACCTCTTACGTCTTGAAGGTTAAGTCCATCCTTTTCAAGCTTCTTTATTATTTCTTCAGCTAATCCACTTCCTGTTTTTTCTTTTGTTTCAATGAAGTCAATAAAACTTTCTTCTACAGCAATAACACCATTTTCATTTCGCACATATCGCACAATTTGGGACATTTGTTCTTGATGAGATATGTCAGGTGTGCAATCCAAAAGGAGTGAATAATACTTGGCTTTCTTAACCCTAGAGATTATTTCACCACGTACCTGGTCTCCTAGTAGGCCAATGAATTCATTTTGTATTGTAGGTGAAAAGTAACTCGGTAAACCTTTTTTATGAGCTGCAATGTGCTGATTTAGCTGAACATCATAATGACTTATAAGTTCCAATAGACTAAGAAATATTCCTGAATTCGGATCTTTTATGTTGCAACTTGATCCTCTAAGAGGTAAATTGTTTTGAGCACAAAACATTATAGCATCGAGTATTACTTTTAGAATGTGCCTCCATTTCTGTTTTTCACTTTCTATCGCTTTTTGTACTGAATCATCAATACAGTCTCCGCTAAACATTCTTTTTTCCATGGATTTCCATTCACAAAAACTTTGGCGGTGATTTGATGAATTCTCATGCTCTACTATACGATTAACATTTTTCCAGTCATTAAACCCTAATTTTGGAACACTAATATTTGGTTTAGTGTTTCGCTGATCAAACAGCATACATGGGAAACAAAAAATGGACTTTCTATTTTCAGAGTAAATAAGCCAGTTACGTTCAACAACTTCACCATTTGAAAGCTTTTTAAAAAACCAATCTTTTGAAAATTTTCTACCATCTTCAGATGCTGACTCTCTAAAATCTGCAGTTTTTCCTTGGTCAGGACCATGCTCAATCAGGTGGCACCTTATATTATCTGTTATACAAGGCCATGAGGGTGGATCATTAAAATTTACAATCCCTGGATAGGTACTACATTGTGAATCACAGATGTTCACCTCAGTATAAGTGTCATTTAAGGTATTCAAGGTAATAACTGGTTCATCACTCGCATGAGTAGTAGTATCATTTAAGATATTTAAGGTACAATGTGTATCATCATTGTCAGACAATAATGACGGTGACCGTGATGTATTTTCACCAATCTGCTGATTAGTATCAAGATTAGTTTCAAGTTCTGTAGACAAACTTGAAATCACGTCTCCTGACCCAGTTGGTATTTCAGTGTTCTCATCAACTGATCTAGTTTTTCCCAGCCATTTCCCAATAGATGACGACATTTTGTTGTCTTCTATTCTGGCATTTTTCCTTCTTTTACGGTATTCTGCACCACTTGGCCGTTTAGAAGTCATTGTGGGGTCTTGTTCAATAGACTATAAAAAAAAAAAAAAAAAAAAAAAAAAACACTACTCTGTAGCTACAACTCACCTAATTTTTCTAACCTCAAGACCAAGAATAACCCCAGTCACACAAAGACAATAGGGATGCAAAGATATGAGGAATTGAATACTGATACACTGTTTTAAAGGAGTAGTTCTCCTAAGGATAGGAGATAAGTTAGAGATCGTGGGGGTGGGGGGGGGGGGGATGGGTTCAGAGGGCTGGGGCCCCCTGCAATCTACAATGTAGGGCTCCGGCTCTCTGAATAGAGAGCACATGTCAACCACCGCACGAAGCAGCCCCTCATTACAAAATCTGTCGCAGAGCCGAAGTGCTCTGTATAACTAGGCTACTGAAGTACTGTGCTGGGGGGAACTGTATATGAGAATACGGGCGGTGCTGTCTGGCTGCAAGTTCAGCAAACAATCCAACTAATAAAGAGAAAGAGACGCACTCACCCCGACAGTTCTCTATGCGATGTGTTTATTCAACACAGACTGTAAACAACAACAATGTGAAGGTACAGCTTCCCCAAAGTGCAGTGCGCACAGCATCAAAGGCAGGGACATCTCACCCGGATGATGGTGGCTGTTTCATGCCTGTCGGCATTTCCTCAGGCCCAATGTTCATCAAGGGGCCTGAGGAAACGCCAACAGGCATTAAACAGCCACCATCATCCAGGTGAGATGGAGATAAATAAAAACCTGAGCAGAGGAAAACTTGTTGAGTTGCCCATAGCAACCAATCAGATCACATTTTACAGAGGCATTGCGGGTTCTGGTCCAATGAGTGCTGCATGCCATCACTACGTAATTCAGCAGGCTGGGATCTCCATTGATTTTAATGAGAGCCACCTGCTGAATTACCTAGTTACAGCTGGCGGCTCTCATTGCACCATAGCCTGCACATGCGCCGTTGGACTGGGAAGAGGTGAGTGTCTATGGGTGATCTGGGAAATCCCCCCCCCCCGGGCATTCCAAAAGGGAATCTATTTTTTCCAAAAATATATTTAAAAAAAAAAAAAAATTACTACAAACACAAAGCAATCGTGACAGGTCCCGAATCCCTGCCCACTCCTACAGTACCTTTCACTTGTCTGAGGGAGTGATGAACCCAGCCGCCCCTAGTCACGTGGTAGACGGTGAGCAGGTGAGCCCGCGCCGGCCCTGCAGCAAAACCAACGGCCGGAGGCTGGCCGCCCAGACGGCAGGGCGGGGCTGGTACGGTCGGGGCAGGTTTCGGGGGGGGGGGGGGGGAGGCAGGACACAAAACCAATGGCTGGAGGGAGGCCGGCCAGACAGTGGGGAGGGGATGGGCGGGGAGGGGCTATTATTCAAGGGGAGCGGGACCTGTTGGCCGTGGTGCTGCAGGCACTCCCGCGGGCAGGGCTGTATTTAGTGTTCATGCTGCCCTAGGCACTTCAAGTACTGGCGCCCCCTTTTGTTAAACCGCACCTTCACCATGATTAATCGAAAAGCCAAAACCCTTAAAAATGATTCCCCAGCATCTAAAATTAATGTATTTTAAGTTTTTAGTCACTTTTTCATCATTCTTTCCCCCGCAGGGCTGCAACTCTCTTCAGGACTTTAGGATACAGGTGCCACCATCTTGACTCAGAAGCATCACACATACTGAGAAGAGGAGAGTGGGATAAAGTACAGGGGGTGGGGTTATAGCTGTGCTTTGCTCAGACAGAGCAGAGCTGGGGTCAGAAAAAGGTCAGCAGTCCCAGAATGCAGAGCAGCACAGTCAGAAGGCACTTCCTGTTTGCAGGCTGCCTGATGTTCCATGAGCCGCCATCTTGGATGTTTAAAGGCTCATAACATGCAGTAGATGCAGGTAGGATGATTTTTAATGTGGGCAATCTGTATGTACAGGGTGGGGGAAACATATAAGATAGACTCTTATTCAGGGTGAAGGTCCGGATTAATGTGAGCAATCTGTATATACAAGGTATGAGAAACATACATGATAGGCTCTTATTCAGGGTGAAGGTCCGGATTAATGTGAGCAATCTGTATGTACAGGGTGTGGGAAACATATAAGATACGCTCTTATTCAGGGTGAAGGACCGCTTTAAGTAATGTTGAGCAGGGCCGGCTCCAGGTTTATACGGGCCCTTGGGAGATAAGAGAAAAAATAGAGCTAGGCTTTCTGACACCGAGGGCAAATATTCAAAATGGCGCCCCAACCTGTTCCCAGGCCCCCCTTTGGCGTCCCCCTGACCTGCTGCACCCAGGGCAAGTGCCCCCATGCTCCCCTCTAGCTACGCCCCTGGCCAGGCCCCTTGGGTTTGTAACCATTGTAGGCCTGGCTCATTCATTTCCACCATTCGGGTTCTAGGGACACC